>JARVJO010000164.1:13631584-13655276 GCA_031762555.1 Cynodonichthys magdalenae | reverse complement strand
TTGGGACAGCCTACGGCGCAGGGTAGTGACGTAAGTGGCCGACGAATGCGGTCGACGTCGGTTGCAACCAACGAATTGAGACACAGCCAGTACTTTTAAATTTGAATTCATGGTCCTCAGTGGGAAAAGGGTGGATTGCTCTCTTCGGGTTGGGGATGAGTTTTTGCCTCAAGTGGAGGAGTTCAAGTATCTTGGGGTTTTGTTCACGAGTGAAAGAAGAATGGAGAATGAGACTGACAGACGGATCGTTGCAGCTTCTGCAGTAGTAGGGAGTCTGTACCGGTCTGTTGTGGTAGAGGAAGAGGGAGCTGAGCTGTAAGGCACTGTTTACTGATCAGTCTATGTTCCTACCCTAACCTATGGTCACTAACTTTGGGTCGTGACTGAAAGAACAAGATTGCAGATACAGACAGTCGAAATGAGTTTTCTCTGCAGGGCAGCTGGACTCTCCCTTAAGCTTGAAACATACTCCCTCCGCTCTGCCGACGTTGACATGAGTTGTCGCAGTTTCATGACAAAAATTACGTCACTAGTGTTCGCAAAGTTGACTGAGCCGCCCCTTTTGGCATAACCCGCCGACAGAACTTTTTACCCCCCTCCCGCTACAACGGTAATGTGTGATTGGTCTGAAGTTCGTGGGCGTGTTTGTTTGTGCTGAAAGCACTCGGACGCTGCATTTAACCTTACTTCAACCACTTGGTTAAAAAAGGAAAACTTCCAGAGCCGACTGTTGTACCAGGAGATAAATGGAGATAAAAAAGATGTTTTGCACGAAGGAATCTGACTGATAAAAACTGTGGAGCTTAACCGAGACAGAATGTGGATTGATAATGTTGGGTGACGAGTCTCGGAATTTTTTTTCTGCATTGTTGACTCTAGAGGGAAAAAACTCCATGCAGTGACATACTGCAGCGGGAGGGGTTTCCCAGGAGCTTGGCATGGTGTGTCTCCAGGTCTATGAAAGGTGTGTGCGAAAACGAACGCCGACAAAACCAAGTGGCCGCGCGTCGACCTGTCGGCATCAGGCTTTAGAGATAAAGTGAGAAGCTGAGTTATCCAGGAGAGACTCAGAGTAGAGCAGCTGCTCCTCCACATTGAGAGGAGCCAGTTGAGGTGGCTCGGGCATCTGGTTAGGATGCCTCCTGGACGCCTCCAGGAGGGAGGAGACTCCTGGAGAGACTATGTCCCTCAGCTGGCCCAGGAACACCTTGGAATCCTTCTAGAAGAGCTGGAAAAGGTGGCTGAAGAAAACGGAGGTCGCTGCTCAAGCTACTGCCCCCACAACCTAACTTGGAATGAGTGGAAGATGATGGATGGATGGATGGATGGATGGATGGATGGATGGATGGATGGTTGGATGAAAAAAATTGTATACCATATTTTTGAAAATGTAACTAAACATCCCATAAAATGAATTTTAAAAAATGTGTTTAAGCGCTGATGCTGAAAAACTGAATTTGAAGGGTTGTGAAAAGAACAAAAAGAAAGGTTCATTTTCTTAAAGCGCCCACTATTCTTAAAAAAACTAAATCTGCAAAAAGTTAGGACTCAATTATAATGTGAAACAATGTAGCAGCAATCTCTTAAATTAGCAGGTTTACTAGTTGTGTTTTGGTTTGAATGTTCTTGCACCTTTGACGGCCATCATGAAATGCTTTGCTTTCATTAAACGGCAATAGTATTATTGTGTTTTTAAGGATTTTAACCTTCACTTTTAAAGAAAACGTGAAAGATTGCTTTACATTTATTCAACTCAGATGATCAGAACCACTTGACGTAACTTGGTTAAGTAAATACAACACATCTGTTTTATGAGTGTGTGATGGACTTGCAACCTGTCCAGGGTGTCCCCTCACACAAGGACTCATTAGACACCTGCTCCCCACAACCCTGAACAAAAAAGCAAATACAGAAAATGAATGGATGGATGAAACAGTAATTTTTAATCAGACTGAGAAGCCGATTTTGATAAAAACAAACACAAAACTTTTAAAGACCCTTACAGTGTTGCTGTATTGTTTTCAGGTTCCTTCTAAATTTATGAGCACCTGTTGACTTTTACCTTAAGATATAGAAGCAATTTGAGACAATCGTGGCTCCATATGTCAGAACCATATCAGCTCTCTCTCCTTATCGTCAATATGTCAGCCATCTGCTTTAAGACAATACACACTCGGCAGGGAGGACTCATGAGTAAGAGGTGTGAAGCCTGAATACCACCCCCCATCAAATACCCGTGTTGTGTCTCTTCACCCCGCTGTGTCCACCTGAGGTCCCAGGACAGCAGTTATGGAGGACGACTGCTCAGCTCTGGTGTGCTGGCTGTCTCTTCGTTAGGCTGCAACAGAAACAATCCCATTAAGTGGTGGATCGCCTTTCACACAGATTACTGAGCATCTGGCACTCCTGCTGGAGGGGGAACAGGGGTGGGGGGCAAAAGACAAGGTCGCTACCACTGGAACACTGTAGCTCAGTAGTGTGCAAACCAGCAGGAAATCATGAATGAGCCCAACAATGATTGTCTCAATGTGAGATTTTTTTAAAACCATAAACAATATAGCTGATTTACTAGAATATATGAGATTATCACAGATTATTCATGACTCCAATCCTCAAAAATCTTTTACTTTGTGTCACCTCTGATTCTTCTATCATGTTGGTAACTTGTTATTTTCCACTGCTTTCTGTCTACAAGCTGGTGTCTCACTCCAGTCCTGACCCCTCCACTCAGCCTGACTCGCCCGGTCTCTGGTCTCTGCGGGGCCTGGGTGTGGGGGGTGCAGAGGCCCAAGTGATGCCGCCTCACGTTAACCCTGGGTGAAAGGTGAGAACTCTGAGAACAGAGCGTTCTGGTCTGCTGGAGAAGACCTGCGCGCTCTGTTCTGCATGCTTGAGTTTGGGAAAGGGCTGACATGAGGCGCAGAGGGAAGAATAGGTGAGGAAGAAAGAGTAATGAGAGAAAAGGGTTGTTGAGTGAAGAACAAATGAGAGAAATCCAATGGCATAGAAATAAAAAAAACAGGAAAAGATAAACAGAAAGAAAAGCCTGCAACTAGGATCAACTCTGGAACTAAATTGTCTCAAATTTTTTGATGCAAAAAAATGGTTTGTTTTTCATTTAATGTAATAAAGAACAGAAATGCAAACATTAAATTGAAACATATTCTGTCCCACACTCAGCTTTACATTTAGCAGCACATGAAACTTTCCCACAGATTTTTTGTTTCTCTTTGCATAATATCTCATTTAAGCACTTCGCTGAAGAACTCTGCCAAATCACCACACCTATTATCACTTTAAGAAGACCCCTTACAATCATAACGTTTAAGGTTGAGCATTATTTTTATTCACTTTAGCAACTATAACATTTTAGACAACTTACTCTAATTTATGAACAATTTAAAGACATCTACATTGAAGATGGAATAAAAAAAAAAATCAGTACCACTTTACACTTGACATAGCTTATAAATATATAAACTATATATAAGCCATGTCAAGTGTAAAATGGTACTGGTTAGGATAGGTTATTAATTTATCTGTAAAAACTTTATAAATCATTAATGTGTTTATTATGCAACAATTAAGGACAAGAAAGAGACAAAACTGTCCAGTTTCTTGCCAAATAGAGAGCCAAATCTGTTCATGAACATATTACATCTAAAGGTGCTTTATTAAACATTTCAGATACCTTGTAAGCACAATAATGTATTGGAAACACATATTTTAAATATAATATTGTACTGTTTTACTGCATTATACATATCCACAACTATCAAAGGGAGCGTTATTGTAAAGTGTAAAACAGTAGCTGCACTATTAATAAGGCTCTCATTTATACACATTTATTAGTCATTAATAAATAGTGTATCTGTCTTACAAATCACAATAAGTAATAATTGTGTTAATCTGGACAGATAGTGAAGCAATTGTAAGTTGAAGTAAACACGCTTAAAAGAATGTTTTTAAAAAATAAATCTGACATGAAAGAACAAATCTAGCAAACTTATGTAAATTGCCAAGCATTAAATTTGTAATAAAGTTTTGATTTGATAACTAAATAAAATAAAAAATACATGAAGTTCTGCAGCTTACTGGGATAGTTTCTATGGTAAAAATGTAACTTTTTCTGTGTGTTTTTATTTGTTCAATAAAAGTCACAAAAAGCAATAAAAAATGTGTTTCCTTTTCCACTCCATAAAACTGGAAAATCAGTAATCACAATATTAAGATAATATTTCTAATAGTTTTTTATGGAGGCTTTATAAACAATTTGTTTTTTTGTTTCATACCATAAAAAACACATTTAGGATTAAAAACATTCAAAGTGTCTGATCTGAGGAGAGAAATAACATAACTTAGAACAAATTACTTCACACTCCTCTGCTAAATTCAAACGGAGGCGCGATGGTTCAGGTTTCACTTGTATTTCATGCTGCAGGCTCACAGTTTGCCTGTTATTTGACACTTGTCCTTTCTGCCTAATGATGGAGGATAGAGCAGTTATTTCAGAAGCAGGGGTAGTGTTGTTGTGTAAAGAGTGAAATAAAAAATTAATTCAAAAAAAGTTGCCATCGTGCTTTACAGCTGTCCTCGGAAACAAAACAGATGCGCTTTTATTTATGGCCACTTTCTGTGATTGGAGGAGAAAGCTTGGGATCGATCGGAGGCCGCTCTCGTTCACCTGTTAAGAGCTTTCCTTGTAATTGGCTGCTGCCATCATGGCTGTACTGCCAAATCTGCGGCCTTCTCTGTTGCACAATAGTATGTTAGAGTATGTGTAAACTGGGCCTATTTTTCTCCTGCTCTGACTATTGATTTTTAAATGAAGTATCAAAGAAAATCAATAGTAATCAACAAATAGTAGCAAACACACCGTAGTGTCAGATCCAGGGGCAGAGCTTAATCAACTTAGACGCCTGTCACAACACGGGGACAAAGGACAGACATAAAAAAATAAAAAAAGTTGGGAACCTGGTTAGAAAATGAAAGTGGAGTTTCAGGATGAGACATTGGTCATTAGAGAAGAAGAGAGAGGTTTGGCTTTTCCCTTTTCTTCTGTTCCTTCACTTCCTCACACTGTGACGGATCATTCACTCAGAGTTTGGGGCGATTCGTGTAAAAACATTACAGTACGCCTCAGGCTGGAGATCAGGTTGCAGCAAAGCAAAGGAGTCTGCTGGAAATGCTTAATCATTCTCTAAGTGAACTGTGAGGCAGGGAGTCTCCCCGCCACCCACTGTCAACACCTGGTCATCTGTCAAAGTCACGTGTCTCCTTCCTCTCTGCATACCTGAACGCTGAGCCCACGTCACACCCGAGTCGGACACAAAGTGTCGTAACCGAACACTGCGTGAGTGATTTATAAAACTATGATAGATGAAGGGACTTTCACATGGGGGCCAAACAGTGAGCCACTATCTATTTGAGATGTTTCACCCAACTTTGCCACATTGATCCTGATCAAAGTCCTTACCTGCACAGGTATGTTCAAGATTTTTGATTGTTTTATGTAAACAAAGTGTCTGATTGTGGTTCATACAAGTCCAGCTGAGAGGCCAGCTGAGGCCTTCAGGGACCTGTTGACAACAAACTGAAACTTTACTTGTGAATCAAGCATTTCTGTTTTTTCCCCTAACTATTCCTAAATCTTTTGTAATAAATAAATGTTGAAATGTTACAGAAAAAGATAAAGAATGCTTGTTTCTCTTTATATAAATTATCATCACTTCAGTTATAATTAGAACCACTTTAATGTTGTTTAATGTTTGAAAAATACTGTTAGGATAAAGTTGAAGTTGTTTTTTTTTTTTATAAGAAAAATAAAACTCAAATCCTGTTTTTCTGAATGACACTGCAAAAGTTGGCTTACTTGAGTTTAATTATTTATCTTTTATTCTACAATGAACATAGTGCTGTGCAAAAGTGTTGAGTCACTTGTAATTTCTTTTTGTTTTTTTCTAATCATTTAAAGTGGTGTTCACACTGTGCTTTGGGCTTTCTTTTTATTTATTTTTTGCTTTGGGCTTTCTGAAAATCTTTCAAAAAATGTCATTGGACTTTGATTGTTACTTTCATTTCTCAGTCCAGTGTCTGAATTATTTTCTTGTTTTTAAGCCACTGAAGTCTGGCCTATAAATCAAACAAGAAAAAGCTCCTAAACTCAAAGCATGAATTTGTCACAATGTTAGGATTTTGATTTGTTGTTTTTTTTTTTTTCTCTTAATACTTTGTCATGGTCCTTTTTAAACTTTATTATTTACTTTTTTTAGTCCCTTGTTTTTATGTCCATTGTGTCTCAGGCTTTCTTGCTCATTACACACCTGCCCCTCGTCTGTTAATCAGCCCAGCTGGTCACACTTAGCAATCACTCCGCCCAGCATTTGTACTTCCTGCTCTCTTCAGAGCTGTTTGATCTTATTGTGTCTTTTTCTTCATACAATGTTTAGTTTTGTTCAGTCTGCCTCTTCCTGCGTTTCTGGGCATTGTCCTCATGATGTTATAACAGAACCAGTAAATGCATGGCAACATGGCAAAAAGTTTGTTACATGGGATTTTTAGGTGCTTCACCAGCTACTTGAAATAAAAAAAAATATCTATACATTGCTCCTATTTATTTACTGGAGTATTTAAGACTTATCAAGGAGGACACAGTGGGACAGGCCTACAACAATATTTTTTTAGAATCAAGATGATTCCCCCCAAAATTATTTAAAATCTGGCATCCAGTAGATGATTTTAAAACATGATGCATCTCTCGGGTCCTGTGTCATGTCTGCTGGATTTCTTTTCCCCACTTTTTCTTAAAGACATGCATTTCAGATGCTGTTTAACTGCTGTTTTGCTTTGTATTCACTTGTTCACTTTTTTGTTTATTCTTTATACCTCACAAAAAAAAACATTGAAAGACTATCAGAAAGCCTGCAGAACTATTGAGACCACTTTTCAAAGCTTACAAGAAAGTTTTGCTCCAAAACCAAATCTAAAGAAATTAGAAATGATTTAAAACTTTTACACTGTACAATATGTGGACTTTGCAAAAAGTATTTATGCTAGTTTTTTATTTTTTTACAAACTACACCTGCAGCACCTTTATCGCAACAATCTGCATGAGTCACTGGGAATACAAGGCTTTTCATTTTAGGATTATGTAGACATCAGATAAATGCTGTGAACTTTAGGATTTCTGCTCAGGCTCTGTGATAAGGGCAAATAAACATTCACAGTAGAAAGGATAAAGTTACAAAACAGCCCCCAGCTTGTACTGGTGCAGTACACATGTAGATGCTGGAGTGATTTCCTGTATACTGGTGGTTGGATATACAGGCACTTTATCACCTGTTTCTCTACAAATGGGGGCTTTTTGATACACAGTTTAATAAGCTTGACAGGTTTTACACCATCGGCATCCAAGAAGCTGCTGCCACAGTACTTCCTGATTTTCTTTGCAAAATGTTCTTACCTTTCAAACCTATTTTTGGGTATGCATGCATTTTTGTTTCTTGTTCTATTAAAATAAGAGCCTCGCCACGTATTTGGCTGACTGTTACCTTCACCTTTTTCTGGTCCAACCAATCCAGTCAGCTGTTTGCTTCGTTTTTGTTGAAATCCAAAAAGAAAAATAAAACACTGCATGCTCCTTTCTTGAAGCTACATGTTCAAAGTAAATTTAGGTTTGCATTTGCGCCCTTGACGGTTTGAGCTTCAGCGTCCACCCACTTAGCCCACCCCCACTCCCCTGCCCACCCTGCCACCAGAGCAGGCTGCTGTGCCAGGCCTCCCTCCAGGCTACAGTGCTGCAAAAGTGACAACATAAGGTCCATTCTGTTCCCTGTCACTCACAGCCCCAGGCCCACTGTTAAATGGAAAAGGCTTTTAGAGGCTGTAAATGGGGAGTGGAAGGAGAGAGCGAGGTGGGTCACAGTGGACATTTTAGGGTTTGTGTGTGTGTGTGTGTGTGTGTGTTTGTGCACATTTAAAGGACACGCACATGCAGGAATTGGACCAGCCAGGTTCCTGCATGGATGAGGCTGAGCGAGCCCATTAATGATGCTTTCTATGCAAAATGTGACTGTCCACAGAGTTCCAGGATTTTAATTTGTGGTGCCGTGAATTTGTGTTTTTCTTTCAAAAATACTGATCTCACAATGTCAACATTTAATATTTTATTGTGTCTCAAATAAAATCACCTAACTTAGATTACATGTTACGTGATTCTTTATTTTATTTTACTAATGTTTGAGATAAATCCATGTTTTGTTTTTACAGATTAAAATCAGCCCAGATGTATTGTAGTTCCGGCTTGGCTCCTATTGTTACAGAGAAATTTACTGAAGGAAGTTTGATATCAAAATGTTTTTAAACGCTTTGTTACCTCCTCAATGAGGACAGTTTTGATTATTTGATTAGTGTAATATTCATAAACTGCTTGGTATTGTCTGACATATTTCTGTGCAACCGGTCCTAATTCAACCCAAAGGATTGTGGGGAAAAGTCAAAGAGGAATATTCTGCTTCACAAAAATGAAAACTACATTCTGACTTATGTTGAACTGAAAAGCATGAAGAAGTTGAATGTTAATGCAGAAAAAAATAAAATGTGTGTCAGTACGCACACTTAAATTCTTATTTATTTGGCTTGATTTTTTTTAGTTATGTTACCATTTTTTATTTTTTGCCAATCAGCTTGTGTACTGTTAAGAATATGTTGATAATAATCTAGTCCTCGTCCACCAAGCGTGCATTATACTGGATAAAAGAAGAGAAACAGAAGAATCATAGCCAAAGAAATGTGTGTTTTAATCAGGTTACAGTGAATTTTATAAACTGTATTTTTCTGTCTAACAGCGAGTTACATCTAGAAAGTGTTCCCTAAACACATTTGATTACAGATTACCTTCAATTTACAAATACATGTAGAAACTGAAGCTGAATTAATAAGGCTGCTTTTCCATGTCAGACTCTTTTTGTCGTGGACTGGAAAACTGCAGCCATCAATGCTCCGAATTGTAAATAATGTCGAACTTGACAGTGTATGACTCACACTGTTCACAGATTTATTTCAATCACATCAGACACTGTTTCTGCACTATGCATTGTTGATGGGTTACATAAACTTAACAATTGTAAATAAATTAGTGTTTGCTAGATTATTTCTTTGTTGTAACAATAAATCTTATACCAGGCACCTGATTGGCAGCACCTGGGTGTACCAGAAGCTCAAAACAAGTGTCTATAACACTCAGCTCTATTGCTCGTCTCCCAAATGCATGTTCCTTACAAATGTGGCACCATTTAAAAGGCAAATTAACAAGCTTTCCAATGGTATGAAATTTATTACCAAGAAGCATTATTACAACAAAGAAATAATCTACCAAACATAAATTTCTTTACTTTTTTTCGCTAAGTTTATGTACAGCAATACTGTACAGGTGTATATTTTCTCTTGTAGTCAGAATGTGATATTACCATCTCAAAAAGCTCTCATTGCTTGTCTTTATTTAAAACTCTGTAGGTCACTTTGAGCTGGTGGTGGTCTCCAGCAGTCACTGTGCAAGAGGTGGGGTAGACCCTGAGCAGGTCACAAGTCCGACATATGTAAACATGTCTAAGTCATGTCTTTGTGAATCAACTGAACCTTGCATTGTTCGATCAACTTTCTTTAAGAATTTTACTACAGCTCTCAACAACTAAACAAAAAATAAATAAACAAAATAAAATAAAACTGTGCAAATAACTAAAAATAAGCTGGTCCTACAAAATTGTTCATGGTTTCCTGACACCACTCTGGAAGCATGGAACCAGAAGCGTCTTGTATGAAGTGAATGATGGATTGACTGTGGCGTGTCTCTGCGCTGTCAGTGGTGAGTGTGATGATAGTCAGCTGAAGGCTCTCACCTGTCACCGCTGAACCACAGTCAGGGGACTGCTGGCGCCGATCCAGTCTAAACAGGACTCAGCCTTTTCTGTCTGAACAGGTCTGCTTTGAGGAGAGCTCGTCCCGAGCAGAGTAAGAGAAACAGAAATCCGGTTCTGCATGCAGAAGCACAGGTCCGCCGTCATCTTTCTCTTTCCCACATCGTCAGTACATTTCTCACGCTCTGTCTGGAGTTCGGTAGCAGTTTGACTCTTTGAACAGCCCATTCTTCTTGTTTCACTCTGTTCTGATGAACCAAACAGCAGGACTGAAGCAAAAATAGAACTTTGGGTGTTTTGTTAGTTTGTTCAGATGTGTTACAGAGTGTGTTGTCATGTGATGTCAGCTGTTTGCAACATATTTCTAAGAACTTTTCTTGTGTTGGACTGATCTGCACCCTGACACGCCAACAACTGTGCGTGTGTGTCAGAGTGATGGCAGAGAAAAAACATCTGTTTGGCTAAATCTGGCTGTGCTTCCCACCCCCCGCCCTCCCTTCTGTGTCTGGCCTGTAGATGTTTTGGTAGTTTTCAAGCTCTGCTGTGTTTTTGTTTATAGGTGAAGGAATTCCTCATTAACCCACAGTTGGACATTTGATGAAGTGGAAGTTAAGCCTATGATTAAAGCACCTCTCCAATAAAATAGTTCATATTTTCCAGTTGTCCATCCCTGCACTTCATCTATACATTCATATTTTGATATTTTTATGCTGAAATCAAATTTTTCTAAATACAACTGTGAATAAACCATAGCTTTTATAAATCATATAGTTTCTATTTAATTTAACTCATGACTTGCATTATAAACAGCGTGATCAGGAACAATGTTTTTACATGTAAGTTTTGCAGAACTTTCTTTAAGAACCAAGGCACATGGTCCGGTTAGGTCACTTCCTTTTTTGGCCATGAAGTCATGTCCATGAATGTGACTTGGTTCTGAAGAAAACCTTTCTTCATGCATAAAAGAGAGGCCATTTGCTCAGTCAATCTGTAACTAGATGAAAAATAACTGTTTTGTGTTTTTGTTACATTATAGATTAAAGAAAATTATTTATCATATGAAATAGTTAGATTTTTTTTTTAGAAAAATAAAGAAATAAATCTTTGGCTAGAAAATGAAGGTGTTCTTTTGATTGCATGTTTATAAGAGTCACAAAATACCTTATGAAATAGTGGCATGGTCAAATTCGTGGTCTAGTGATATTCCCTGAAAATGTTTTTGTAGATGTCCAGTTTCAAATCCCTTAGATTTTTAGCTTTGAATATTGAGTTTTGATTTCAAATTAACCAGGATCAGCAACAATTCAAGAGAGGAGGGGTTGTGTTACTAACTGAATAAAACCAGCACACCCAACCTGTATATCTAACAAGATTTTATGGTGAAACTGTTTTGAAAGCAGCAGTGGTGCGGTGGTAGAGTGGCTGACTTGGGACAGGAAAGTCACAGGTTTGGTTCTGCACCATATGTCGTGTTGTCCTTGAGCTTAAAAAGCTGCCCGTTGCACCACTTGGGTGTGTCTCATGTGTGATGAGTTAAATGCAGAGGATAAATGTTGTCATTGTATGGGAAGGCAGTGATGACAGAATGTAGCACTTCCTTACTTGTGTTGAGGCTCAAGAGTCTCCCAAACTTTCAGTGTTCCCATCTGCAGCCGTTTCTTAAAATTGTCTTTCATCGAGGAAAATAAGTGGACTGGAAGAATCCTTTGGAATCTCTAGGATCCAGTTTATCTTCCTCAGAGGCTCTTTACCGTGGTGTTAGTGGGATCTCAGTGAACAGTTTTATCTGCTGGTGTCCAGGCCGGGTTATCAGTTCTGACCCATCTCCTCCACAGGAACCTTGGACCTCACACAGACTGGTGGAAAGACAAGATGCTGGTCTTTAAGCCTGTTATTCTCCAACTGAGGAGAACTTTGCACCAGAATTAGTCAAACGAGAAATAAGATAAATGAATTTGGGAGTAATTCTGAATCACATCTGGGGTCTTTTTTAAGTCATTGGTGTTTTTGTTGAAACTCCCCTAAGTATTTCAGCTCAGAGCACAGATTAGTCGGTGGTTTCTCCCATCAGAGCAGTGGGAAAGAAGCCCACCATTGCCTCATGTGTTTTGAGTTGGCCTGAGTGGTGAGTAGAGCAGTTATTGTTGACTCTTTTGGTGAAAAGTGGCCTTGATCCGTCTCTGCGTGGTCACTTCCAGGTCAGGCTGAAGGCAGAGTTAGCGCTGGGCGTGGAGTGGGGGGGCAAAGCAGGATATCAGAGACAGGCCAAATAAACAAACCTGTCAGCCATAGCACGGCCCTCTGACCTCCCCTGTCCCATCTGTTTTCTTATCTACACCACTACTAATACTGAGAACAAGTGACACCTCTCTCTGGCAAGCACTGGCTGTTTTCCTTCCACTTACCCACAGCAGATATGTACTTTGTGCAGGAGTACTGTTTTGTATGGCTCGGAGAGACAAAACTGTGCTGACGACAGAAAGGTTCCTTATCTGGAACGATAAATGTTGCTTTAACTTTTTGGATTTTTAAAATGCAAACAAACATGGCTAAGGCAGCTTTTCTTATTTTTTTTCTTGAAGTAAAGAGAAAAGGGGTTCAGCTCACGTGTGCTGAACAATGTTTTTACAGCAAATAGGAGCAATTCTTAACAGCTAGGGTTAGAGTTCGGCATCGAGTCTCGAGTATTAACTGGAACCGAGAATGACGTTACAATTTTCCCGGAATCGTTCAAATTTTTTAATTTTAATTCTTAGCTTTGATCCTAAAACTGTAACATCAGCTCAGTAACATGTTTACATACCTGCAGAAGCAGACAGAATGTGTCCATGTGTTTTCATGAGGTTTTTTAAAAAAAGCTCTCTTGTGAAAGTATACCCCTGTAAAAAGAAAAGTCCAAATAATTTTTATTCATGTTCACAGATTTGATTTTGGTTGATAAAATCCCTGTGAGGAATTTTTTGTAAAGTTCATTTAAAGTTTTAAAGAATTAAAATTCTTAAAAGTTTGAACTATTTTATTCAGAAAGAACTCTTGTTAGCTACCTTATTTGAAGCATGTAAACTTTTTTTGGTCCTGCCTCTAAAAAGAATCTGAATCAGGAATCATTGGGAACCAGAATCATTCAAATTCAAACGATGCCGAACCCCTAGTGTAGGATGCAAATACAGATTTATGATCATAGAAAGTCTTACAGACAGTTCTGTGAAAAGGAAGCTGGGCCACTCAACTGTAACAAGATGTATACCACATCTTGTTACAGTTGAGTGAATGATTGGCACCATAGTACAAAGGATAAAGACAGGAACAACCAGATTTAGATACCCTAAATCTGGCTGTTCCTGTCTTTATCCTGTCTTTATCCTTTGTACCATACTCAATCAGTTAGTTCAAACAAGAATGTTTAAAACCTGCAGCTGTTTCTTCATGTTTATTTTAAAAACTATCTCTAATTTTGAGCATGTTGAGGGGTGGAGTGAATGTGTGTTTGATGGTGCCAATCATTCATTGGGGGGTTGAGCAGAGATCATTTAATGAATCTCTCAAGGGACAGACTGTGAGAATAAAGTGATGAGCAGCACCCGCAACAGGAGCAGAAAGGACTGGAGGCGGAGTTTGTGTGCTGTAAGTGCGTGTGTATGTGTGTGTGCAGGGAGGGAGGGAGACGTATGGGGTGGGGGTTCTAACAAGCTGTCACACGGCAGCAAAGTCTGCTCCAGCAAGTCACATCTGCCAACGGGCACAAGAGCCCTGCCTGAGGGCTGCGGAGTCAAAGGTCAGAGAGTAACCCTGCAGAACGTTCAGCTCACATGTCGGGCCCAGTCAATAAACGGACTGCTGTCACGGTTACACACACCAACAACGCTCTTCCTTTTTCCTCAGGCTCCACTTTGAAACGACATCGCTGTGATTTACAGGCTCTCCTTCCACTCAAACGTCCTTTAAATTTAACTTTTGTGCACAATGTTGGTTTATTTGAACTTTCTACCTTATCTGATTTTTTTTTTTTGATTACTTTCTAAAAGGACATGTTTGTGTAGATCCCAAAGCATAAAATGAAAGGCCACTAACTTTTGACAAATCAGCAGAGTTTTTTTCCTTTGACCTAACAACCATCTCTCATGTCTTGGAGCCACCTTAACTTCAAGTTTGTTTTTACTAGATTATCTGATCTTGTTCCCCGTTTCTTCTCTAAAGCAACAGTGAAGAATGCATCCCTCCACCTCTCGGCCTCCACCCCCCTGGTCTCCCTGACCCTCCCCTGCCTCGCCCGTCTGTTCGCCTGGCAAAGCCTCTGACCTTGCAGTGCAGCTCCCTCTGTGACCGCTAATGGTTTATTTTGTGTCAGAGTGCATTTTAGTTTAACTCTGCTCAGACTTTCAGGACAAATTCAGCAGTTGTGCAAGTCAAACCTGTCATGAGCTCACGTGTTTACAATGCCAGCATGCTATTGTTTGTGACACCTTTCAAATAAAAGGTAGCCAAGATGGACAATGTTTACGGGATGCTGGGAGCTGCGGTTGGCAGCCGCGTCCGCTGGGATGGTGTTTGCAGGCTATTTTGACAGCAGCTGAGCCTAGCCGTGCCTGCCCTTTGCAGCTCCGAGGTGCCTGCCCTAACACTTTAGAGCTGCATGAAGTTTTTTACTTTTTTATGTCATAATCAGTGATTTGGATATTTCAAGCCTTTCAGCGCTGATCCTTTTGTCTCATCAAAAACGTTTGTGCAAATGATTTCTGAAATATTCCCATAATATGCTTTTAAATAAAATTATTGAAAAGGTGAATGGTGTTGTTTTCATTCACCTAGTGCTCCAGTAAGTCAGAGCAGAATTCTGTCTCCAACTGATAGAAACATCATACAGCATGAATGCTGCTGACAAAAAGTATTGAAAAAAGCAGCTGGAACAAAAACAACAACTTTTCCAAAACAATCATTATCAAAAGTCAGTAATGATCTTGACTCTCTGAAATTGTGACTTGAACTTAAAAAAATACAACATAAGGAGCACATCGATGATATGAGAATCACGACCAGACTGAAAAACCTCTGTTACTGTACAGACTGAACTCTGTACAGTATCAGAGTATCAAGTATTCAAATCCATTACTCAGGTAAGTATAGTTAGTAGGATTTAAAAATATTTCTGTAGAAGTTGAAGTATCAACTCCAGCTTTTTACTTAGATAAAATTGTAAAAGCTTTTTTTATGTTCTTTTTTTAACTTTATTGAAAACTGAGAGTATACAACAAATAAAATAATGAAGTATACAGAGAAATACAACACTTACATGGACAAGAACAAACAACCAGGGGTATTAACAAAAACATGCGCAAATGTACATTTATGAATTGTTTTGAGAGATTTTTTTGTTAGTAGAGGCTGATATTGATTGTATGTAGCATTCCACATACTTAAGAAAATTAAAACGTGTAAAAGTACTGGTTTTAAACTACTTGAAGTATAAATATAAAACTGATGAAAGGAATAAAAAAGCCATTAAGGACAAAAGCTTAGGCTGCTCCACAGGGGCTGATAGTTCCAACCCCACCTCCCAAAAATCCTTTTTCTAAAGGCCATATTGACCATAACATATTAAAATGTTTTGTTTTTTTACCAGCTTATATACTGTATGTTTATGTCCTATGTGACGTGATGACGTGATTTGTATCATGTGGAGGTGGGATGAATTGTACAAACCAATAGTGTCAGAATGATATATACATACTTCTCAATTAAATGCACTATGTGCAGGAGGCTCAGTACATGTGTGTACATTATGTTCTTTTTAATATTTTTTTAATATGATAAGCTGGAATGAAAACAAGCTGAAATGAAATGGGCCATTTTATAAATGCAAGAAGTAAAACGTTGGCTGAGAAATACCTACTCCAGTAAATTAGATAACCAAAATTTTTACTGAAGATATCAAAGTAGGCTTATTTGAATTTTGGTAACTAAATATTTGTATTTTGTTTCACGACAAACAGGAAGGACTATAAACTGAGGATGACAATGTTTTATCATGTTGTGTCCTATTCCATTAATTACATCACTTTCATCTTGTTCTAAACTTATTACTGACTTTTCATTTTACAGCCATTTAATGGTTAAACAATAAAGGAATATTTAAGCTGAATCATTGATACTCGTTGTCTAATGTTTTAAAATGTACTTCATTATATAATCTGATACATTTTCTAATCATCCAGCTCCTCTTCAACAGCAGATGTCCTTTAACCCCTTGTTGCTTTTGACTGTTGCTGTAAACATGTTAATGTTCTCCTGATGGCTGCAGATATATTTATTATTCATCTCATTGTGAATAAAACAGCAGGAGTTTGGAGCAGCTGAATAGAACACCAGAGGGCTTTTATTACAGCTTGACTAAGCATTTGTTTAGCAATGTTGAAGTGTGTGTGAGACTGTGTCAGCTTCCATCACACTGTGTGTTTCGCCTGTCAGGCGCTCTGTAACGGTAGCACCCCTTTTTCCTTGACTCCCACCGCCCGTATGATCTGCTCTCTCTCTGTTCCCCATCTGCTGCCTGAGATCTTACAGGATGGTCATCCTCGCCTCCTCCCCTTCAGTTTTCTGTTCCATCCCTCTCCCCTGACCTCCTAAACTTCCTCCACCCTCAATGTCAGCTAATTAGAGGGGGGGGGGGGGCAGTACAATGACCTCCTCTGGCCCACCCACTAGCTTTTTTTTTCACCTTTTTCTGAGCTGTCATTTTAAACTGTTAGCCGGGTTTTAGTCGTTTGATTATGTCCAACAACAACAGAACACAAAGAGCTAATCATAGGATACAACTGGCTGAGCCGTGTCACTCACCTTCAGGACAGTTGTCTCTCCACCCCACCCTGCCCACCTTTCTTATTTATTTTTGCTCTGCTGCTCAAGAACTGTGCCTCTAATCTAGTTACTGGTCAGTAAAGCAAACAGTCTGTCTCTTTCCTTTTGTCTGTCAGTAAAAGACAGATTGGTTGTCAGACTTCTCCATTATGTCCACAGGTTTTTGGTTTATCTCCTCACGGTTGCAGATTTTTTTATTATTGTGAAAAATCTTAAAAAGGAAAAATATTTAATCCAAGTCAAGGGAATTAGCATCCCACCAAGTTCAAAGGCAACCAAAATTATATTAAAAAAGAAAAAATGTTATGCAAAAATCACAATATTGTTTTTTTTTTAATTTTAAACTAAAACAACAATTTTTCACCAAGAAAAAAAAGATTGTTTGCTCATTTGGAAATTTGATACCAGTAACACATAATAATTCAACCCAAGCAAACAAAAAACTCAAAATGTAAATAAAACATCTCACAGCAAATAAGTTTGTTTCAATGTATCAGTAAGATTACCAAGCACAAAAAATTAGCACTGAAGAATTCTTTTAAACGTTATCTTAGGAGGCATTGACTTGTTTATAAGACAACTAGGATTCATTATGAAGAAAAAACTTGCAGATTTAACATTTACGATATAAGAAAAAATAAAAAAATTGGGAACCTTTTTTAATATTTTTAGTTAACTTTCAAAATTTAATCTTTACTCAGACATGTTAGATTGTTGCAGGTGGTTGTTATATATTCATTCTATGTATAAATAAATAAAATGGGCCACAATTTTTTGTTGACACCAGTAGAATGCCATAGAGCTGCACATTTACCCAAATGTAATATAACTGCCATTTTAAAAAAATTTACGTGTTAAGTTACTGCACTGTTTGATGATTTACTAAACGTATTTCATGCTCAAATGCACATGTACAGTTGTATTCTTGTTTTATTAAATATGAATACAAATGTTTGAAACAAACATAAAAACACTTATGGCATTAAACGCCTTGATGGTTGTTGTACAAAGTCTGTCATTTATTTACTTGTGGCTTCGGTGAACTTCTCATATTTAGCTTTGTGCAACGTGCCAAAGCAGCGATTTATATTAAAATTCTTCATGACAGAAAGCTTCTTCAAAGAGACTAAACACAAAAGTTTGCCTTGAAATTCTGTGAACAGATAGTTTATCTCCCAAAAAGAAAAGAAAAATATTTAATTCCTACCTTAAAAAGCACTCACAAACAACAAGCCACTCTTACCATCTTAAAGCTACTTTGAGTGCTTTTAAGTAAAAATTAGTAAATAAATAATTAATGTGTTTGCTCTCTTTTGAGGGGGCGGGGGGTCACTAGTGGGCTGGACTGAAGACATAGCCAGATGCCCATCCTTAGTGTAGACAGTCCACAAGACAGCAAAGGAAATGCATAAAATTCAACTCAAGCCAACTCATTTCATTTCAGTTTAAATCTGTTCTCATATAATCCACATTAGCGCAGTTAAATTCAGTTATAAAGCAGAAATGACAGGCATACAGTTCAGATTCACATGCAGAGGTGGAATGCAGCTATGTGAAACCCAGGGTGCCAACATGTCTTTCCATGCTCAACATGACTGAACCTCTGGGTGACTGAAGTGATGACCAGGATGCACTCGAAGGGAAAGTTTGATGTTTCCTTCAGAAATTTGTTGAGACTTGTATGATGCTGGAACAAAGCGCCCACATTATGAGGCTGTCATCCTGTCTGCTTGAAGGTGACAGGGCAAAATGAAAACTACAACTTTGAAGTTTAAAACTTGTATGAAACAAAAATGTTCCTGATCTTTAAGTTTGATTATTTTAGTACGGCTTCTAGGCAAATCTTGGCACAGAATTGGTAAAGACTACTGTGGGATGAGAAATCCAAACCAACTTAAAAGCTCAAAAACAATCACTATAGTGTCACTTGTTCAGACTTCTAACTGTTCCAGGGGTGGAGCTATAATGTATTGCATGGGATGGCATGGGGGTGGCCAAGGTGGTTCTTAGGAGGGGCACATATAAAACTACTCTGGATTTAAAAAATCAACATGGCCTCCACAGGTAATATAGCTGTTTTAAGAAATATTGAGATGAAATTTTATGTGATTGTAGCTAAGAATTATAAAATAAACATGCTGATTGTTAGTTTCAACTAAGATAACTGCTAATGCTAATTTCAAAAAGGGCTATAATTTAGCCATTTTTAAACACACATACTGAAAATTAGCATAATAGTAGCCAAGAAACAATCTTTTACAAAATCTAATTCCAAATACAAAATCCATGATGGCTGTTGAAGCTAATTTCAAATGGTTACAATGCAGCTATTTTTAGAGACACTGAGCTGAAATATGTTGAGGTAGCCAAGAGAAATCTCCATCATATACCCCAGTTAGAAAAAAATGTTTTTCATTGTATGCCCATCTTTGAAATGCCCCATGCAAACCCCACCCCACTTGTCAGTCATTTGGAGGTGGCCCATGGTGTGGCCAATCAGGTGCCAGTGATGGCAAGTGCCACCCTGGTCACCCCTCTGACTCCACCCCTGATTTGTTCAGATTTACATGGGAAATAAGAAAATCCAAAGTAATTAAAACAAAGAGCTATACCCAGAAAATCAGCACTGTCAAAGTAACAAAGTCAAAATATAGTGACTCAAAGTTTCTAAAACACAACTTATGCAAACTAATTCATTTAACACCAATTCAAAATGGTGTCATATTAAACTCTATTGGCTTTGATTTAATACAGCAACATGAAATGTGTATTTAAAACAAGCCCAGTTCTTAATGCCAGCCTCTAGTCTCTATTATTACTGTAAAACAAGAAGCCTGGCTTTAGGAGCTAATGATAAATTAGTCCTGTACACAATGAGAACTTTTACATTTAAATAACTTTTGTTGTATTCTTTTTTTATTCAAGAATGTGAACACAAAATTGGACTCATTTGTAGACAGTATATAATTTTTATTAACTTTAGTTTTCATGTTTCATTCATGTCTAAATTTTGAAAATCCTCAGATGTGTATTTTTGTTGCAGTTTTTTGAATTTTTTGCTCTCCTGTTTTGTACAGACCTCCGTGTTGCCGCTCACACACAGACCTGCTTCTTCTCAACTCAGAGTTCTAACCTCTGTGTGTGTCCATGTGAGCGCACGCACACACACAGTGTTGTGTTGGTGTTTGTGTGTGTGAGCCTTTGCTGGTATGTTATGAGTTTTTGTGTTTGTCTATGCACTTCTCTGTGTGTGTGTGTGTGTGTGGGGGGGGATAAAGCGTGTGCGTTGGCTTTTGAGATTAAGCAGGAATGGTTTGTGGATCACTGTTTCACAGAGGAGGATGGGGAGAGGGGAGGATTGAGAGGGGAGGGGCCAGACGGAGGAGAATGTGGGTAGATGAGGGTGGGCTGTGAGGTGGTGGTGGTGGTAGGTGGGAGGTGTTCAAGGTAAATCTTTGCTCCCTGAGAATAATTTGATCCCCCGGCCTGGCTGGCTGTTCTTGACTGTGTCTTGTTCCGTCCGTCACTGAACAATGCAGATGGAGTAACGTTACAGGTCGGAGGAGAACACTGATTCTCCAGACTGTTACTCGCTGCCCCTCCTTCCCAAACTCACAAGCTCCGTCTCTTTTTCTCACGTGCTCCGATGGTCTTTTCCCCCACTTGTTTTAGATTCAGCAGGCAGGTAGTTCACCTCAGCTCCACCAATCTCCCCTCTTCATTTTTTTTAAACACAGCCCCATGTGCATTCCTTTTGTAAAGCTTCAGTACTAAGCACAAGAGTCCTGACCCCTTTAAACACACTATTCATAAGACACTGTTCGCTCTGTTTCTTTGTTTAAAGCTCTGACCCTTGTCAGACCTTTTCAGAAGAGGGCTCTTCATTTCACAATGTATGTTTGTTTAAACTGAATCCTCAAAAGCCTGGTGGCATTTTTTTCCCACTGCAATCTTCTCAGAACTGATTTACGTCTTGTTTTTTTAAAGATGGCAACAAAAAAAAGCTTAAATCTTTTGTCAAACGAACACCCTGAGCAGAAGTGTTGAGGTGCATGGGGTGGCAATATACAAATGATTTAATTAATTTGTTAGAATGTTTGTGAATGAAACGTGATAGCGAAACATGAACTTTACAACTTCCTGGCAACCTCTGCGTGACAATAGGTCGGATAGACGGACTGCAACTTTTCAAAAGGTATGATGCAACAGAAGCATAACTTTCCCTTCCCTCCTGAAAACTCTCTTCTTTTCACATCATGCAGTAGAAATCAAATTAGATCCTCGAATGAATTGAGTCTTTTAAGTTTACAGCAACAAATGCATTTTTCCATTTTCCAATCTTCTACTTTTTTTTCCTGTCCTTAAATGCACCAAAAGTCCATTAGTTCCATTTATCATTAACCTCCCTGTGTGTGTGAGCCATGAGTCCATGTGGTTGTGTTAGTTTTTCTCCCTACAAAAACACAATCATTTCCCAGCGCTAAGAGCCCTTAATGGACTGGAATGGCCACTCTGAGGCTCATTAGCATTAGCCAGCTTCCTACTCGCCATTAATGGAGAAATGCTCTTTATATTTATAATGCTTTTACAGGGAGAGACGATCAATATCATAATCTACACGGTTGTAGAATATGAACTAATTCTTTTTTTTTTTCCTTTTTGCATTAGGGAGAAAGTATTGGTTTGAGCGGCAAAACAAGAAAACACATTGATGAGGGTGTGGTTGTTGTTCAGAGGGGATGTATGAATCCTAATGCAATAGGCGGAGCAGTAAAGTGGTTCTGTTTATGTAACAGAAAAACATGTTAATGACTCAACAAATTTATTCTATTGGATTTTAGAACACTTGAGTGTTTTTTGTTTTTTTTATCGTTTTTGTTGTTTCAGCTCAACTCACAAGATACAAGACTAAACTGCAAAAATTAAAGCAAAGAAAAAGTAGGAAGACTGATGTCAAGTGCAAAAAAGTTTTACTCTGGTGAACAGTCTCTCTCATCATATATATATATATGAGGGGTCCTGAGGTTCCCCCAACATATCTGCTTCCCCCCGTGTGTGAAAGCATTTGTGTGAGAGATTGTTCCTCCTTTGTAATCACTTGTGTTGAGAAGTGTAAAGCAGAACGTGCTGTGGGACCCCATGAAGAACTCCTTCATTGTGAGTTCCTGACATAAACTCACACTCTTAATGGGGAAAGAAAGACAAAAGTTAACAAATTAGACTTTTTTTTATTAACTACATATTGCATCACAGAAATCTCACATAAGGTGTATAAAAAATATTATAATACATCCTACACATATTACATTACACATGTAAGTGTATTGCATGAAATTAAAAATAGTATTTGAGACTTTTGTCCCAAATTGCAAGACACACTCCTGTCAGATGCAGAGCCCAGCTGTATGAAGGGAGTCTTCCAGAGGTCTACATTCAGCTAAGTCCTGGCACAGGTGTTTGAGGCTCCACCTGACTGCTTATGCTTTGAAATTGATGTACCTGGTGAACACTGTTAAAGGCTCTGAACTGCTCTAAGAAACTCTCCTAATAACAACTGTGCAGTCTTTCTCAAGTGTATACAAATATTGATAAAACATAAAGAATGGAAGGTTAGAAAGTGAGAACAACTCAAAATAAGGAATGACAGAAATGTCATACCTTTGGTGTTTTTTAAAAATCAAACAAATTGTGAGCTTTTGTTTCTATATGAAAGCTTTGAGCCTTTGTCTGTACACCCATTATTGCAGATCACGTATAAAAACTAAGTTGTGTGCAGCTTTGACGAAACAGTTTTTATGTCACAACCAAGCTGTATGTAGTATTAGTGTAACGACACACTCATACACACACACCCTCACACACACATGATCATGTTGAGAAAAACCAGGAAGCTGTATAAACCCACAACAACCATGGTGGTCTACCAAGATCTGTCTTATTCAGTGCCTGGCTCTACAGTAATGGACCACAAAAGCCGCATCAATCCCACAACTCATAATTTTTAAAAATCATGACCATTTCTTTTTGCCCTTTGACAGAATATCATTCCTTTCCTCCCCCTCATCGTCATTAAATATTTTTTTAATTCTATTGGATTTTTGCAGTTTCTTCGTTTCTCTCTTTCTGTTTTAGGTCGGGATTTTGTCACCAGTGTTTTCAGGTCCCTCCTCTCTTTTTATTAAACTTCAATATTCTGCTAACGATGCGCTTAATTCAACATTCGTGACCAAGGTCAGGCTTGTTTGATACATGTGGTTCAACTCATTTCTTCCCTGCCTGTCCCCCACCCTGTCCTCACATCCTGCCCAGACAGTAACTTCAGCAACTTTACCTCCGGAGCATATTGATCAGCAGGACTTAAGTAAGTCCAGTCATTAACCTGAAAGACTGTGGTAGCAGAAAAAGATACCTGGAGGACAGATCATGCTTCTCAAGGAATCTCTGGGGATTGTAATCTGTTGTATTTTCTAAAGATTCAACTTGAACATTTTTTACGATAAAAGCCAAAATGACAGGGGGAATGTAAAATAACTTGGTGTTACTGAGCTCCAACCTTTTTGGGTTTCTGTTGTAACTTTTGTCTTGATGCATAGGTTGACATTAAAGAAGGTTTTAAAAGTCCTTGATTTAAACAAATCAGGTTTCCTTCCACCATCCAGTAAAATAGATTTCAAAGGATAAGATAGCAAATTCTCACAATGAAGCAGAGAAAACAAAATAAAACATTTGTGTTAAGTATGGCACTTAAGTCTACTGTCTACTGAAGTTGAGTAAATGTTTTGAGTGACCCATCAGACATAACATGTTGTTGAGCTCACTTGCAGTAAGTTTTCATGTTGAGTGGGGGGGGGGGGGGGGGGGGGGGGGGGGGGGGGGGGGGGGCGGCGCGGCGGGGGCGGGGGGGGGGGGGGGCGGGGGCGGGG
>JARVJO010000164.1:13597493-13611986 GCA_031762555.1 Cynodonichthys magdalenae | reverse complement strand
TTCACCCCCCCCCCCCCCCCCCCCCAAGCTTCTAGAGTGGTCCATTCCAGTTTGATAGAGGGGTTTACAGCTATAAAGTGGCACAGAAACTTTTTATTTACACATTAATAAAGGGAAGACTTGTCCATCCAGACTTACATGTTGGAGCCAGAGTCTGAGAGCCACAGGAGAATGAAGACAACAAAATTATAGTTGGTAAGTCCAGACCTGATTTAGAAGTCCTGTCCCAAATTATGTGATGTAATAGTTCAGAAAATGTCATAGAGAAAATAGAAGGGGTTGAAAAATATGACCCAAACAGAATAAAAAAATACCTTTGCAGCACCAGGAGAAACTAAATTCAACTTTTCTGTACTCCTAGAGACTCCAAGCACAAAACAAAATGTATTTAATGGCTAAAAAAGTGGATTATTCATGATATTTACCCTTTAAGATTCTTCTGCTCTTTAAATCTATTTCTAAAATGTTACATTTAAATTAAGTGGACTCTTGTTTTTAGCTTTACTTTAATGGGGTCCATGAAGTCATACCCTTTGGTTTTAGTGCCATCTGACTGATTCTGACAGCTCTTACTCTTTGGTGTGCAAGAGATGCATTGATTATTGAGATGAGTATAAATAAGTTTTTTTAGTCAGTTTCCTTTTTCTCCTTTAGTTTTCAGAGCACAGGAGTCTCATGAAGCATTTTGACTGATATTGACACACTCATGCCATGGTGCAAGATTAAGTGTAAGCAGCAAAGCCGGCTCACAATCAGGTCTTTACACTGTGAAGGTGTTGGGGTCCAGGTCTCAGTGATACCTCCTCTTGGTATTTATAGGAGCAAGTTTACCTTCCTAATTTAGGATGGAAAGTGGTGCCAATTTGCAGCAAAAATGTTTGCTGACTCATTACGAATCCTGAAAGAGGCTTCGGTTGCAGCACTCAGATCAGATAGGTTTGTATTTGTTTGTGTACCTTCTGGGAACATGTTGGATGTTTATTAGGCTGAACCAGAAGTCTAATTACATAATCAGAGATGATTGAGTTAAATCAAATCAACACTTTTCCAATGTGTTTTTCCTTCCTTTCTTTCATCTGCATGCAAGAATTTCTTCTAAAAACATGAACTTTGACGGCTAGACCTCAAATTTATGTATCTTTTTTTTTCTTCTCAGCTAACACATGCTGTCACTAACGGGCTGCAAAATGTTGACAAAACTTCTGATTCAGAACTTCCTCTACAAGTCAAATTCTTACAAACTTCTTAGAATTTTACTTAAACATGCGAATTGTTCAGAAAACGAATATGTTTGGGGGACTTTGTTTAAAGTGTTTCAAGTGATTTTCTAACATTTTGTTCTACAAATTATACCAGGGTTGAAATACAACTTTAAGTCCAAGATTTGCAAAAAGTGTTATCCTTGTACCTTTAAACAGTTGGCATGAAAAGACATTTCCTCTGTGAAAACGAACGAGTGTGACCTTTGGCCCCGGCACATCCGTCATGGAGACAGATAAGACAAAGCTGAGACGTACTATTGTTGCAGCAGCCAATCTAAGGAAACCTGCTGGTTTTCAAGCATGAACCTCAGTAATGTGAGAAGTTAAAGGAAGTTAAAGCCTTCATTTGCTTTAGGTACCTTAGCTGAAGACAAGAGAGAGAGAGAGAGAGAGAGAGAGAGAGAGAGAGAGAGAGAGAGAGAGAGAGAGAGAGAAAAAAAACTAATGAATAGATAAAACAAATTATGGGGGAAAAGCTAGCTAAAACAAATACTGTCAAACATGAAGTTATAGATGAAAAGTATGACATATCAGAGCTTTATCGTGATTATCTTTCAGACAATCTATAATTCCCCAACTTGTCCTTGTCCTGCTTACATATAGGCAGATGTTGGGTCATGAAAGCAGTCTAAAAAGGCAATAAAATCATAAATAATTCAGTGATTCAGGTTTAAGTCATCTCATAGGTCAGGTTGCACTTTCCTGTGACTAATGCTGAGCATTAAACTCAGCATGATGAAACTGTTAAACGATTTTAGTTTAGAACAAATTTCCAGACAAGAAACTGGGTGACACACAACATCCAGAAGAACGAATGGACTCCAAAGGAACACTGGTCCTTTCTGTGTGTGGATAAGAGCAGATGAGTCAGAACAGACATATTCCACTGACAGAACTAAAATACAGTGTCTTGCATCCATCCTCTGATAGATTTGTGTGTTTGAAATTGCGCTGGATATATGCAACTAAATGCACAGGCTTGACAAAATTTAGCTGAAGCTTTAAACTGAGTCTGTCGTTGAAAATGAGAAAGTTACTTCCTTTAAAACAATCCTGAAAATTGTCCATCACAGGGGTCACTGGTGCCCATATATTTTTTTATTTACAAAATCTAAAAGTGAGCAGAAGAAAATTCTAAGTCAAATCAAAATTTGCCATGATCATTTTAACCTTCAAACTACAACTGAACAGGAATTAAACAGGATTATATCCATGTGTGTGCCTAAACAGTTAAACTAAACAGGTGCTGATCGTCATTTCTATACGACGACTGAAACCCAGTTATTAACTGAATCTGAGACAGCTGTGAGGAAAGCTCAAACTGGAGGCGCAACAACCAAACTCTGCTACCAAGGTGAGGACGTGACCGTTGAGGTCAGACATCATGACTGAGAGCAGCAACAAAACACAAGAAAGTTAAACTTCACCACCAAAACATCTCACATGTAATGATTTTGAAGCAGACCGGAGCTTCAACAAGTGTTTAAATTCTTTTGAACAAGGACAACAGACATGGGCAAGCCTCATGAGGAAATTTGGAATCTGGCACAGCAAACAAAAATAAACTATCAAGCTTACTTTTCTTTGTAATCAATGTTCATCAGTCTGATCAAAACTGGTCTTTGAGGAAGAATTGTGACAAAAAAGCCAAACCTCTGACACTGAAATGAAACATTACCAAAACATTAGGCTTATGGTGCAAAATAAAAAAATAAAAAGTAGGCAGCAGGTATCCCATATTGGTTAGTGAAAAACAAGACATTTTTTTTTCTTTTGGTGTTGACCAAAGGGCTGAAGAGTTTTCCAAAACCTTTTGCACAGTGCTGCAAAGAGGATCCCCAGTGTAAACAATAGCCTCTCCTCTATATGCACATTTAGCATGGATGTATTGGAACAGGAAGAGATAGCAGACAGGCTATCACTGCTGTGAATGTGTAAGTTTACATGTTTCGATGTCCTCATTCAAACTTACTCCCACTTTAATCTACGGTGCTCCTGACCTACTGCTGTTCTGTCACCATGACATGTTTAACAAATACTGTCTGGCCTGGACAGGATACACCACGGCCTTACAGAGGTGTTGTTGTCTGTCTGCACAGAGAGTGATGGATTATGTAGGATTCAAGAGTCTTCAGACGTCTTCAAACTTCAAACACCATAGTACATTTTTTCCCCTCTCTCTAAGTAAACTCTGTTTGTATACAGACAGATGAGTTCAATACTTTTAAAGAGGAAAAAGGGATTTATTTTTTGTTGTCTGACCCTTTATTTTTCCAGTGACTTGCTTCTCAACAACACCAGATAGACTGTCTGAACAGCACCCTTCAATCACTCAACACAAAGGCAACAAAACACGCCTCTGTAAATATTTCAGTGGGCTCAGCACCCCATCCAGGGTCTTGCTGCTTGCTGTCTGCTGGTCGTCTGAGTGAGCCATTGTGTGGCCCATGGCAGACTGTTTTGTGTTGTGCTGCTGGACGTGGCTGCTCTGTTGTACGGAGGCAGCAGTGCTTGCATGCATGCAGCAGCGGAGAGGATTAGGACTGATATTTCTCTGTGTCTAACCGGCTGCCAGGCATGCTCCACTGCCTTTACACAGCACACACGTTTGACATCATTTCATTCACTGCTGCATAAAAACAACTTAAATTGAGTTCAGATTTTTAATTAAAATGTAGTTCAGTTTTGAGAAAAGTTATGGACAAATATTTTATGTGTAACTGGCTTCTAATACAAAATAGGGTTCTGTGTACGTGTGTTTGTTTATCTGTAGAGTGATCCAAATATCTCATGAAGTACTGGAAAGATCGCAGAAACTCTTAGAAACTAATAAATATGCAAGTATTGTCGTTTGGGGTCAACTCCATACAACCAACTGATATTGGCCACAAAAATGGTCACAAGTGAACAGTACATATATGAAGCTCAAACACGGTGTGGTAGTAGCTAAAATCAATTGCAGCACATATTTTTGAGCATGTAAAAAATAAAGTGTTGAATTAATCAAGTTATGTCAGCTGGTTCCACTAAACAGAGTTGAGTAAATGGACATACGTATTTTCTTTAAAGAAAATGTGTAAATTGCTCAGTTTACTCAACTTGATTAAGTGGAACCAGATTGCATAAGATAATTCAACATATCATTTCTAAAGTATTTTCACTTTTACTTTCCCAGTTATTGTGAGCCATTTTATGACTTTTTCTTAAGTACTTTTCTTATTAGTGGCATTCGTTTTTACCGAAGTCATTTTCTCTTAAGGTATTTTTACTTAGTTGTTACTTTCAAGTATAGACTTTTATTTACTAGGTTTGCACAAAAAAATTATAACTACTAATTTTTCCCACATAAGATGCTCTTGAAACATGAAAAATGGCAGGTCATATGCAGTCCTTAAAACATAAAAAGTAAATTCTGATAGGATTTAAAGCTGATGGAGAGTTCAAAATAACTGCTGTTTTAAAACAGCTCCAAATTCAAAAACCGTATAATATTCCTGCCTAATGTAAATGTGATGTAATGTGACCCAGAAAGCCCTAAAAGTTGTACACTAACCATTGTTGCTTGTATTTCTGCATGCAAAGAACAACAGAAGTTTTTGTAATAATACAATCGTTGTAAAAGATTTATTTAAAAAAATTTCAAATAAAAATTAGATTCTGATTTAAAACAAAAGAAGCCTCATTTGGTCTTGTCCCTGCTTAGACTAGCTCACTTATTCAATCAAAATAATTCATTTTCTCTAATCTTGATCATTAAAGGGCTATTTACAACAAGTAGGATAGTCTTTTTCATAATCTTTCTACAATACCCTGCTTAAAAAACAAAATAACTTTAATTTATGGATGCACTGTTGCTATTTAACTTTTGTTGTCGTTCAGTAACATGACTGAAACTGTGGCTCCATTGTTCTTTTTCATGTCTTCTAAAAAAGTTAACAATGCTCATCTTTAGATATTATTGGCAAAAAATAAAAACGATGGGAATCCTGTTTTGGGATAGTTTTGCCCTTGGTATCAGCACATCCCTCTGTGCTCCGCTGCAAGTCTTCAGGGAGCACTTTCCAATAAGAGTAATGTCCCCCCTGTGCATAGCCACCATGCAACAATTTATGAGCAGATTACAGATTCTAATAAAAAAAATTTGCAGCCTTAATTAAAGAATCTGCTCCCTATTCTGTGACAGTTTAGTTGCCCTCGCCACGTCTGTCCAATCTAATTATTGTGATGTACATAATTAGCATGCGCTGGCCATTGTTCACCTCATTTGCATATTATATTGGATAATTGAATGAGAGTGGCTGATGATTAAATTAGGGTGAATGACAGATGATTCAGTTCGCGGTGTGGAAAAGTTAACAGAATGAGCAGACTGGGAATACCACATGTACCTTTTGAATATTTATACATCTCACAGAGGTACCCCCCCCTCCCTCCCAACCCCCGACAGGAGCACTCTGCTGATTTAAAATATTGTGCAGCAGCTAAACTTGGGTTTATCTAAAGCAAAGCAGAGTTTTTCTTCAATTTAGTTCCTCGTCAGAAGTTACATTTAATGAGAAGGGACAGGGAGAAAACTGTACGTATAAAAGACACTATTTACAGCATGTTTCTGCTTCAGTCTGGCAGCACATTTATAAGCTGATAAGACAAATGAGACCAGCGTGGGGAAATTCATTTCCAGGCACTTCTAATGTAAACACAGACTCCTGGTGCCTGCCTGTTATGGACAAGCTGCACTTTGCTGATCAAGAAAACATGATGTGAGACATGTTTTACAACCATTTGAAAAAAGAAATAAAGTTACGATATGTAAATTCTTTCTCTGGAGTCAAATTTAAATATATAAGATTCAAATTTGTTTTAGAATTGGGATTAGATTTGTGTTATCAATTAGTTTGCCTTGACAAAAAAGTTATTTGCAGTTATTCTGGATCCATACAGCTCACTGGATTTTTTTTTTTTCTTCCATACGGAGTGAAGGCAGGATAACTGTTTAGGGAATATTTGGAACAGCTTTAGCCTTTCACATGTTAATGTAAGCACTGGCGGCACAAGAAAGCTCGGCTGACCCGGGGGCCACACGGTGACACAGTCTGCTGATTCAGTGCCGGCAGCCCCGGCTTTGTTTATGTGTGTGCACGAGAAATAATGCACGTCATAAAAAAGGAGAACTTTGAAGGAGAACCACTATCCCCCGAATGATGAATGTCCCCCCGCTCTTCGGATGTAAATAACTCTTCTGAATAGCACAAAAGCCAACTCTGAAGTGACTTATACACATTGTTTTTACAATAACATTAAGCTGCATTTCCACCTCTGGCATTTGTCATGTTTTGACTCATCCTTTGTGATTTTTTTTTCTTTGAGTAGCAGATTAGACACAAACAGGATGTGTAAAAAGCAACAAATTTTAAATCTTTATTAAACGTTGGAATGTTTACTAAACTACAGAGACGGCAAAATAAGGGAATGAATAAAACACACCTCATTAGTTTACTTCAAGGATTGTCCTTTTTCAAACACAATTCGTAACACGTGTAACCTATGTTTGTCTTTGTGTCCCTCGTGCCTTGTAAAATCCCCTCTGTTCTCTGTGTTATAGTACACATCGGTACACAAAGTGTCGTCTCATTGTCTGGTCGGAGTCATTTCAGAGGACAGAGGAATTTACACAGTCTTGGGATCTGTCAGTAGGTGGTATAGGAAACTGTAAAGATAAGCCTCCGCAGCAGCTTAAGCCCGCTTCCTTTTCACGAGAGGCTTCGGCATCTCTCAGATCTCCCAGATACAGCAGTGCCCTCGCTCTTATCAGAAACATGACCATGCCCACTTCCAGCTTCTATTAGAGCCACACAGATACAGAGATGTAAAGTAACAAAGTAAAATACTTTGTTACTTTACTTAAGTAGAAATTTTGGTTATTTGTACTTTACTTGAGTAATTATATTTCAGCCAACTTTTTACCTCTACTCCTTGCATTAAAAATATGGAAGATACTTAAGTACAGAAAGGTCAGATACTTAAAGAGTTTTACTCAAGTAACAGTTTTGGAGGAGACTTTAACTTTTACCAAAGTAATTTTATGGTGATTTACTTGTACTTTTACTCCTGTTTTACTTTATACAAAATTGCACAAATCTCCGAAGGGAAGCTGTTCAGGTTGTCAAAAAAAGAACATAAAGTAGTAACTTTTCTTTTGATGCATTGCTTCATTCAGCTCACATGAAGTTTGGGTCTTTTATGACTCAGCAAAAAGATGGCACAGCAATTTTTCATGAAGCTGAGATTTTTTTTTCCCTACATAATAGGTGAGTCATTGTTGTAAACACAAATATGACATGTGGCTTTTTATGAAGTATCATTTATCTTCTAGGCTTCATGGTTGTCTGGTTGTATCACAGTTAATCTACAAATACAATTGTTAATTATACAGGAACTTTAAATCTGTACATTATCTGAAATTCTAAGTAAAACTTTTATTAAGTCCATCAATTTAGAATATGTTTTGCTGGCAGACAGATAAATAAACACAAAAACATTTGTCAATGTCCAATCTATTTATTTAGCACATTAAAAACAACAAACCTGATAAGTGCTTCACAGTTCAGTCAATGACTTGTATTAAAACAAAAGTAAAAATAAAGCAGCTTTAACAGCTTTGGAGAAGCAACAGGAAAAGCACAACCGTCTCTGGATTTCATTTTATATCTAGGAACATCTAAAGGAAACTGGTTTGTGGACCGGAGAATAAATATGAAGGAGTCAGACCTTTAGAAACTTTAAAAGCCGACAATAAAATCTTCAAATCAATTCGTAGGTGAACAGAAAGCTAATGGAGAGAAGCCAGGACTGGGGGTGATCATATTTTTTTAATACCTGTTAAAAAACAAACTACCACATGATTGGTCTCTTTTAGTGATGAGTAAAAATATAAGAGTAAAAACAGCACAAATATAAATAATAAGTTTAAAAAAGCATCACCAAATATAGAATTTCTGTCTTATTCTCCAAACTGAACTCATTCTAATTGTCTACTGCAGGTAAGACACTGACAGCTGAGAATAACTCAAAAGAAACCCCACTTCAGTAAGACCTCAATGTTTTCCGAGTTTTTCACACAACATTCAGGGAGGTTGAATATTTTAAAAATATATATTTTTTTCAAACAACTTCTTTAAATGACTTCAAAGTGGCTCTTTGATATTTCTGAAATCTCGGAGCAGGCTGTGAGCAGCAGAGACATTATCGTTCCGTGTTTTGGAGCTCAGGAGAAGCTGCCTCTGCTCCACATCCAGATCCAACCCCATGGCCCTCTTCAGAGAACTCCCCTTTGCTTTATGTCTTCTCCTGCTGCAAAGCACTTGATGAAGGACAATTTGTTTAGATGTTTAATGCTGTGGCACTGGCTGGTGGAGGATTATGTGCGATGGCTCGGTGATTTGTGGCGGCTGGCAGTGGCTTGGAGAATGTGTGGAAGTGAAGCCAAGTGTGGGTGTTGCGCTGCGTGCACGTGTGTCAGTCTTTGTCAGGGTTTCAGTGGGGGTGTGTGTGTGTGTGATTTATGTTTGTACAGTTCCAGGTCCTCACTTCCACACAGAGCTCAGTTGTCTTCCAGCCTGCTCGTGCTCTGAACTCTTACATTTATGACAACAGCTACTCAGTGCCTCGAGGAAAACCTCTGTTTTTTTTATGTTTACTCTTTTCTCACTCCATAACTGTTTTCATCCCGCTGAAAGATTACTACTATTTGAATTTTATTATTTTGAAATGGTTCTAAAAAGCTTGCCGAGTCCTCATTACATGTCTCAGCAGCCAAGAGAATCAGTGACTTGTCCTGTGAAGCTTCACACACTGCAAACTGGAGCCAAATGCTACTGTGAGCTTTTCCAGATCTCACTCACAAACACTGACACACATAAAAATGATTAAGATCATGAGACACGTTGCTTTGATTAACACCAGCCCAGAAAACCATGCCATTTTATAAAGGTTTTTATTTATTTCCTTCCATTTGTATTATTTAACATTTAGCCACATGCTGTATGAAAAGCACATTATTTCCTTACATTTCAGACACACCACATCCTTTCATGTTGAAAGGATGTGACCCTTGTTTCATTCCAAGAAGTGGACCAACTCTGTTACCAAATCTTGTGTTTATTTGATTCAGTCTCAGTGTTCCCTTTTTAAACGATTTGTGCTTTTTGAGGAGATGAACCTCTTTAATCCTGCAGAAAGCAAAAAGAGATCAAGCAGCTGCATCTCCCAAACATCTCGCGACTTCCCTCCGTTTCATCTGTTCGAGACCCCTTTGAACGCTGCTGTAGAACCCCACATCCTGAAGGGCTTCACCCTCAGATGATAAAAAGGTGAATTATTGGTTTGTTTATCGCGCTCTTAAAACCCAAAGTGCATTATTAAACAGAGAGCACATTAAAGGGGAGTATTGTTAAAAGTGTTTTAAAAAACTTGTAAATCCCAGTAATTTATGCTGCCGTGGTCAAAAAGGTTCACCCTGGCTTTCTGGATTTCATTTGGTTTAGGTTCCGAGGTCGGTACCTGTGACGCTGCCTCATTTTCCAGACACAATGTATCTGCCTCAGAGAGAGCAACAGTAGCCCAATATTTAAACAAAAAGCAGATAAGAGGCTCGTTTGAAAACAAAGTTAGGACATTTGGATCAAAATAGGAAGGCACTTTATATACCTCTGTCTAACAATGCAGCAGGTTTTAATGTATAACGTATTTTTTACAGGGGTTACGTTCTTAGTTCAACCATGAATTGTGGATTTTATTTATTGTTTTATTATAGGGACAGGCATAGGAAACATATAGATCCAATCTGATATCTGTATCACAGTGTTTATAGCCATGGATGATTCACAGCACCTGTCCCTGGAACGACTAACAGTTATTTTAAATGAAAACATTAGATCAACAGTAAATATGATAAAATGATCAGAAAAAGCTATAAAACAATGTAAAACTACTGAATTAGAACAATTACAATATTTAAAAATGAGCACAGTTCTGGTTCATCTAAAGCCAGATCTTCAGCCTTGACATGAACATTTTAGTGTCGATTATGGTCTTTAAAATAAGTTCCAAACTTACACTTCTTAACAGAGAAGGCCGTCCGTCCAAAGGTCATCCTGCAAAATGTGATTTTAAGTCATGATTCGTGGTGCTGTTGTTCTGTTGGTAAAAAAATGTGAATATTCAGTGTGGTCCAGAAAACAGTGGGTTTGAGTGGTTTCATAGTAAGAACACTTGACAGCTAAACAGTTAGCGGCTACACACCACACGCTGCTAGAAGGTGGAAATGCTGCACTCTGGGCAGAACATGGGCACAGGGCGTGCCTTTAGCAAAAATAATTGACATTCCTCACTGTACAGTATTTCTGGTTTCCCTGATATTATGGGGATTACCACAAACTGCCAGGAAAATATCCGCAAAATGTGAAACGCAAAGTTAAAAATGTTAGGTTATAGTCTGAATTGTCTCAAATTAAATGAAATAATCTGCCGTAAGACAATCACACTTGGTATAAGACTTCTTGAAATAAGAAGTAATTTCCAGGCTAACAAGATTAATAATCATATATATTCTGCTTTTGCATTGTAGTTATATCAGTCTCAAAACAAGATCAAAAATACTTTTTGGCTGAGTATAAGATTGTAAGACTTTGTTGGATGGACACTTTTTACAGTGTGTAGTTGAATTAGATCATTGTATCCTATATTTAGTTTTTAAACAACAGAACAATAAAATCAAGTGATTTTTTTTCTGTTTGTAGGCTATTTTACTGTAAAAGTACATTTGCAGCTCACTCTAATTTTATTTCTGAACCTAAACAAAAATCAGAATTATTCTATTACATGCTGTGAAATGGGTCAAACAGAAATGGATGGGAATTCTGTGCTTATTGTATCTACAGCAGACATTTATTGTGAGTTTATAAAAGGAATGGTCTCAGTTATATTTATTTTTCTTTATGATAAATTCAGAAAATCACTAAGTTGAATTTTGCATAAATTCAAAATTAGTTTATTTTACACAGAGAAATCCTTTCAAATTGTAAAAAAAAAAAAAGCTTCAAAATGAAAAGTAAACTGTCAGCCTGTGAACCGTTTTATTAAAAGATGTTAAAAAAAAAGGAAGGAAGAATGAAAGAAAACATCAAGAACCACGAGGTCTAACGGTGTAAATAAGCACAAAATCATTCTCGCAAACTTAGCTTGAAATCTGCAGCGTAAACATTTACATAGTTGTCATTTTTATCCAGTGAAATATTAGTGGCAGTTTGGCCTGAGAGGAAACTTTGAAAGTTGCTCAATAGAAACTCTGAGAGTGGGACTTGCTTGTGAGAAACGTCTGCATGTCCTGAGATCTATCAGAGAAAAAAGATTTTATCTGACATGCAGAAGTCATGCAACGTGGTGCTGGAAGACGTGAGCAGGGCTCCGTCTGACACCAGAACCCTGATCCAGCCTCGGGGGACTCCCTGGCAGAAGCAACAATGGCTCCGAGCTCCTTTTTGTGCACTTGCCCTCCTTAATCAAACTAGCCAGAGGAGTGATTAGATTTTAATATGGCTGGGCCCACCGTAATGGTGTGATGGACGGGGGACTGTTGAATTGGAGCAAGATGTCAGCCCTCTGAGGCCTCCATTAATGATATTGCTTCATTTCTTAAAGTGGCAGGATCGCCCAGGGACAAGAGGATCACCAGTTGGCAGATAGAACCCTCTCCATGCTGTGTGTGTTTTTTTAATCTGCTTCCTTCTGTTTTGATTTTACTCTTTAGATCAGAATGACTCTTAAATTTTTGTCTGTTTGTCTTTAATGCTGATTTCTTGACCTGATCGCAGCACAGTAAGTTTACCAGGATATATAAATGTTTATTTATTTGTGTTTAATTTCTCCAATTCAATCACATACATTTATTTATTAAAAAAAACAGAATGCACAACCAGGGCGAGACCAGATTAAAGTGGCTGTTTTCCCACATCTACGTGAAAAGATGAGTCACTGTGTGTTTTTCTTCTAACAGAGACAATATTTCATGACATCTCCAGTTCAGTTTCTGCTGTAAGTAAAGTTTGGCTCAGTGTCGTCCTTGCTCATGAGTCAGGAGGTTAATTGAACTTTGGCACTAAATCTGAAACAAAAAGACTTCCTGAAAACATTCTTGAACTCCTGAACTGACACTCAGATGACCCCCCTCGATGAACGCCAGCGAGTCTCCCTGGATCCTTTTGATGCCTCTCTCCAGTGACTCACGCTCTTTGTTTGCATCCTCTGACATGTGTTTGTCTTTCGTGTTTGGTTAATGACAGTTCGGCCTCGTCAAGGCTGGCTGGCAGGTACAGGTGAACCCTCGTTGTGTTTTATTGAAAAAGTAGGGAGGGGGTGGGCGGCTCCGGCCCTCCCCCTTCTCCTCCTAATGGGCGTTGGTGTGTTGTTCCTGCAGCAGATTTATGCGCGGATGGGCCGCTGTGATTTACAACGCTCTGACACTGTCTCTGCAGCAGGACGGCAGAAGCTGACTGTGTGTGTTCCAGGTGAAGCTGAGCTCCTGGCCTAGATGAGAACACTAAAAGGAAAAGAGAAAATCACTGCACATGATAGCTGTTGTGTAATGCTGCTGACATTTTCACCCTGCAAGTTGCACTAGAGCAGGGGTGGGAAATCCTGGTCCTGAAGGGCCGCAGCCCTGCATGCTTTCCTTTTTTTCCCTGCTCCAATACACTTGATTCAGTCATTGAATTACCTCTTCCAAGTTCTGTGGAAGCCTGATAATCAGCCATTCATTCAAATCAGGTGTTGGAGCAGAGGAACAAGTCTGCCCACCCCTGCACTAGAGGATGTTTTGCACTTCACCCTTCTTCTGATCTATCATCACAAACACCTCTAAGAAATTTCCAGTGCAGCTGTTCTAAAAAAAAAAAAAAAAGCTTCTTTATCCCTTTTGGCCTTGGTGCTTTTAAAAGTTAAAAGGATAATACGTGGATATTTACTCATTGTGTCATCTTCCCATAAAAGCAGTTCCTGAGGATCGATAATGCACAAGTCAACACACACACACACACACACAAAATGTTGTTCCTTTTTTATAACCAACAAGGAGAGATGATGAAATTCTTGAACCAGATTTTTAAATATGTTCTTACCTCTGTAAGATAAAGTGACCTTTAGATTTCCTTTCAAAAACACCTGACCAAAACCTGCTGAGGAAGCTGACCGACAAACAGCTCAATACATAAAAGTTTTATTATTTTATAATATTCCTTATTATCTAATTTAAATAAAGTCTGCATGTAGGAGGGAGTTGGAAGCACAACAAAGCCAAATCTATTTGAAACATCCGTGTGTTCATGGTTTCACACCACTTTCTCTCACCCCTCCATTTCTGATTTTCTTTTTTTATTTATTTCTTTTTTCCTTTTTTTTTTCATCTCCTCACTTTGAGAAAAGAAAAAGCTCCCAGTTCAGTTTCTGCATTAAGTCAGCTTGTCAGAGCTTTTCCCCTTGAGAGCTTTGGACTTGAAGTTTGTCCCAGTTGTTCCTCTGCAGCACACACACGCGCGCACACGCGCACACGCGCACACAAACACACACACACACACACACACACAGACACACCCACTAGAGGAGCAAGGTCACGGTGGAGCTGAGTGTTGAAATGTTCACAGAGACTCCACAGACTTTTTTTTACACTTTTCTGTGTACACTTTTGACAACACTGAGCCCTAATAATGTGTGATTTGTTGAAAGCAGAAGGTTCAGATCCAGATATTTGTCAGGAAAGGAACAAAAATAAATTTCAAAATATATTTAACATTATTATTTTATTTTGATTTTGATTGTCTGAGAAAAAAAGCTCTATTATTATTATTATTATTATTATTATTATTATTATTATTATTATTATTGTTATTATTATTGTTATTATTTTATGTAAAATATTTCAAATAAATAATTATTTCAGCCTGAAATATTTTATTTTATTCATTTGTCTTCCAATTCTCTATTCTCTAAAATTACTGGACTGTCTTCAGAATCTCTAAAAAAATAAATAAATAAAATAATACTCTTTTACTTTCTCTGAAACACTAATTTTGTTGTATTTTAACAGAATAAAATTGTAAAAGTTTGAAAGAAAGAAAGAAAGAAAGAAAGAAAGAAAGAAAGAAAGAAAGAAAGAAAGAAAGAAAGAAAGAAAGAAAGA
>JARVJO010000164.1:13583409-13594125 GCA_031762555.1 Cynodonichthys magdalenae | reverse complement strand
AGATAGATAGATAGATAGATAGATAGATAGATAGATAGATAGATAGATAGATAGATAGATAGATAGATAGATAGACACACCAGTTGTTGAAAAGCTGGCTGGTCCAGGTCGCTCTGGAGCGCGAATTCACTCAGAGCTTTCCACGGAGGCTGGTAGGTCTGGACCTCCACCGGGTTCCCCTGCACGGTGCTCTCATGTCGGATGGGACTTCCGGCCACAAGAGGCGTCCCTGTGAGACCTTGGAGGTTCTGGAGAAGAGTTTAAAAATATATATATAAATAAACTTTATTGTCTTGATTTTTTTGTTTGTTTTTTTCTGCAAAACTTGTCATTCCAAAGCTGCGTCTTTGTGCATAATTTCATCTTTTGCATGTAACATGTTGCAGTAACCTCTTTAGTTTTCAAACTAAACAGTCCCAAAACATGATAAAGTCTGTAAACGATGAGCTACAAATGAGAACAAGTGGAGTAAACTTTGTAGAGAGGAAATCAAGCGGGCCAACTTACGAAGATGCTTACAGTCTTATCACTGTGCTGCTGCTGCTGGAGCTGCTTCATCAGGATGGACTTCTTCTTGTCCTTGCAGCGCTTGTTCTGGAACCAGACCCGGATCACCCGGGGGCTCAGGCCGGTCATCTCCACCAGCTGCTCCTTCATCAGCGCGTCCGGCCTCGGGTTGGCGTTGTAGCAGGTCCGCAGGGTGTGCAGCTGCTTTTCGTTCAGTACCGTCCGGACGCGCGTCGTCTTCTCCGACTGCTTGTGGACGTGGTTCCGGTGCGGGGCCTGCCGCACCGTCACGGGGTCTGTTTAGGAACGGAGGGAACACTGTCAGAAACCGGTAAACACCTCCCCTCACTGCAGGCCTGAATAAAACCCTCTGTGCTCGATTTTCTGCTCTGCTGTGCTCTGGGTGGGTTTTAATCAGACCTGAATCAGTTTTATTTGTGTTTTCAATCCCAGGCTGGTGGTCTTTCTTAAAGAAGAGTGGCGATAACGCTTCAAATTGATCTTGAAAATGGAATAAAAACGAACGTTCAAATCTTGAAAAATAAAAAAAGATTTTGACGGTCTGGATTAGATTTAATGTTAAAATCTCAACTGTGAGAATGATGGAGGCCTAAAGTGCCCCCTCAGTCAGCTTTAAACAGGAAGTTGGGGGCAGACATTTTTTTATTCTGAAAACACACGCGCGCACACACACAAGTTGCCACAGGCGCGACACAGATCACAGATTATTAAGATGATAGCAAAGCAGGTTACAGCTAATGAGCTCAATCATAAAAGAAGGACACACACACAGACAAAAGTTTAAAAAAGAAGAAATATAGTTTTGTTTATTTTTTTCCTCATAAATTTAAGCCGTTTGGTCAAATTTTAACGTCACTTTTATTTTGAAATAACCTCCTTTTTCGTAATACAATAATAATAATAATAATAATAATAATAATAATAATAATAATAATAATAATAATAACGGTGATGATGATGCTGTAAACGGACCTGCCAGGTGCAGCGCTCTGTTGGTGTGCAGGTGTCCGGGGCTCACGGGGCTCCCGGCGGAGCTCCTCTCCATCAGCAGGCAGTGGTCTGCCCGGCACAGCAGCTCCTCTTCCCGCAGCGAGAACTCGTCCCCCTGCAGCAGCTGCCGGCTGCACACCGAGCACCGGAAGCACTCGATGTGGTACACGTTATTCCGAGCTCTCATCACAAAGTCGCTGCTGCTGAACACCAGGTTGCATTTGGCGCATTTTATTCCAAACAGCCTGGAAGCAAACCAACAGAAATAAAACATCATTTAGGAAGTTTAAACTCAACAAGGAGGGGAAGTGACTAATTATAAAGCAAATAAAACTGGCTTTAATAAATACAAACACGTTCTTAATATTTTATAATAAATCACTGTTTTTCTTCATTCTTTGCTTTTATTTTCCAGAAACACTTTTTTTTCTTTTGTAAATTTATGTCTGAGGAGAATTAAATCTGCACCAAACTCCTCACCTTACATAATCTCTTTTGCAGTAGGTTTTCCCGTCCCGGACAAAACAAGTGCAGGTCTCATCCAGGTACTGGCTGCACTCGGCGCACTTCAGGCAGGCTGCGTGCCACTCCAGGTCCGGGGAAACCCTCAGTATGTACTGATCATGGATCTGACTCCCACATCCAACACACATCGCGAATCCTGGCTTCTCTGCAACAACACAAAGCAAAGCTTTAATAAGCGTTAAAATAAAGAATAAAAATAAACGGCTGTTGTTGTTTTTATAACCCCGCCTGTTTTTTTCCGTTTTCTCTTCTTTTTCCCCACTCAGACAGAACGACCCTGTTATGTAACAACTTCTGACTTTGGTCAATAGATCCACGCGTTAGTTTCATATGAGTGTCTTTTACATCCTAAATAATCCAGTGCATCATATTGTTTGATTAAAAGCTGATTTTATCCCACCCTGCAGCCTCTCCCGGAGAGCCCACTGCGGTCCGACACTAAATCTGCCCCGAACTCTCCTGGCGCGCGTCCATACTTACTTTTGGAATGATCCCCCATATCACCCAAGAAAGAAGAGCTGAAAATAATATCCACCATACAGGAGGGATGGAGGGGACAGCGGCGGGTGCAGAAAAAAGATGATCACCGGCCCTTCGGCTGTCTCCCTGATAACTTGTGTCTCTCCGGACTGGAGAGGGGCGGGGGCGGGGGCCGGAGAGGCTACAAGGTCCTCGCACGCTGCGCACCTGACGTCATCACGCAGGCAACGCGGCTGTCCAATCACCGTTTGCACTAGAAGAAAAGGGAGGAAAGGAAAGGAAAAAATAAGGGGGGAAAAAGAAAGAAAAGGATGTTGATGAAAGGATCGCAGAAGATCACAGATGTTTTGGTTTTGATTTGAATAAAAAACACTAAAATAAAATAAAATAAAATAAAATAAATAAATGTTTGAAGCCAACAAAGTGAGAAATCACGAACATAAGGGTGACAGAACTATCATTAATATCTAAATAATTATATATATATATATATTTAAATATAATTGTTTCAAACCATGATAACTTTATATAACACCAACTGAATACTGACAGTAATCTATCAAAAAATATAAAATATTGTTTTACTTTAATTTTTTTCTCAAAAATCAGGAGGCTTAGGGTATCAATTCTTTCTTTTGATCTTCTTCATACAAAATAGCTTGCTAACATCATTTTTAAAACTTTAGATGAAAAGTAAATATGATGTGGTAGAAATTGTTCACTCTTTTTCATAAAAACATAGAAATACGAAACTACAACATGATATTTAAGTCGCTATTATTGGGCATAAATTGATTTGATCTGGGGACACTTAAAAGATTTTCCTGTACAGCCTCAACACTGCCATCTACTGGAGAGACGAAGAACTGCAACGAGAGGTGGAAGGAGTCTGAGAGGTTTGAACTGTTGTCATCATGAACATTTTCCACAGCTGTTGATTCTGAAGCTGTGTGAAAACTAAAATTTTTTTAAATGGAGTTTATAAAATATGTTTCTGACACCCTTTCTTATAATAAATGAGAATAAACTTAAATAAAATGTGTGAACCTGTTTAAACTGATGGTCAACCCTTTGCTGTGAGCAGAATAATGTGCTCCAGGCAAGGAGACGATTCCAGAATGAACCAAAGATGCAGACATTACATTTTCCTCTAATTCCTGCTAATGAAGTTGGTCAAACTAAACAAATTGCTTTTTTATTTTTAGGGCTTAAGAATATTTTCAGTCAAGTCAAAGCAGAATTTTTAAAATTAAATTCTTGCTGAATTTATCTAGCTATAAAAACAAGTTTTATTTTGTTTGTTTGTGTTCTGTCAGTTATCTGACCTTTTCTGTTCAAAAAAATGTATTTATTTCAGCCATTGGAGTCCTGACAAACTCATGCTGATTCAGACAGACGAACTGAAAATATATCTTCTTTCTGTACTGAAAACAACAAACCAAACTAAACCTCTTGAAACTTTTTTTTTGTTTTTTGCCTAAAAATAATTATCAGTGTTGTTCGCCAATGTAGGAATTTCTAATAAAATCAGACCAAAGGAAAGTGTCTCTGCTTGGTTTACATGAAACATTAAGTTCAATTGATGAGCTTTGAAATAACATATTTTGTGCATTTCAGCTCGTCAGAGAAAACAATGCATTACATGCTCATCAAATATGCACACTGATGAAATTTTTAGTACAGTTCTGACTTCAATATTCAAATAAGCTTGACCTATAAGAATACAGCTAATACAAACAATTTATTACAACTCTGTGTATAAAAAAGCAGATTTTGATGAATTTTTTTAAAAAATGTATTAATTTAAATGCTTATTTATTCTACTTTATAGTTTGAATAATTCTGATTATTTAACTCTACAACACATAATACCAAACCTGCAGCTTTGAGCAATTTTTTTTCTTGATTTAACTTCTAATTTTTGGTGTATAAAGACCATTTTCTGTCTACAAATTACCAGCATTAGTCACTTTAAACTGTATGGTCTATTTAGCCTCATTAGCATGTGTTTTTGTAAAAGATGGCTGATTATATAGAAAATGTGTAGTTATTTTTCAACCCTATTATACATTTATAGGTATTTTTGTTGCATAAGAAAACTTGTGGTACTTTTTTGTTTAGCTTCTACAAATGAACAACTGAGACATCATTTGGAACCTCATTAGTCAGAATCTGCTTTTCAGAAAGTTTAAGTTTGAACAAACTAAAACTTTTAAGGCATCACTGAGGTCAAACCTTCAGATGAGTGTTATGTTAGGACAAATTATATAAATGTTAGTAATAAAGGATGTATGGGATCATTCACTAAATCTTGTATCCAAGCTTCATGCTTATTTATCCATTTTTATAGTTCCCTTTAAAATGAGTGGAGCTTATTGTTTGTCTAATTCTGCAGATTAAAAGTTAAGTTTACAATAATTTGCATTGTTTGATGCAACATCCGTGATGTGTCTCAGACATCCAGATCGCCGCTCCCAGAACTATAAGTACATTTGGATTATCTTCATGAAATATACATATGTGTGACTGAACTAATCTGTTCAAAGTTTGCCAAGAGCCAAATGTGCATGTTTGGAATTCAAGGGGGCCTTTATGGGCTGAATTCCAGCCATTTTCTCAGTAACATTTTGTCTCCCAAAGGTTTGAGTTCCTGTGGTGGTCAGAAGTCATTTAGAGTCCTTCTATAGTCCCCAAGCTGGGCTCAGCTGAAACTGTGCCAGTCTGAGTCCATCTGTTGGGCTTTCATTCCTCCTATATTACAAAAACGTTAGTACAATAAACATGTATTTCTAATTGTTAATGTTTTCAAACTGCAATAACTCATTTGAACCAGCTGTATAATGTTTTTGTTGTTGGGTTGTTTTTTTGTGGTTAATTTACTTATTTTATCAGTTTTTCATTGTTCCTATAAAGAAGCAGGGCAATGTAAAATAATAAAATCTAATTTCTGTTTGCATGACTTTTTTATGGCAGGGAAAAATTAACAACATAGTAATACTATTGAACATTTTGTGCAATGGAAATAATGTTTAAAAATAATCAATTAGACTTCTGTGCAAAAGTTTTAAACCAGACCAAATGTCTTTATGACATATAGTAAGCTTTTAAAGTTATTTTGATTATTTGCTTATGTTTAAATAAGTCCATTTAGACTTTTGTGCCGACCATCAAAAACATTAAATCTATTATCTGTAGATTACATTAAAGTCACTGAATTTTTTACAAAATTAACCAGAACTTGTCTTTAAGTGCTCTATGTTTACTCTTACATTTGAAATCCATTAAAACTTGTTTACAGGAATCAAAATTGCAGATATTTTTTATACTAAAGTCGATTGTTTCCATTTAAAAGCAGCCTTTTGTTGCATCGTGCATACTGTTGTTTGTCTTTGTGACGTAACGTTTGTCTGCATTGTTATTTCATTTGTCTTCTAGGAGAAAAAAAAATCACTTCCACATGCAAGCGTGGTGGTACTGAGAGGGGAACCATGTTGCAAATTTATAATTCATACTTCCTCAGAGTTAATGCAGTATTCACATGATAATTAGAATGAATTTTTGATTTGGTGCCTCAGGGCAGCGATGCATTGTTGGGCTGCTCCATCATTACCTTATTAGTGTAACTGTCAGTCGCCTGTTTTATTCTACAAATACGCAGCTTGTATTTGTTATCAGCGCCTCTCATCAGCATCTTGTTACTTTTCAGCACCTTTAACAGATGACTTTGTCATTTAAATGAGCGAGGAAGCGTTTATGTTTCAATCAGTCCAAAACAATTTGTCACTAAATTTGTGATGTCTTTCTTTAAACAGCTGGATGTACAAAAACATAAAATATTGGTAAATCCATGTAAAAACAATGGTTTTGTTTTTAAATATTTCATAATTAGCAGATTAGTTTTAAGAATGTCGTATTTTTGGTTAAAAACCTGACCTTTTTTTTAAGAAAAAGCAATCCAACTCAAGAGCAAATAATTTTATAATTATTTTGGATCTCACAATTTATATACTTAAATATTTATTTTTACCATTTTGAAAAAAATGTTTGCATAAAAATGATGCATTTTGTTTTTATGAACAATGCAGTAATTAGGAAACCTTTTACAATTTGAGTCGTAAAGCTGACTTCATTCAATTCATTTTAAATAGAGCTAATTCACAACAAAAGTCATCACAAAAACATTTGTATACATTATAAAATGCCAGTTATTAAAAGTTATACCATCCAAGGAAGCCAAGAGATTGCATCAAATCTTCTCTTCATCTCAGTCTCCCAGCCTGAGCAGCAGGTTGGTGACAGTGGAGAGGAAAAACTCCCTTTTAACAGGAAGTAACCTTCAGCAGAACCAGGATCAGGAAGGGCAGCCTCTGGAGTCAGAGAGAGAGTCACAGACAGAATATCTGGTCCAGATGTCATTGGTAGAAAGTCAACAAGCATGGCAATGATAAAAAGAATTACAAATAAAAAGATGGAGAACAGAGTGAGTAAACAGCAGCAGAGTGAGAAGGTGTGGTCAAAACCAGCCCCAACTCTCATTAGAACTTCAGCAGTAGCATTTTGGAACAACAGAAGATTTTTAAAAGTTTTTTGGAGACTAAGATAATAAAGAATGAAAAAGTCCAGCCTGGATGTGTTTTAATAAAGCAGAAGTTACATTTATTTTTAAATTGATAACGTGTTCAAATCTTATTTAGGCATCCACTATTTTAAAATCAGAAGCAATTCAAGAAAATGCAGTTTGTACATTTTTGAGATTGACATTTTTTTCTATTTAATTAACGTTCACTTGTAAAAATAACTGAGGGGAAAATAGAATTGGTGGTGGTTTTAGTCCTGTAAATGTGGATAATTTGGGTCATTAAACTGGTCGCTGTGTCAGGATTTGTTTGTTTTGTAGATTACTCGTGTTCTCACACCTGAGGGAAGTTTTTCAGTGTGAACTAAGAGGTTTTAGCATCACTTTGGGGCTTTTTATCAACAGGACAGCAGGTGCACTACTCCCTGACCTGCAGCCTCCACCAGCTGTGTGTGTGTCTGTGTGTGAGGTTGTGTGTGAGGTTGTGTGTGTGTGTTGGGACCAATCGGCACGCAGCCAGAGCTGTGGGAGAAATGGACGGATCCACTGTGACTCTGGTGAACCAAAAGCACATTTTGCTTTTTCTTTCCAAAGGAAAGCCTGTTTGTGTGCAGCTGGAGACTGAAGGTAAGTTTTTTTCCCCTCTCAAGTGAAAAAAGGCCCTTCAGATTGACAGCTCCTTTCATACTGTATTATCCAGCCTGGCTTTTAACTCCAGGAGAACTGTGTTCACAAATTGATGCTCTGCTCCTTTGGGGCTGTAGCTGAAACATTAAATTGTACTGAAATATTCATATGTGAGTGCATTTAGCTGAGAGCAATTGATGTGCGACTCCCCAGAGACCAGATGGAAATGTTCCAGTGACCCAGCACGCGCCGGCAGACACGCTGAGCTCTGGCCAGGACAGTGATTGTGATTTAGCCCAGACTGAGTCGAAGGGCTACTGGATCAGGAAGGCAGCGCCTCATTGGTACTGCTGAATACCTGCTGATGACATTAAAGATTTACTGTTCCAATTTCAAGACAAAAGTTAGAAAAGTGACGTTCAATAGTGCATATCTTTACTTTCTTTGAATCACATACTAAAAACTTTGGCTTTTTCAATTAACTCTAATTATATTTCTACTGATTTCAGATTTATATTTTCTGTTTTTTTTTGTACTTTCAGCTCTGACTTTGCTGAAGGATCTGTTCCTCATGTTCTGAGCACAAACTCTCCAGAATAATCAATAAATCTGAGTTAGTATGTGAGAATTCATGAAGTTATTGATCATGCAAACACAAAGCAAAAAAAGATAGAGACAAACGAATGCTTATGAACAAAGCATTTAAATGTTGACACTGCTTTTAGTAATTCATACTGACTTTTATGTTAAAATGTACAAATGTTGGTTGAACCTTGAAATTAGTACCATGCACAATTGCAGAACTTCATGCACTATAGTGATATCTTGTATGATCTGGCATGATTAGTCAGCTCTTGGAGTTTGTGTTGTGAGTTAGAACTACATTAAATTTTACTCAATATCTGTAAAAATCAGACTTGTGGTCATTTATGTGTGGACTGAGGTTGATTAGTTGTGGTAGTCATCTTGACTCCAAAATTTAATCATATATTTGGTCTTACTCCTGCCCCACCCACACTCGATCTCAGTTGTTCCCTCACAGGTGTTGGTCATCTAGTTCATTACGTTTGCCTTCATTTTCTCTGTTGGTTTATCTTCCTCAGTTCAGTATTGTACACTTCATCAGTCTTGGCGCTGCATGTTTGTGTTTAATTCCAGCAAGTTCTGTATGTAGAGTTAATGCCAGCATTCTGTTTGTTTTATAGATAAATCCTTTTTTTTATTGTTTTGGTTAAGACTTAAGAATTCAAAATCAACCACCCACATTCTGGGTTTCAATCACAAAAAACATGACAATAGTAGACCATCCAATTATTATTTTCTGAAGGCTTCATTAATTTCTGTTCACTGGTTCATGAGATTTTGTAGCTTAAAGAAAAGTCAAAGAAACACACAGACATGAACAACATCATTACTGCTGTTAAACTAAAAGAGAATTAAATATTAGACATACACAGTGACCTCTAAAGGATTTAAAAAGTCTAAACTGTTAAAGCCGTTATCTGCAGAATAAAATGGTTCCATATTTTAATAAAGTATGTTATTTATCTGGTTAATTACACCTAAACTTTTAAACCAGATTTGTCCTTCAGTAGATTATTTTATTTATCGTCTCTTATCCGGGAGAATTTACTCAATTTTCATGATTTTAACATGAGAGTCATGCATCTTTCTGCTTTACGTTCAAACAAAAATGTCAAATTACATTTAAGTATTTGTTTCAGACTATATTTTGAGTTCAAAGAACAAACTCCCCCAAAAGACTAAAGTGATTTAGTCTGGTCACTCAGTGGGACTTGATTTTTTTCCTCTTGTTTTTATATTTCTACTTTTGACCCACTTTTACTCACGGAAGCATATAAAGCATCTGAAGAAAGCAAGACAAAATCATTTTTTTTAGGAAAATGAAACAAAAATCTTCTGTAGCCATGACAACAGTCTCTTGAGCTTTTTTTCCACCTCTTAAGAAGAATGTTTCAAATGGAGAACCTGAGAAGCTTATTAAAACATGATGTATAATTTATTTGTATTTTTCTCCTGCTTCAGAGCCTCTTGGAGGAGTGTCTTGTTTGAGACGTGTTCTGAATCCTTCAGACTGCAGCACTGATGCCCTCACACTCGGCATCTGTTTGTTTTCAATTGGACTTTTTAAAACGTGATGTATCTAATGATAGGCTCACATGAAATTGTGCTCAAAATCTCTGACACAAAGAACTTATTTCAGTGAGATGACTTTTATTTATTTTTAAAAGTATGCAGCTTTGTCCTTGTTTTCTTGTTTGGATGTTACTCTGCTCTAAACTTTATGCTAGGCATGGAGGGGGTGGAGTTTTATTTCTTGTCCTGTAGCCATTTGAAGCTGCCTAAATGCTTGCTGGTACAAAGCACCGCCTATTTACACAAAGCTCCTCCCTGGAGCTCAAGCAGCTGAGCTCCAACCCCACAGAGCACCCCTCCCCTGAAGTGTGGTTGTAAAGACATGCCGAAGTGGGAGTGTCTAAAACAGTAGGAGGTCCTTAAGGAGGCAGAGGCCAATTTCTAGGGATTTAGAAAGGCTGTCAAATTTATTTTGATAAAAACAGCATTTTCATAACAGCTAAAGGTACAGTACTTGATTACGGTATAGAATTGAAGTATGTGCCTAATATTCCACCCACCACCTCCACCCCTTTTAAACATTTTATCTTTAGGTTGTTTGCTTGTCTCTATGCCAAAACTGTCCAAGTGATGAGACACGCAGGCAGGAAGCTGCAGTGGGCAAAACACAGCATGTTGTTCTTAGTGACCATCATTGTAAGCTGTAAGAAACACTTAAGGCTCCTGCATACTCCCTCCGAACTGCCAAAATTGTTGCGGATTGTTGCAGTTTCATGACGAAAATTGCGTCACTCGGTTCGCACTGCCAACAGGAATTCCCCTTCTCGACACAAGGCCCTGGCCGAACTGTTTCGCACTCACCTCTGTGCAAAGTGTTGTGTGATTGGTCTGAA
>JARVJO010000164.1:13561661-13576919 GCA_031762555.1 Cynodonichthys magdalenae | reverse complement strand
ACACGAGCTTCACTATGTGCAAAGTTTGCAAAATGAAGATGAACCACTTTGGGAACACGACAAATGGGCTCACATTACCAGTTTTGAGTAAAAAAACAAAAAAAAAACGATTTTGAATCGAATCGTGGCCCCAAACATCCGAATCGAATCGTGAGATAGCAAAAGATTCCCACCCCTAGTGCACAAACAACTCCTTTCATGATGAGTTTTGGTCACATTTAAATTTGTAACGTGTAGGTGTTAAATTTTAAAGTAAAGAAATAAAAGTATTATTTTTATGTTTTTATGTAACAAAATAAAAGTAAAAACTACAATTAAAAATAAATTACAAATAATCAAAAACTTACTTAAGTACTGTAATGCTGTAAATGTCCTTACTAAACCCCTCTGCTAATCATTTGTAATGTGATACGGTTGGTGAAAGAAGTGATTTCACTTCAGGCCTCACCAACTTTCACTGCCAAAACAGAATAAATTATTGTTATGTGTACAAAAGTTTTATTGCTGGGATTTGGTCTCAAGATAATAGATTATTTATCCAATTATTTTAAATATTAAAGCTTATTTTGTCAAGATATTTGGTTATATATTTTTATTTTGACTTAGAACACACAATTTTCTTGTAATAGCCAGAAATTATTTCAAAATCGTAAATAAACCAACCGAGGAGCTTCATCAAAAATTACGACAGTCAAGCTGGCAGCTAATTCAATCTGAACATGTTGCTGATCAACCCGATACTTTTACAGATCATAGTGTTGTGACAGAGATACTCAAGGACTGAGCCTAGTGAAACACGAAAAACATGTATTTGTACACAATATTCATCATTATTTAAGAACAAAAAAAAACCCTCTAAGTTAAACTATTTTGGGTTTCTTGAGATAATGGTAATGGTCTCAAGAAAATCATGTAAATAAACAAAAAGCAGTTGTGATAATAAAGCATGTCCTGTTTAATTAAGAGTTTCTAAATACCTTGTTCAGCCCATTAAAATGAAGAGCATCTGTGCATAATTCCACCAAACTGTTGTCTTGTTTGCATTAAATTTGTTCATCCTCCAAAAAATGAAGGCATTGAGTGCAAAATGTGAATAACATCAAGAAGAGCAGCTTCACAAATCTTTGGTGGCCTGTGTCATAGTTAGTTAGTAACTTTATGCTGTGTGGTATGATTTGAGAAGCAGGATGGGAAGACACGCCTATAAAACTTCCCTCTGTCTCCTGATTGACGTGTAACAAACATAAATTAACTCAAGGCTTCAGCCTGGGCCGTAACTGGACTGTTTTCCGAGCCCACTGATAATGAGAACAAAACAATATTTTCTGGTGCAGAGAGAGGCAGAGCAGAGCTCACAGCCATCCCCACATGCTGTTTGTGTCTATTTATAGTCCTGCTGGCACCTTCACAAGACAAAAGGAGACGTCATTCAGGGGCAGGCCAGTCAGACTTCAAACAATCATCCAAAACTCAGTTCATAAGTTTACCTACTACTCATGGCATGTGTGTGTTCAGCTGTGAGTGTTAAATGTGATCATTGCTGCTCCTAATAATGTCTGTGAGGCTAACACTTCTAAAAGAAATGCAATTACATTTATTTATACTTTACATTTCTTTTGAGGATAGTTTGTGGTTTTTACATATTAATCATAGCATAGATATAACATATACTCTTCTAAAGGCACTTTGTTACAGTATGAGTCAAAGTGGGCTTATTGTATAGAGGTGGGTAATTCAAGAAAAATAAAATCATTTGCTGTGGTTTTGTGTAGAAAATATTTGTAACTTTATTCAAGATTGCAGCTGTTCAACATTTAGGTTTTTTAAAGTAAATTTAGGTGATAACTCTTACTTTAGAGCAATGCACCTGATGCCATAACTGAGGCCAGATTATGAACGTTGCTCTCATAACAAACACTATAACCCTTTTCTTCTAAGTACTTTGTGTAAATTTCTGACACTGCAAATGATTTACATCTTTCCAAGTCCTCACAAACCAGGCAACATCTCAATCTTCCCACATCCCCATCAGACCGACACAAATGTTGCCACTTAATATGTCACAATACTCTCCAAATGACTCAATCCCTCTCTCACAACGAGCGAGACAGCCCATCAGTGGTACATTTATTGATTTGAGTGGGTTTCTACCTCTGATGTGTGCCACTGCCTACCTAACAAGGAAGCTCAATCACTCACAAATATCAAACTGAACAGCTCAAAGTGAGCAGCAGAAAAATCAACTCTACACTCCCTGGAAACCTGTGCACCAGTTGAATGTTAAAAAAAATCCTAAGAAGAAGAAGTGGGGAGTGTGTCTCAGGAGTTTTCACATGAATGCATTTGTTACAGTTTAATTAAATGGTCCTTTGTCTACATGTTCATTAAAACTGTTTAAAATTAAAGACTTTGTGTTCTTTGAAGAAATGCATATTCCCTGCTGTAAAATGATGGAGGCAGCTCTTTTGGTTGAATCTTAAAAGTTAAGTTATGTCAGATATGATTTTTGGACTATGTGTTGTGAATGACTCTCAACTACAATTTCATCAAGATTTAATTTAATATTCAGAGGTTTAGATTAGATTATTAGATTAAACTTTATTAATCCATTGATACAATTCCTTCAGGGAAATTAGATTTTAAAGTGAAGCTTATGCACAAATTCAACCTGGAAGGCTCTCTTCACCTCACCTGCGTTGCAAACCCACCTGCAGTCAATCAGCGTCAGATCCTCGCCTCACCGTACCAATCATCTCACAGATCCAGGTTAAAAAGGCCCGGCACCCAAAGATCTGTCTGCTCCCCTGACGAGTTCGACCCACCTCCACCCCGTCTCCACCTTCACGTCAAGCTCTTCCTGGCTACCTCCACCCTCTGGCCTCCACACCACCAGTCGATCGCCAAAGAACTTTCTCATGTCAATAAAACCTTTTTACTGCTATTTTTCACTGTGTGAGTTCTTCCAGGTTGAATATGTAGTAACTAGGTACATTTGCTTGATTACAGAACAGTTTTTTGAGGATTTGTAATTTTACAAAATATTTATTTAATTGTAACTTACTTTTATTTTGTTACATTCAAAACATAAAAATTACTTTTACTTCTTAATTGAGTTGAGTAAAAATGAAGTAATTTACATATTTTCTTTAAAAGAAAATTGCTGAATTTACTCATCTTGGTTTAGTGGAACCAGTTTGGTTAAATACATTAAAGAATTTATTTTGTTTGTGTGTGTAAAAGTGCTTTTACTTTTATTTTCTCGATTATTATGAACTGTTTTATGACTTTTACCTAAGTACTTTTCTTGTCAGTGAAATTATTTTTTACCACAAACATTTTTTCTTTAGAAATTTTTACTTGTATTTAATCATTTATTTTAAGAACTTTATAGACCTCTAATTATAAAATTGCCCAAGTTATGGCCATTTTTGTGTTTGCCAAGGTTGATTAGCTGTAGCAGCCATCTCAAACAGAAGTGACTCTAAATGTTAATGAGTTGTAGATGAACATCTAATAATTATTTTCTTAAAGTTTCACTACAATCCTTCTAGTATTACATGAGGTATTTTTCTAACAGACTGAACACACATTCACTCAGACACAAGCAAAAACACTACAGCCCACCCTTTGCCTTTGAATGATAATGATATTTAGAATTAAGCCATCCAGATATAATAACAGACTTTACCTAAGATAACAAAGATATTCGTGGTGCAGTAAAAACAAATTAATGACGTCTGAAGGGAAAATCATGTGTCGTGTATCCTGAAGCTGGAGATGAACAAACTGTGTTTTGTGTGCAGCTGATCCTGTTTGCAGTCAGACAGCATCATGAGGGTGACCTCTGAACAGATATCGAACCAGCCTCCATTAGCATAAGGACAGAAATCCTTTACATTCATTATGTTTCTTTGAATCTACTTAACCGTGTCATTACAGTCAACAAGAGTTAGAGTCTCCGAGAGGCAGGAATTTACTCTGAAGGATGATCGATAGCTGGATTGCTCTGAATTGTAAATAATTTGTTAGATCATCAAAAGAATGTGTGCATTTAGCTATTTTTAAGCCCAGCTGATTTTCATGTAAAAGCAAGATTCTTATAAGTGTGCTTTATGATTTTGATGGAAAACAGAAGTTTTCTTTTTCCTTCCCTACCGTCAATGATTCTCTTCACCCTCCAAATGCGTAAAGTGATGATGAGGCTGATGGCGTCCCAGGGGCTGCTGGGCCCGTTGGCCACTGTTGAGGCCACCATTGGGGCCAGAGAGAGCACGATAACGGCACCATCAAACACCTGCAGAAGTAAAACACAAAAATGCTACATTTTTATTCAAAAGCTACTTTTTCTGTGAATCAAAAACTCCACTGAAAAACCCTGACACAAACATCAAGCTTGACCAAACCATAATGTGATGTGATGCTTGTTTGTAAATGTGAATACAGTGAAAACAAATTAGGTTAAATGGTTCCACTAAGCCAAGTTGAGCACATATGAAGCAATTTGCATCTTTTCTTTAAAAGAAAATGTGTAAATAGGTATTTTTCTTTTATTTAATTATTTATTTTAAGTACTTTAAGTACCTCTGTTACTAATTATAAAACTGACCTGTAGTTATAACCATTTTTGTGTTTGCTAAGGTTGATTAGCTGTAGCAGCATACGGAAAATATCCTGTACTTTGTGAGTGTGAGAGTACAAACCTCTACTTTGTTTTCTATGTAGTCCCAGATCCCAAGCACTATAATTCTGAAGACAGTCTGAGGGACAAAGAGTGATAAAGGAAAACTTTAAAAAAGTAAACGGAGTGTGTTGACATCACATCCAACAACCTGTGTTATGAAAAAATACATTTTCTTTCTTTAATCTCCTTTATTTCTATAGATTTTGGAAAAAAAAATAAGAGTGTTATATCTAAAGCTAAATTAAACAATTAACCTCATTTAATGGCAGTGTTAATCAAATCTTTTCAACATGGTCAAGAAAACCTTGGATGCTGACTTTTTCTTTTAGCGTTTTATAAAACCAGGTCACTTTTTTCAGTTCTCAAACAAAAGTTCAATCAAATCAATCAAATCGTTCAAAATGTCAGAGTTCAAATGTTGAGAGTTCAAATCTGGACAATATTGTTTCTAAATGTCAATAAGCAGTCAGATGAGCTCTCACAACAACAAAACTACTGTCATCGGATAGATATATTAAACAGTCTTTGTTCACAGTAAACATGGACTGTTCTTGTGAACTATGTAACAATAAAACTATGGACATTTATTAGATGCACTGGAAATTGATTGTCTTTTGATTCTCAAAGAAAACTTCGCTAGTAATTAGTCTTTGGGGGGAAAAAGTTTTTGGAAAAGCTGAAACATTTTGGACTTAATATACAAAAAATATGGAGGAGTTAAAACACACATCTTCAAAACACATGGAGAAAAGAGGTAAGATAGAGTCTTACCTCAGAAAAAAAGAGCGACAGAATGATAAGGCTGATCCAGTGGATAATGCTGGCAAATTGGAACGCATTGGAAACTGTTGGTTTAGGACAGAGGAGAAAAAAATAATGATGCTGTTAAACAGTGAGAACTGCTGTGAGGCCTCAAAAAAACGTGTTTTTATTCATCACTGGTTCAGTAGAGGGTACATGCTTGCTGCTGCAAGTATGTTTTAATAATATGAAGGTATATTAGTGGGAAAAAACTAGTCTGCAAATCTTTCAATGGGAGAAACAAAAACAGGGGAACTTACATTGTAATAGTTTGGTGTCTATGAGAAGCTCCAAAGTTAGAAAAAGCACCACCAGGACGACGCAGGCCACCAGGACACAGTTGAAGCCAGCACTGAGCAGACAGACCTGCCACAGGGCCACTCGACGGCCACAGCAAGGCTTCAACCAGTTAGACCTGAGGAGAGCCAAGGATGATGGGAGTTTTAACATGACAGCATTCAGAATAGTCATTAATATTATTTTAGAGATTAAAAAGCATTTCATTTAGTCCGTAATGCAAAGATTATTTGCATACAATTTTATAACTTTAAAGAAAATACTCTAAAAACTTGGTAAATTAAGATATTTGTACAGTGACATGCTGCTATCTCAGAGTTCATACATGAAATCCCACATATGACCATGAGAGGGTGTAAGTTTACGCTTCATAAGGACGTCAAGGCAAGCAGTGATCAGAGGCTGCTTTGACAGAAAGAGGGACACTGAGGCTCTGTGAACCTGTGGTTTGACCATCAGCAGTGCGAGCAGAATAATGATGGACCCCTTTTTATGTGGCGGTGAAGGGAGTCACTGTAGACGATGCTGCTGAGCAGGAAGGGTTTCATGATTAACAAACATCGCACATGAGAGACAAGATTAGTGCGAGCTGTGTAAAAAAATCTGAGTCTGTGATCCTTTCATGGAACAAAACATGAGTCACAGTTTGTTCAAAATAAAAGTCAATGAAAAGCTTTATATTTAAAAAAGTCAAACTTTGAACATTTAATGACTTTCAAGAAACTGATTTATTCCTGATAGGCACAGTATTCCGAGGGATAACATGTCTGATTTTCTTTAAAAAGTAAATAATCATACAGATCAGCTTCTATGAGGAATGACAGCCTGAGCTGAGGAAAATAATGTCTTTTTTCCAGCTGGAATGGAAAGTTGGCCCTGCCCACTACATTTCCTATCTCCCCATGCTGTGGTGTAGAAGAGACAGACTTTGGCAGAGCCTCCCCTCCTCTGATCATGTCTTCATTCCTTGGCATGGTGCTGACGTGAGCAACAATGGTGGCAAAATGGCTTTGTTTTCACCGCATTCACTGAACACATAAAAAAATCTGAAGATAATATTGATGATAAAAAACTTAATTGCAGCTCATTGTTTTTGTTGATTTTAAAGTGTTGGATTTATATGCCTCATATCTGAGTTTGTATAAATTAAAATCATCTGTTTAATCTTTTTTTTTTGTTTGTTTTTTACTGCAGCTCTGTAAACAAATCCAGTTTGGTGCACAGAAAATTAACTGAAACTTAAGCTCCTCATATAAACAAATGTTACATAGAGAATTAATTGTTATCAATCCAAGGCTGTAACAGTAGACTAGGTGATGGTTTTTTAAATATTTCTAAACTGTCCGATGATCAAAACAGAGCGACAGAACCTACAAAACTAAAACTAAATCCAACATTAAGGTCCACTTTTTAAAATCATTTCCACCAGTAACACATTCATGTAGCAAGTCTATACCTGATGTCAAATGATCACTTCACCCTCTCATTGGTGTCCCTGAATGAGGTATTCATGGCACATAAAGCCCCAGCTCTGTAAACAATGCATGCCTAATCTAATAAAACCGTGACCACGCTGACAGCAATCATCTCCTTGGTTTTGACTGGGGCGGCACTAGAAGTGTTCCAGCTCCAGATGGTGGAGAATCTGCTCCACCAGTACCTTGGCAAGGCTCTACGGATGTCAGGTATCGTGCCATTACATGTACCAGCCGACATGCCAGAACAGAACATGGCAACTTGTGGAATATTGTAAACACATTTTTTGGTCTTATTTATACATTTAGTTGCTGTGTTTGTGGCTTCAACTCAGAGTTTGGGTTATCTCAGATGTTATAATTAGAAATCAAATCTCAATGTTGTTTTAGTTCAAAAGAGTTTTGTTTGAACACTGAATAGTTTGAACTTTGATCCAACAGGGAACACAACTGTGTAAAGTGTATGTGCCAGTGAAACTTTGTGTTGCTAATACTAATTATCCAAGAATGCCAAACTGTGATATTTTAAGATTATACATAGGAAAAAAAAATCAACATCACATATTCGTGTCATGTATTTACTCTAAACATTCTGTATTTCAATTTTTCTGCTGTTTTCTCCTCTCCTCCAATCTGTTCACATTTGAGGATTTTAAAATGAGTAAACAAGGCAATAAACTTGAGCTACCAATTGTCCAGCTTCAATAACCCACAGTACTTTAATTTAACAAGCAAACTGCACAAGCCAATGCATCAACAAAACACACACACACACACACAGGAACACAGAACATGAGTTTGCAGGCAGTATAATGAACTCAGCTTTGATAAGGTACGAAAAACATGCTGACTGTGCATGTCCTGACTTTGTATCATGCCAAAACCAGCCCAGCCCTGAGAGGACACAGTCAGGTGCTGCTGGTGACACATCCAGTATATTAATGAGTCTTATTAAAGCAAAACATAGAAGCAAATGTTGTTTTTCGGACCCGATCTGCGCTGATATTCTGACAGAACCACCTGGCTCAAGTCACCTAAAAAGAAAAGAGCATCAGCGGACAAGGTCACAGCTCAGACGAGGTGTTTTTTTTTAAACCAGCTTTGCTTCACAGTTTCCTCAGAAGGGTTTAGTGTAAATGTCAAGTTAATCAGTTTTGCTCTTTGTAGTTTCTCAAATTTAACATGAATGATAACCATTTGTTTTTTTTGGATCCTGCATTTTCAAGGTCTTTATTCGCTGATGTATTTTCTTCATTCATCCTTTTGTCGGTGTGCAAATAGCAGGTTGATGCAGCTGCCATTGTTTCCTGTTGTTGAGACAAAGTGTAGCTGGACAGAGAAACACAGGAGGGAGATTAAAACAGGCAAACTGATTAATACCACCACATCAAAAGCATTTTGCTTTTAAAACACCATGGCCAGAGGATGACAGATGAAAAATTGCCTTTTAGCTAATTCTGGGTTTTTGAATTGTGTTTTATTGAATTGCACTGTCACCTTTTAAATAAATAAATCAAATCAAAAAATCAACTAACCCTGAAAAACAAACTGAGCCACCAAATGATGGGACTGTAACACTGCCAGCACCTGATGGTCTTATCAGATAAAATGCTTCACTTCACTGGAGCCAGAAATTATTTCAACAGTGATTCAACCTTTCTTACATTTCTACTGTTTAAACACAAGTCTTTTATTTTTCGTTTTGCTAATCAAAAACAGTATACCTACAGTATTATTTTCATGTCAGTAAATACACATGGTCTTTTTCTCAGGCTGTCAGCATAAATTTGTAATTTTATGTAAAATTGTATTTCTTGTCACAGTTTCAACACCAAATGTGTTATAAAAAAAAGAAAAAACTAAGAACATCTAGAAGTTAAAGTAGATATATTAATAATCTGAAATGTCCACCCAGTATTTCACATAAAAACTCACACTTGTCAAGAAAAAAACTAGCAACTTTGTGTTAAACTTGAGAACTTTTGTTCATGAGTAGCTGATTAACAAAAACAAAGTAGTTGGAAGGAAGGAAGGTAGGAAGGAAGGAAGGAAGGAAGGAAGGAAGGAAGGAAGGAAGGAAGGAAGGAAGGAAGGAAATAATGAAGGAACTAAGGAAGGAATTTTTTTCTTTGTTGCCTTAAGCTGCAAATGAGCCTGTTTCTTTTGTATTTTATAGTTGGTTCAACATAAGGGGGAAAAAAAACATCTGACATTTTTTGGTTGGTTCAAGTTCTTTGCGAAAACATGAATTCCCACAACAAACCAAATTCAGACCCTGGAAAAAAAACTGTCCACACGTTTTACTGATATAGTCAGTGAAACTGGGTGTAAGAGTTTTCCAGATCTGATTGCTTTTGCTTTACATTTTTTCTTCAACTAAAGATTTCTTGCTTTGACTCGTTTTATTATTGGCCAATCACCTGAGGGGCTTTAAAAGGGGTGATGACACCTGTTCCTGGAAATAGAAGCACTAATGTGACCACAGACGTTAAATAATGAATGAATGAATGAATGAATGAATGAATGAATGAATGAATGAATGATACTTTATTGATCCCATGAAGGGAAATTACAGTTTGGAACAACCCGTTCAAGAGATATAGACAAAACACAACAGACTGGGAGAACAGGTACCCCGGGTCATTATAAGATTATCTAAATGTTTTTTTCTTTTTTATCTTGAAAATTAAATTAAAAATAGTGCCAGTGAGTGGAGCAATTTATATCCCTATGTACAGATTTGGAAAAGGAAAACCAATCCTTTACTTTTCTTATGGAATTAGTTTGGATTAATGTTTTGTTCGGGCAACAGTCTTGTTGTGGTGCATGATGCTTCAAACACATTATTAAGAAATACAAACTGTTTCTATCAGAATTTTTTTTTCCATTAAACAAAACCTTAAATCACTGTGAGCAGCAGGTCTGTGTGGAAACAAAAGCTAGTGGTGTTCAGCTTTTCTATACAGTCCTTTGGGGAGTGTTAAAGACTCAGCTGTGTGTTGTAAGCAGACAGGAAGGTCAGTGTGTGTGTCTGCACAGAGATTATTCTGGATTCTGTGTGTGTTTACTTTATGTCCACGCTGATACATGAACAGTCAATCAAAGCAAGCCTTAATCAGTACAAAGCTTAACAGACATTCAACTGGATTTCAGGGTAAATTGGAACTCTTTTTTAGCTTAAGCAGGGAAAAATAGCCAGAAAGAAAAAAGTATTTTTACTTCATAAAGAGGAAAGATTAATGAGGCTGTGCATGGTATTTTTCAAGACAAGAAATAGGAGAGTAGAGTGTATTTAGTTTTTTACATAGAAGCTGGAAGCACTTGTGTAATTAACTTGAGGGATCAATACTATTGTTCATTACTGCAAATATCTGTTCAGCAATTATCAGAAAACTGATTATCTGAAAAAATTACCTGCTGAATGAATGACTTCATCAATCAAGCATGAACAATATCTCTAGTGATGATTTTGCCAGGTCAGTTTGTCCTGTTGCCTCCTTGGTTTTAGATGTTGAGAAGAGCTTCAAACAAGTTCCTGCTCTCTAACTAAATCAGAACAAATCAAGCAAATAAATGTTTTGGAAATACATCACAACTTCCTGCTTTTGCTCTTTTCTTAAACAAAAGTAAAGAAGGGCAACGCGATGCTGCATTAAATGCTGACAGAATTTAATTTCTCAATTTTCAGTCAAATTGCAGTTATTATTATTAAATATCAGTCATAGAAGAAGTAATGTCAAATGAGTTGTTGGTTGTTTCCAAAATAGAAGATTTGGCCCTTTGGCATAAAGCCGGTGGGTGGCAAAGGGCAGGAGCACTTGTTTTTTCCTCCTGCTTACTACAGATTTAGCTAAACCATCTGGTGTTGGTACCTCACCACAGACTCCTTGCACATTTGGACCCATCGTATCAACAACATATGCTTCTGTCTCAGCGCCTGGCAGCCATCACTGTGATGGGAAGTGACATCATCGCAATGCTCAGGTGCTCACTTGTAATTACGATCCGGGGTAGGAGGTTGTCTGCTGAGCCAGTCTGGCAACTTAAGTCTTACTGTAATATTTTTTTTATTAATGTTTTACAGTAAACTTTCTTTTGAATCCATGCCCCATTTTCTCTGACAACAATCCCAGTTAGTTATTTATTTCCTAAGATATTCTTTCTTTTTAAGTGATTTATTAGATTTTAAATATCTTTAAGGCATCTTTAGAGTTGCAGTGATTAGGCAGCCTGTTTTTAAGTCATACTCTTCATGCAAGAAATGCACAAATACACAAAAAACTAAAATATAAATATACAGTGTCTATGAAAAAAGTAAGGGGAACGAACAAACGAGCTTGATGACTACGAGGAAAGTGGGCATCCGTGAAAGTGCTGAACACAAGCCCACGCCACCTTGGTCCTCCCAGCCTTTTTTCTTTTTCCTAGACAAGAAGATGGATGGGCTCAGCTCTAATAATAACTACACTCCACTTACCATGGTGCCAAAACTGCTAACACTGCAGCTGCCCCCTGATGCTAGCTAAAACAACCACCTCCCACAATGTCGCCCACCTCGCTCCTGAAAGGAACAGCCTGTTAGGCAACACACTAAACCAGAGCTGGAAAACTCCAACCTGTCCACCTTCCTTCACCCTCAACACAGAAACATGAATCTGAGGTTTACTGAAGCCTTGTGAAGCGCTTCTTGTAGATCTGGTTGGTGACATGTGCCGACGAGTCTGTAAAGCCTGATTAGAAGATGATGGTTGCCTTTTTTTTTTTTTTGGCATTTAGTTACAGTGCTGATTGGTATTCAGCATGGAAAGACAGGCTTTGTATAAAAAGATGGGACAGCTAGTGGGTAAAGAAGCCAGAAAATATGGATGCAATAAAAATAGAATTAGAATTGAAAAAAGGAGAATAAGTGGTGAAAAATAAAAATGTTAAACTTTTTTTCCTAAAATATGCAGAATCATCAGTAAAAGGAGCATCATTGTTCCTAATGAGGTGTGACAGTCCAGAATAAACTGGAATATGAAGTGAACCATGATTACAGAGGATTAGATAACAAGCACTACGCAGCGCAGTAAGAAATCTTTTCAGGCCTTATTTCCTGCCTGTGTATAAATACTCTATGTGCTGTTTTCTGTTCATGCATAAAGATATGTACTGTATGTGTGGTGAGGGGAGAGAGAGGGAGTGCAAGATTGTTGGGTTTTACCTGCATGACTCCTTTGCTATTATGTGTGTTGAGGGCAGCACACCATTCCTGAGACATTGTTAAGGTCAGTTCCACCTTCAACATGTAGCAGGCGATGATATGCAAACACAGCTGACAGCAGGTGCTTCGTCACGCAGTGGCAGTGGAGGTATTTCTTTTTGATTAATCTCCTCTGCTTGCTTCCTTCAGAGGAACTTGCTGGCGATGATGAAGAACTGCTGCAGTTCCTCTTTTAGTTTCCATTGCAGGGGACTAATCAACAAAACTGATTTGTCCCGTACAGTTAAAAACACTCCACATTCAGTAGAAACCATTTCAGTTGAATTTGCATATTTTTCATTTACACCACTTTTTTTTTCCTTTGGTATGAGTACATGAGAAAACTTTTGCTGACAGCAACACATTCCCCAAACTACCAGTGAAAATAACTTCCACCCATCACCCAATGAACCGTCACCACACTTATGAAACACCTTCCCTGTGATTGTGACATTCTCACTTTCAGAAGTGCAGTCATTACACTGAACATTGCCACAAAACTATGCCTAAACATTTACAGAGCAGCGCTCTCTTCACAACGCTCCTTCCACTATCGCAGAAGCCAATGAGCCAGCTAATGCTAACTGGAAGGAGGGGGGAGGGAAGGGCTGGGCAATCCACTTCCCAGGTGGAGTCAGCAGAGCAGTCAAAAGATTCCTCTCCCATGTATATTTTCATTTTGATAGCTGTAGATTGCTGTCTTGGCTCCTTTCAGCTTCCCTTCATCACTCCACTCGTCCACATGAAGAATTTCATTTCCTTTGCCCCATTTCCCCCAAAGGTGAGTTTAGCAATCGGTCACTCTGTGAAACACACTCCAGCTTTTTCTTTGTACATTCTAAAGATGAATGCAGATATAAGTCAGCTCGAATATCTCTGCCAAATTCTGCCCCCTTGCCTTTTGTGGCTGGCATTACCAAACCAGACTAGACCAGACCAGACCAGAAGTCTAACTGAAGTGCTGTACAATAAAATAGATACATAGAGGACAATTTAAGACACATAGATCAACAAAAAATAGAGAATATGAAAAAAACAGTGATGACCAGAAACAGCAGAAATGCTCAGAGTACAGATACACAGTGAGGCTGAGAACTAACTCACTCAAAATCATCTAAGTCCAGGGAATAATAATGTGTTTTTAAATTAGACTTAAAACCTGAGAGAGAGGGAGACTGCCTGACATTTAGTGGCAGGTCATTCCACAACTTTAGACTTGCAACAGAGAAGGCTCTATCGCCTCTGAGTTTGAGTTGTGAGCAAGGAACAGTTAAAAGCAATGGATCTGCTGACCTAAGAGGTCACTGTGGGACAAATAGATGCAGTTGATTTGGCATTATCCAGCAGTTGCCAGTTTGTAACCATGCACTTCAACAATTACCAGTTTTCATCCATGTAATTACCAGAAGAATGTTTGCCTACCTTTGTAGGCAGTATTCAACTCTGCATAAACTCCTGTATTTTGTATGTTTCTTTACAGGCACAGGTTCAAGCCGTGTTTTAGTTTGTATTCAACATTAATGTATACATAACTAATATGCCTTTTTTCAGTCTGTATTCCATTAAACCAGTTGCACACATATAGAAGCATCTGTGTTTATACAGTGTTTGGATGCATCAGATGCAAAGAGTTTTTGATTACTGAGTTTAACAATTAGCCAATCCTTCTGGTTTTCAGTGTTTTTTATCATTTTCTTCATTGTGTGCTATGAGGAAGGACTCTGATTGGCTGAGGCACTGCTATCATCATTAACCCTTTTTCTTTCTGAGTTTTACTGCAATTAACTCCTATATTGAATTCATTATCACTTTATTACTTCATGGTCTCAGAGCCGCCAGTTGGAAATCAGTAGGTCGAGTAACATGAAATATTACTTTTATAATTTATTGCTGGACACTGAGGTGTTAGCTGACAGCCCCAGCTTCATAAAAACCACACTCACAGTAAACAGACTGGTGTCCTTAGTACATGAAGCAGTGGAAGTCAGTGCTACTACTAACCATGATCTGGAAGAGGACACAGACGGGATGCAGTTGGGGTAAAATCAGCAAAGTGAGAGTCACCTCAGTGTCCATGTTTATAGTACATCTTTGAAATGTATCTGTTTTTGGCTGTGATTGTCCAACTGAAGAGAACCAATGGAGTGAAGCCTAATTTGGTGTCAAACGGAGTCCATGGGTGTGTGTATGTGTGTGTGCTGGATCTGGTTTTGCAGCTTATGGTGTTTATGTTCATCCTGGTGAGATTTCACACTAAGAGACAGGTTTGACTCACAGTTGCTGGCTGGATGGTGAACAGCTTTTGCAAAGTTAAAAAAACTGTTAAAGCTGTAGTGATTAAAAATGCTGTGCCATGAAATCATATTGTTTTGGGGTTTTTTGTTTGTTTGTTTTGTTTTATTGTTTATTTATGTTTGTCAAAATAGTATTTGAAAATAAAATTCTTCTGAAGCCACTTTTTTCATTTACACTGCAGTCAGTTCAATTTAATACATTTATCTTATTTTATATTGCAAAGTCTAGTGAATCTATTTAACTGATTTTTAAAATATTTACAGAAACGTTAAGTTTGTCAGCATGAATGGTGGGATAGGAGATAGGAGAATGAATGATGACATAAAAACATAAAATAACACCTGTAAGATAATTTCGTGTTCTTTACGTGATTCGGGACTAACTTGAAGTGGGTAAATGTACACCAACAAGACATCAATTTTGTAGTAATGAAAAAGAGATTCACATAACCCAGTACTGGACAGAAA
>JARVJO010000164.1:13543726-13556278 GCA_031762555.1 Cynodonichthys magdalenae | reverse complement strand
GGGCACAGATTGTAGTGTAAAGCGCTTTGAGTATCCTGGTTGGATAGAAAAGCGCTATATAAGTACAGTCCATTTACTATTTACCATACCTAAAACCTCTCCACTGTTTGCTCAGGATGGGAGACTGTGATAAAGTGAATCAACACAAACTGAATTGAATTGAATTGAATTGAATTGAACCCCACCAGTACATCCCCAATCCTAAACCAAACCTCTCCGGTAAATACCTAACCTTGAACCTAACCATACCATTACAAACTAATACATACCTTACTCTAAACCTTACCCCACAAGTACAAACTTAACCCTATACCCGACCCCACCAGCACAAGCTTAAATTTAATCTCAACCCCACCAGCATAAACTTAACACCACCAGTACAAACCTAACCATAAACCTTACCCCACCAGTTTATACCTAACTTCAAACCCAACCCCAACAGGACAAACCTAACCCCACTAGTGCAAACCTAACCCTAAACCCAATCCCACCAGTACATATCCAATCCTAAACCTAACCCCACCAGTACATACCTAATCCTAAACCTTAATGCACAAGTACTAACCTAACCCTACACTTAACCCCTTCACTACATACCTAACTCAAAATCCAACCCCATTACTACATACCTAACTTTAAACCTTAACCTTCCAGTACAGAACTAACACTTGACCCAATCAACCTAACCCTAACCTTACCCCTAACCCCAATCTAACATAACCTAACCAGTACACACCTAATAATAAACCTTACCCCACAACCTCTTCACTTCATACCTAATCCTAAACCCATCCCCACCAGTACATATTTAACTTTAAACACATCCCCACCAGTACATATCTAGCCCCAACCTCAACATTACATACCTAACCATAAACCCAATCACCCCAGCACATACCTAATGCTAAACCCATCTCAACCACTACATATGTAACCATAAATAAGGCTGTACCACACTGAACATGTTAGATCTTGTAAGCTAAGAAGGGCTGGGTTAGTACTGGGATGGGAGACCCCCTGTGATTACAAGGTGCCATAAAACCAATGTAGGAGTTGTGTCCACATTGAAAAAAAACTATCAAGAAAAAACTTTTGACCATACAAGGTCATAGGTCACTTTATAAAAAGAAGAGTGCCAAAAAACCATAACCCCTCCAATACATACCAAGGATAAAACACCCCAACAGTACTGTATGCCACAGTTGTAGGGATTTGTGTTTTTATATTATTTTTTCCCTTCTGTGTTCATGTTTCCCTTTGTTGCTCCTCAGTGTTCTTCCCTAGTTCCTCTCATGAACACCTGATCATTGTTGTCTTTCCCCAGGTCTGCCTTTTTATCCCTTGGTATCTCTTCTTTCATATTCTTTCCTGTGATCACTCACAAGTTTATTTGCTGCCCGGTCAGTGTCCTTATTTTTGCAACTGAATACTTTTTTCTGGGTCAAACCACTTCTAAATCATAATAGTAGTAAAAGCGGTAAAATTTTTTAAATGATTTATAATTTTTTTTTTCACAAACACCTGGCATTTTAACAGGAATGTTTAACTTTTTATTTCCCTGACATGATAAAACTAAGGTGTACCAGTGGAGTTGGATGGAAATCTGCTTAACTTCAGAAAGCATATGGTGAGCAAACAGCTTCAACGTACATTCTCATTATATCTGGTCCGCTTCCAGCTGACATGCTCAATCAATAACGCTCATGTACCCTTTGACCCCTCCCAGATACTGTCTTTGTATTTTCTGCCGACCAACACAAGCTGCTCTCTGCTGTCTCTTCAAGTCTCTTCTGAGTCCCGTCACTGCTGACGATGGAAAGATCTGTAAAGTTTGCTTTGCATCAGTCAGACCCTCTGCTGACTCGCTGTAAGGAGAAACTGAAAAGTAGACACCTCCACCGTGGAGCTGCATGTTCAGATGAGACAGAAGGGAATAAATGGTATCCCATTGCTGTCAGTCGCCATACAGTTTGATGTTTGACAGGTTCTGAACACTAATTCAGTACAGTGAGCCGATTTCACTCAGAATTCTTCAGAAAATAGTAACAAGGGCTTACTCTTAACCAGAAGTTCACATAAGTATCTTTTTTAACACAGTAACTATAAATCATGCAGCAATTGGGATTTTTTTTAATTTTGCTTCTAGAATAGAATGATTCCTACAAAATCAGTTAAATAGTTCATTTAACATAAAAAATGTGAGCTTATATTGCTCAACCACTAATCTTTAGTTCTGTCCCAGTTGGAAAATAGAAATGTACCTTTCTTATCAGCTCCTGCAGTTCTTATAGTAAAAATACAAATATAACGTGTATATTGTATGTGCAGTAAATGAGGTTGTTTCATTGGTATTTTAACCAAAGCATGTTACAGATATTATCATATAAACTTCAGAATATATCAACATGTAAAAATGTTCAAATCAAACTTAAAACACTACAATGATAGGTATAAAATGGGGTCAAAGTACTATAAAGGGCTTAAAAAGATCAAGCCAAGGAGGTGAGAATTATACCATCAGTGAAGAACAAAGAGATATTTTGAAAGGTTTGTTTTAGTGTAATAAATTTAAGAAAATTATTATTACATTCACCAAAAAATATAACCATGGTGTCATTCCTGTCTTAAAGAAACCCATCTTATTCAATTTTAATACACATCCATTCATGTGTCTTTTTTGTTACCATAGCAGTTAATTACGCCACAACAACTTTCACTCACCCGTCCCTGTTTTCATCTTCATCTGCATTGGAGAGCAGCTGCGAGCCGGCCAGTGAGAGGTCCAGAGCTGCGAGCGGCAAATCTCTGTAGCCAAAGCTCACCAGCTGGACTGGAGGAGCCAGGCGCTGGTTCTCATCCTCCACCGGCTGCGAGATGATCTCCAAGTCTGACAGACCTGCCTGTTCCACTTCCCTAGTTCCATGCCAACACCAGCAACAGACACACGCAGGAAATAAAAGGAGAAAAAAGGCAAGCAAGATTTACTAAAGGAACCCATTTCTCAAAAAATTAATTTCAAACCAGTAATCTAATTTTAAAACTTATAAAAAGGGGAATAATTGTAATTAGTTCAGGGCCAGATTTCTCATTCTATTTACCCAGGTAAATATTTTTTTTAATTGATGTTATATAATTTATGAATCTCTAAAACAAGCTAATCCTGAGGAAACAAAGCAAGTAAAGCTAGGATATTTCTATGTGGCATAAAAGAATTGGAAATAGAAGAAAAATAATTCTTCATTCCAGCCTTGCCACTCGGCCACCCTCTAAAACTGTAAATGAACAAAAACTGAAAACCTGACTCTCAGACAAATAAAAGCTGAATTTATTTATTTTGAACAGGGAAAACTGAATGTTTCCAGTAAAATATTATAATAACTTAAAACAACTATACTGACCATGTTTAAAAGTATTTCTTTCAGGTATGTTAAATTTTTTTAACTAATTATGTCTCTGTCACTTAAGTATTTATAAGCAGTTAGCTACTGTATGATTTCAAACTGTACAAATAGCAGTTCTATTTTAATAAAAAAAAACATTATGAAAGGGTAGAAATATGTCACGTTATTTTCATAATGAATAGTAACTTGTGCATTCATATAAACAAATATTTAAAAAAATTAAAAAATGAACAATGTAAAATAAAGATGTAGTTCACAGTAACTTAAATACACAGTATGGATAAAAAAAGACTGCCATGTCCGACCATCACATCAACAGGGACTATGGCTGTGTCTCAATTCATGGGTTGCAGCTGACATCAGCCGCATTTGTCAGACGCTTACATCACTTCCCCACACCGTAGGCCATCCCAATTTATAGACACCTACTCATGTAGCCAACAAATGCAACTGATAAATCCCCAAAACAGGTTGCATCTGTGCATCCTATGTGGCAGATGGTATCCCAGATTTCATTGCACCATCAACAAATTAAACAGATAAACAAAGGCAGCAGAGGTTTTTTGTTTATTTATTAAACGGCAGAGGTTTTTTTTTATTATTATGGCGGAGTTTGGAATGATCATGGACTGAAGATTTTGTTTTAGATGTAAGTTTTACAACTTACCTATTCAAACTTTTTTGCAATGAGATGTTAAATAAAATGCAGTTAGTACTGACACAGGAGCTAAATCCAAATTATTAAAGCTTTTTATTTATTTACTTGTAACATTTATCTAATAAAACTGAATTTTGTAAATTTTACCTTGTAAAAACAACTGAAGCATTGTGATATAAAGCGTATTACCATGGTAACGAGGCAGTGTGTGGTCACGAAAACATATGTCTCCCGTAGACTAGACCGTCTCGTTTCAGCAACGTTTATGCAGCCGACACGAGCAGCCTATGGCACGCATAGGCTGTGGCCAACGTGAGCCATGGGCTACATCGGCTGCTAAAATTGAATTGAGACACAACCTATAAAGCTGGTTCCATCCTTTTTGTGTTTAAAACAACTAGGGCAAGATTTTTGAGTGTTTTTAGAGTCTGTGCCCATTCATTCTGTAGAGCATTTATGAGGTCAGGCTCTGTTGTTGGACAAGTAGTTCTGGCTCACAATTCCTGTTCCAGTTCTTTTCAGACATGCTCAAAGGTGTCGAGGTCAGAGTTTTGTGTGAGCCACACTAAACTCATCTAACTATGGCCAATCAACAGCTAATGTCAAATTCCCCACAGGCTACCGTTCACCTGGAACCACCGGCGAGGAGGTTCCAGAAACTGAGCAGAAAGTGGGCTGCAACAGACAATGGAGATGCGCTAAACTGGCGTTGAGTTTAACTGAATTGAATAGAGTCAACTCTGTGTAAAGGATGCTTATATTTCTTTAGTCTTTGCTTTGTGCACTGGGGCATGATCACATTAGAAAAGTGTTTTTCCAAAGTGTTGCCACAAAGTTGGAAGTGTAACATTGTCCAGCTTGTTTTGTAATGGTTTGATTTAGATCAAGGGTGTCCAATCTTGGTCCTTAAGAGCCACTATCCTGCATGTTTTACTTGTTTCTCTGCTCCAACACTGAATCTGAGATTGATTTACTTCTGCAGGAGTCTGGTAAACACCCTTGATCAAGACTATCCATCACTGGGGATCAGAGGCCTATTCCAAGCACTGACTAAAACACCTGAAAATATAAAAGGAAGAAAGATGACAAAAGAAATAAATAGATCATTTTTGAATAATAAAGAGTAAACTTAATTTTAGTTTGTTTTTTAACCTGAACAGCTTTGAATAAGTGTTTTCTACTAATCGAGTAAAACAATTCTTCAGGAGAGTGCATCCACCCTCCAATGTCTTCATACACCTGTCAGGTCTTAAACCAGAACGTGTGAACACATCAAGGCTGTTGAGTTGTAGGCCAGCAGCGTGAAGCCCAGCGTGCCCACAAGCCCCAGTTGTGTGAAAGCTGGGCCATCTAAGCGGAGCGTAGAGGTGGAAATAAATGCTGAGTGTAGCTGCAGACTGACTGTGTGTGCCCTGTGGTGAGTATTTTTAGAGCAGAGCAGAGCAGATGCTGGTGTATCATGTCTGCTGTGACGTCACTGCTTCTCCCTTTGTCAGCTGAGCGAATCCCCTCTCTCTGTCAAATGTCAAAGGGAGTTGGGAAAAAGGTGACTCTGGAGGGGAAACTAAAAGAAGAGTGGGACAAGAAAAGAAAAAAAAGGATAACAGGGGAGAGTTACACAACTGGAAAAGGGGGTGGCTGGAACCAGGAGGAGGTATGGAGGAAAGAAACGAGGAACGTTAAATTAACACAACAGCTAAAGTAAAGGGGAAGGTCAAAAATGAGGGGAAAATTCAGTTGGAAGAAAAATAGAGAGAAAATAGAGTTCAAAAAGAGCAAAGGTAGTTGATCTCAACTTTAGAAAGGAAATGCAGAATTTAACTCCCAAAACAAAATAGATGGTTAAATGAGTGAAAATTTAAGGGGTGTTTCCTGTAACCTGCTGTATAATCTGTCTTTCCAAAAATACTGAAACTCTGAATTCTAGAATTACTAAGACTTGATTATGAAGGGCTCAAGGTGAATGCCCATAACAATTCTGTACCTGTTTAAAAAAAAAGAAGAAAAACATGATTTCATTGTTCAAAATTCAAGCATCAAGATGGTGAGTTTTTGTGACTCGAGCAATAAAAGTGAAAACCACCTGGGCCATGTGGGCCACATCCTTCCCAGTCCGGGTAGGCTGCATAAAACTGCTGCGAAATGAGATGATCAAGCTGTCAGCTTGACATATGTGTGAGTGGCCATATTACACCATTACCATAGTGATCAGTTTCATATCAGACTTAAAATACGTTAGGACGTGTATTCACTCGTCTTTTCACTTGAAGAATAACTTCACAATTAAAATGCTTCACGTGAATAAAAAAAACATTAATAATTTGGATTTAGCTCCAGTATCTAGTCATAGTTTCATTTTATTTAGTATCTTATAGTAGCACGAATTTCATCAGCTAAGTTGCAAAACTTACATTAAAAAACTAATTCTTGGGTCTGTGGTGAATTTCCAAATTATGCCAACTTGGTAAAAAAATTTAAACTCCATCGTCTTTGTTTCTCTGTTTAGTTTGCTGTCGGTGCATTGAATCCTGGGATATCCTTACCCAGGAAGGATACTCAGATGCATCCTTGATTTTCAAGAATTTGTGTGTTGCATTCCTCGGCTGCATGAGGAGGAGCCTTCGATTTGGGACAGCTCGGTGCAGGGCAGTGACGTATGCGGTTGACAAATGCTCACTCATGAGGATGCAGCCCATGAATTGAGACACAGCCTAAGCTAAAAAGATGTGTCCTCACCTTCTGCTGCTGTGTTTCCCCATCTGAGTCGGGACAGATCGCATGCTGTGAGCGAGCACTCTGTGTGGTTAAGGCTGCCATTAACCCTCTCTGTATAACTTGGTAATAATTTAACAATTTATGGGCCAAACGGAATGAGTTTTTAGGCCAGTTGTAGCCCATGACCCTACAATTGACAATTACAGACCTGAATCATAACTTTAGCACTGCAGTTTCCAGTCTCAAAGTTTACACAGGTATTTGAAAAATGAACACCATCTTATCTCTTTACTAAATTGCTTGAGTGATTTGATCTAAGTGCTTATCAAGCAATGTGATACATGAAAAATGCTACCAGGAAGAGGAAACCAATTAATTTTTTATATAAATCAGGATCTTGAGAAGTACTGGATATGTTAAAAAAGTGTAAAAAATGATTTATGTGTCTGAAAATATACAAGGTTGTGGCTCTAAAGTAAAAGAAAATGAGGTAATTAACAAAGTACCCAAATTTATCATTAAACAGAACCATAGTTTAGTATGAATAACTTCAATTTGATATTCTTATACAGACAAAAAGGTCATATTTGAAAATATAACTGTGAATTTTTAAAAGGTACATTTAAATAATAAAATACGTCATAAATAAAATAATTATCTTACAAGAGAAAGTGACAATTGTACCTGCAGCAATTGTAACGCAGTGCGTAAAAAGAAAAATGACCTTGATTGATCAAATAAAATAAGAGTTAAATGGTAAAGATGGCAACTGCTCATCAAAATATCACACATCAACTCATATAAGGAGTAGCTATGGTAAAAACGTGTATTCTCAAAAAAGAAAAAAAAAATCACTTCAGCTGAGAGCCCATTTTCTCCAGGCTGCGAAATGCCTGAGCTGTTACAAACTGTGTGATTACGCAAATTCTGCTGAAATCAACACAATTATTCACACGTAGAGTAGTTTCTGTGTTGGAGGGGAAACAAAGATGATGTGCAAAAGAAAAAAGGCCAGGCATTGTTTGAAAAGACAAGCAGCCGTCTGGAATTTGGAAGGTTAGTGGTTTAAAACCAAGGCTTCCACAGATCACATATGACACTGACACCATGTATGACAGAGAGCTCGTTGAGTCAGAAAAACCCAGTAAATAGGCTCATCAGACACATCAAATACAGACAACAGATTCAGTGAAAAATCGGCATGGAGACATCAGACCAAAGTAAAATGACAGATTTAGTTACAAAGATGCTTTCACTAAACTGTGCACACACAAAAAATGGATTTGTGGAGTGAGAGTGACCAAGCAGAGCAGAGCTTAACTTCATCAAGGCTGCTTCTGAAAATTCAATAAGTAATTTGACTTGTTTTAGTCACTTGCTCTGCGACAAGCACGTAAGAAGAAAAAGGTAATGAAACAGCAGCCTATGTGAAAACACACAAACACAGTTTACAGTACGGACAATCGTCAACTCTGTTTTCCCCTACTTTAATATATTAGAAAAGTTATAAACTTGGAAACGTTAAAACCATCATGTTGGCATCCATAAAAATGTTCAGAAAGTCCAAACAGAAACCATCTGCAAAGTGACTCTTTCGTTTCTAATACAAAACAAACCAGAGCTGACGCAATTTTAAAAAAAAACTAAATGTGGTCAAACTATCTAAAAAGCATCACCTCTGCATGAGCACCATAAAACTGTTGCTTTTCATTAACAAAAACTGTTGGTGTTATTGCCTCCTGGTCTCAGGAGCTGCTGCTCTCATTTCAGTCTGACAGGATTATTTCCCTCGGCAAGAGGGCCTCACATTTCTTTGAAGATTCATAATTCCATATGGTCAAAACGAGAGTCACCAGAGGCTGCGATGCTGTTGACTCATAGACAATGCTTTAATTTAGCTCATATGAGTGAGGCCCACATTAAAAATGAAACGGTTTAAAAGGCAGCAGCAGGTTTTCTTGAATGTTCACATTTCCAGATTATCAATATCAATTTGTTTTGTCAAATAAAGAAAGCAAAAAAATAACCGAGCGATAAATGGAATGCGGTGTATAATAATTTTTTCCATTGATATTAGTTTCCCGTATGTCATTGGGAACGAGTACACTGTTGTTCTGTGGAGGTGGTCGATGTGTCTCCGTGACAAATTTCCACTTGGAGGAATTGATCAGCGCTCAGAGACTGTGGAGGTGCAGACTTTTGGCCACAGAGTGCAGGTCTGATAGATGCTGTTTTCTTCACCACTTCTCCTCATCCATATCCCCTCCTCTCCTCTCGTTTCCAGCACAGCAGCGGGTTTGGCTTTGTTCCCAAGCAATCAGAACCATCCACATAACGACTCATGGCAGACACACAAGCTGTCCGGAACCTGCGAGCCCACAGCTGACAGCCACGGGCCCGGTTCTCTGCCTGGCTGGCAGTCAAGGACTCAGGAGAAGGCGCTGACCTTAGTATGGGTTTGTAAAAAGATTTTTCCTATCGAAAGCAATGAAATTGAATGTGAATTTAGCTGCTTTATTTACTAACAGGGGAGTTCAAGCACACCCCACCTGTTACTATATTACCTGAGTGTGGATATACTATACAGTGCTTTGAAAAATAATTTATACTCCTTAAACTTTTCTGCATTTTGTTACACTGAAACCACAAACGTTAAAGAATTTTTGATTAAATACTGCAAAATATTTCAAAGGTAACAAATCTTTATAATTCTTGGTTTATTTACATAATAATTTTAATTGCTGGATGTTTGGCCCCTGAGCTGTTGATCTGCAGTAACTGTGGCCCCCAGAGCAATTTAGTTGAATAGCCCTGGTGTAGAGTATAATTGTGAAAAGAAAAAAACGATGCATGGCTTTCAAAATTTTTTTTTACAAATCAAAATGCGTTCAGCCACCGTTACTTCGATACCACTTAACTACAATCTGGTGCAACCAATCGCCTTCACAAGTCACCTAATTGGTTCATAAGTAGCATCATCAAACAGCATCATGAAGACAAAGGAACACACCAGACAGATAAGGAATAAAATGTGTTGAGAAGTTTAAGGAAGGGTTAGGCTATAAAGCAATACTTTGAGCTTTGAACATCTCATAGAGCTCTGTTCATGATGCCATGACTGCTATCCTATTAAAACATGACCATTCACCTAAACAAGCAGGTCAGGCAGAAGAGCCAAGAAGCCCATGGTAACAGGAGTACCTGCAGAGATCTATGACTCAGGTGGGAGGATTTGTCGATATGATGACCACAATCTGGGCACACCTCAGATTTGGCCTGTGTGCCAACACTGAAAGAAAGTTGTAACAAGTCCTACTTTTTCAGTTTTCCAGTTTCACTAAAGTACAACAAAAGAAAACTAACTCCAAAGCCATTATAAAATATTAAATAAAAGATTTAGACCAAACCAAATCAGTAATTACATACTTATTACAGAACATACTCCATAAATAAAATAACAACATGACTTTAATCCTTGTACTTAAATGTGTCTTCACTGTAGTATTTTTATTAGTGTTTTGCATGCATGTTAATGCCTTCAGTATATTAATATCCCCAAAATAACAACAGACCTGAAAAATAAAGACTGGACTGTCTTTTATACAAATTCTGACCTTTGTGGCTGTTTTTAATCTCACAGAAAGATGCAAAAGAAAAAAAACATTATTTCAAGGAAAAACAAACAAGGCTACGGCTGCAGAGGAGCAGCCACCGGACAGAAGTAATATTCAGGGGAGCAGCTTTCCCGGAGGGGGTGCAGATAAAATTAAATAGTGGACTGTCGTGTTGTAAGGGCCAGGTAGGAAAGGTCAGCATGTGACAAAAGTTGCTTGAGGGATTTCAATGACCAAAACAGAAGGTCATGAAAGTACCAGAGGACCAGTGGCGCAGAAGAATGAAACCCTCGTTTCCGGGCTTCCTGCAGAATGGCTGACTTACAGAGAGTTACGGGACAAGGACGGGGAATGAGTCCACTTTGTTGCTAGTCAGCAAAATACTGGACTACTATTGCACTGAACCGTCATGCTAACAACGTCATTGTGAGCATAGAAACGTACAAATAAGAATTTTTTTCAATAAACTAGCTTTTATCATATTTTTAAACATATAAATTGTTCTGGAAATTTTAATATCATCATCAAGATTATTCCATAAACTTATTCCTTGAATTACTGATAATAGTTGATTAGTTAGTGTTCTGTTTATGTGAAAAATCACATTTCATTGACATAAACTACTAACGTCAGTGAAGCGTGTCAAAAGTACCTTATTTCTGATATTCCAATATGCAGATTCAGTCAAATAAATAGGAAAGAAGCTTGGATGTCTTAATGAAAAGATAAACGTCCTGAATAAAGTGTGAAACAAAAACCTCTACTGTTTTCATCCAAAGTGTCCATAAAAAAATATATATTTCATTCACCTCCTCGTTGTTGGTGTAACATTAGGTTTGCAAATGATCTGGGAGAGAAGTACAAATGTTTTAATGTGCAGGCGCACTTCATCCAGACGTAGGGTGAGACAGTTGGAGAGGACTGACTGAAGATGTGAAACACACGTCAAACTTGGCCAGAAGACTGAAAACAAAGCAGATGTTCGCTGCTCCTGCCAGCTGCCGGGGACAACTTTAAAGAAGCTGCACATCAGTGTGTATTAGTGTTACAGACTCATCTCGGATGTGTCTGAATCAGCAATCATCTTCAGAACTTTTATCCAATGAGATGTTATTCAGTCAGATTACTGACATGTTTTATTCCAGGCTTTTTACAGCATAGATTCTATGTTGCAAAAAATAGTGTTTATTACGTCTGTCATTCCTAGGAAGTGAGATGGCTTTAAGTTAGTTTAACAAAGCAAATGTTGTAGCTTGTGTCATTTCAACAGAATTTAACAACCTCCTTGGGTTCTTTTCCATTGAATTTCCAGAGAAAGTTGCATTATTTCTTACCAGTAGACGTTAATGAAGCCTGCTGAGCACATTAGCTCATTAATAATATTACAGATTAGCCTGTAATGAACTGGCAAAATGAACAAAAGAGTGTTCTGACCCTGGTGTGACTGGTCTCTTATCTAACCTTTCCAGGTACAAACAGCTGATGACACAAGAGACACAGAAAGCCTTCTGAACAGCACATGTAATATTTAGCAAACATTAAAATTGTTGTAACTCTGTCAACTTTATAGATCAATCAAAGTAAAACACTGTACTTTAAATTGTGTATTTTTTGACAGATTTTTGTACTCTATATCTAAAAATAAATAGCATGTGTGTGCCTGTGCAAATGGTTACTAAAATTTGCATTTTACAAGAAAATATAAAGAAAGCATATTGCTAAAGAATAAACTGGTGTCCTCAGCTCATTTTATTTCTGATTATTAACACTTCAGAAACAAACCCACAAGGCCAAATTTGTCTGGCCCAGTTCTGGCCTACACAAGGTACTAACACTTGGCCACCATATCGTAAAAAATGACGGCCCTCTGGTGGCCCAAATGTGGTGTGCTGGAGGGGGCCCACGGGGGCCAGCACCACATAGACCAAACCGCAACTGGGCCAGTTGTGGCATCAATAGATTTGGGTCAGATAAACCAACTACAGCCGGTCCAGTGATGGCATTAATAGATTTGGGCCAGATAAACCAACCACAGCCGATCCAGTGATGGCATTAATAGATTTGGGTCAGATAAACCAACTACAACTGGTCCAGTGATGGCATTAATAGATTTGGGCCAGATAAACCAACCACAGCCGATCCAGTGATGGCATTAATAGATTTG
>JARVJO010000164.1:13515829-13532013 GCA_031762555.1 Cynodonichthys magdalenae | reverse complement strand
TGTATCAAAAAAGAAACAAACAGGGGGGGGGGGCAGCAAATAAGAAAAGCAGGACAGAATCAAGGGGGGATATAAGAACAGCTGCTGACGAGGTGTCAGATTCCTGAGGAGTCACAGAAAACCTTCCTCACATGTTCCAGAACTCTGGTGGCTGCTCGGGGACAGGGCGGCCTTGAACGGTGACAAAACTGCAATGTGGTGAGAGCTGTTGCCAACATGAATAATCTCACGCATCGCCGCTTTGTTTCGTCCCCTCAGCAGACAACCGAGCCTGCAGAGATTTCTTCTGAGAACTATTTCACATCCAGCTGACCAATTTAACAACCCTTTTCCACTAACGCCAGCCTGAGAAATAATATTTCAGAGGAAGACTCTGCGAGGATGCTCCAATTATGGGCTAGCGATGGAACTCGACTGTGCAAGAAACTAGAAAGTAAGCGTGAAAGATTCATACCCTCCAGGTCATCGATCGTTTTCTCAAGCTTGGCGACGGATCTCTCAGCAAACTCAGCACGAGTCTCAGCCTGAAAGGAGGAACATATTCACATCAGCTATTAGTAGTTTGCATTACTAACCACAGCACCTGTAAGAGAAAACAGAGCTTCAAGTAAAAATATATTGTCAGCATAGTTAAAGTAGAGAGGCAGACATTAAATGGAATGGATGAAAAGTTTCACCCACCTCCTTCAGCTTGTCTGTAAGAACCTTGATCTCCTCCTCGTACTTGTCCTCCTTCTGCGAGTACTGTTGTTTCACACAAAGATCAAAGTTAGTCACATTTCCAATGCAGTGGTTCGACTTAAACTTTTTATACCTTTTCTGCCTGAGCCTCCAGAGACTTCAGGTTGTTCTGCACGGTTTTCAGCTCCTCCTCAAGCTCAGAACATTTGCTGCAGAGTTACAGTTCAGTTGAATAAAATCACAGGATTTTAGGTTCTCATCAGAAACGTGCAATGGGAGGGAGGGATTCTACCTCTCAGACAGCTCGGCACGCTCCTCTGTACGTTCCAGGTCGCTCTCGATGATCACCAGCTTACGGGCCACCTGAAGTTACACAGAATTTAAGTTCTTGTGTCAAATGGACGAACAGAGAGACGGCAGCCATCAGCTCCGCCGGGAAACTCGCCTCCTCGTATTTGCGGTCGGCCTCCTCAGCGATGTGTTTGGCCTCTTTCAGCTGGATCTCCTGCAGCTCCATCTTCTCCTCGTCCTTCATCGCTCGGTTCTCAATGACTTTCATGCCTCTGAAAGGAAGGAAAACAGAACAGTGAGTTCAGGCAGTTTTTTTCTTGTACAGGTAAGACCCCAGCAGAGGACAGGAGCTTGTTAAACAAACATGTTGCACAAAACACAGTTTCCATTGTTCACAAAGGTGAATGGACACGGAGCCATGAGTGATCAAACAAGACAAAAAAAATATGCCTCATTTGTCAACTTGACATAAATTTCAGACTTAGTTTCCATTGAAAACTGCAGAAAATACAATTTGCCATCAAATCTGCATCTTCAATACATAAAATTTAGGATTTTATGACAATCGAACATTTGCAGCCCAGGGAAATACTGCTTTAATCCAGGGATGTTGACGGTTTGTCATCAGCGGCTGACATTTTCTTCCCACACCGCTGTGAACGGATCACGCAATGACCTCGTTGATTAGTGCTGCTGTTTCGTTCTTTTAACAAACTTTGAGAAACCCTGCTGACGTCAAATACAACACAGATGAATCATCCAAACTTTTGCCAGCGACTTTTTAAATATTCAAGCTGACATGAACATTATTTTATCTCCCTATTCTGAGGTGTCTCAGATCAACTCGTTTTGATGCTGTTCCTTTAAAGAGACTTAATTCAACTTTTCTGCAGAGACTCAAAGTACAAAACAAAATGTATTTAATGGCTAAAAAAGTGGATTTTGCATGACATGGGCTACTGTAAACTGGTGCACAAATACAGTCAATAGACAATTTTATTTGAACGAAGTTTCAAAACTCAGACAGTTAAATCCGTCAGCCAAAACCCAAATATTTGATGTATATCCCATGTATTTGTGTATACGTGCAGGAGGGAGTAGTTTGATGATGGGTTGAACAGGTGAAAGATTCCCCACACCTCTCGCTCTCATCAGCAGCCTTCTCAGCCTCCTCCAGCTTGGACAGAGCTGTGGCCAGACGCTCCTGAGCCCGGTCCAGCTCCTCCTCAACCAGCTGGATACGTCTGTTCAGGGAGGCTACGTCACCCTCGGCCTGGGAGAGCACAATGACAGAGTCAAATCAAGCTGATTTGGATAGCATGGTGGAAAAGAAGCTCATTTAATGTTGTGAAAGCTACTTGCTCAGGAACTAGTCATGCACATTAAGAATCATTTAACACAGAAGTCATTAAGAACATGTGGCACTTTTATCCAAACTCTCATCCTCTTTATGTCTGCATCAGTGATTTAACTATTTTAAATAAATTAGCAAGAAAATGCGGCTTTGGTGGAGGATAAAGTCACCTCCTGACAGTCAAACTTGCCAGTGAGATGCCCTGCTCTAACGTTTAGCCTGCATTGTGTTTTCTAGCAGTTCAATCAGGGTGGTGTCCTTTCAGCTCCCTCCATCCTCGTCCTGCCCTCACATCCACCAACACAACTCATGTATGTTCGGACATAAAAACCCCGGCGCCTCTCGGGCCTATAGCAGCCACGCTTTTTTGACCAGATTTGCACCTAATGCCTCCCGCAGCCAAGAGACTAATTGCCTTAAATCATGAGCAGCTTACTGCTTCCCTCGCACTCCTCTCCTGGTTCAGTTCCCGCTGGACGAACGCCGCCCGCTCCTCCGCCGCATCGGCCTGCTCCTGCAGCGACTTGATTTTCTTCTTCACGGCTTCCAGAGAGCTCCCACCGGCCATTTTTCTTTTTTTCTTTTAATATCTCGTCTCAGCTAAGCTATTTTTTTTTGTTTTGTTTCCTCAGCTCTGTGCAGGCTATACCCCAGCCAAGGTACAGACAGACACAGACTCTTGGGGATGCGGCTCGTTTGATCCCTGCCCCCACCGCCTTTAATCAACCGCTGATGAGGATTGGGACGTGCCACCCAGCCCGGAAGTAACCGCATTCAGTCGGAAACCAAACAAATGTGTGACTTTAATACGAACATGTCATATTTATTTATTTATTTACATTCTTTAATAATACCTTCATGTTATTTCTGGATACGTTTTGCCTTCTGCAGAAATATTTATTGCTCGATAAGTTTCGCTCGCATCCCTGCCTGCTTAATTGAGCCAGTCCTATCAGGAGCAGGGCTTCAAACATCACAGCAACTACAGAACTGCAAACACTGTTATTTTAGTCTTACATATTAAAATAACCTATGTTAAAATTATTAATAATTGCATTAGTTTTATTATAAGCGCTGTTGTTTATTTAACTAAATAATTAGAGCAAGTTTCATTCAACTGCACTTGTATGAATATTTGTTTGATTTAATGGATTTAAATATATCCAAGGAGACAACAGCTTTGGTCAATTTTTATATAGACCTTGTTAGTGAATTACAAGCAGGATAAAATTAATTTTAGGCATAGGATAAAGAAAATAAATCAAGTTCAATTTTGTTTGTTTGCTTGCATTATATTGTGACACAGTATGAATTGAATCGTACACAGTGTTGAGGGAAATCACCATTACCAACATTGCCTCCTCAAATTTATAAATATTGTGTTGTTTTTCGATTAATTTATAATTTATTCAGTTTAACTATTCTGATCAACTTTTTGGGCTATTTCATAACCTGTCAGTCAGTTTGAATTTAGATCTAAATTCAGGTTGTAACTCAAATGAAGCTGTTCTAAATGTCATCATTTGTTGTCATTAAAGTTGTTTCTTCCTTGTGACGTCATTAATAAGCTATGGAGAACCAGCTGGTAGAAACATTTCTCACATTTTTTTTCTCTAAACCTGACCCTAGCACACCAACATTCGTCCAAAGTAGTAAACTGTTTAGGCTGCATGTGACCTTATCATAAACAGCCCCAGAGCTAAATTTACCAACACTAGTCATATATGGAGGTGTCATATAATTGATTATGAAGTTTGTAAATAGTTTGTGAGATGAGATGGGTGACAGTCCCTCAGTTCAAACTCACATCCGTGGCTTTCTTCTCAGCAAGCTCCAGTTTCTCCTGGGCATCTTTCAGAGCCTCAGAGTACTTGTCCAATTCATCCTCAGTTGATTTCAGCTTCTTCTGCAGCGTCACCAGGTCGTCCTCCAACTGGTGCGCAGAACGAGATTCAAGAAGATAGATACGAAATCATTCAAACACATTTTTACAGAACAAAAATGGGATCTACTTGTGTTAATTTAGCGTTAGTTTTAGTTTAAATTAGTGGAATCAGCATGTTTTAAATGACAGATTTCTTGGCAAAACTGAATTTAGCGACAGTAAATGTTAAACTTTCCAACGTTTTCCGTTTCACAAAATCTGTTTATAAAATGACTAATTTCAAATTTAAAGCTGTTTTATTTGCATTGAAACTCACTCATCGATCCTCGCACTGAGGGGAAGCGGCGCAGCGCAGTGGGCACGCTGCGCGTCAAAACGCGCAGAAGAAACGCTTCAGAGCGCACCCACCTGTTTGCTTCTGTCCTCTGCTCCTTTCTTGTCTGACTCGGCCTGCTCGGCTCTGTCCAAGGCGTTCTCCTTGTCCAGCTTGAGCATCTGCATCTTCTTCTTGATGGCATCCATGGCTGCTCAGACTCGGAAAGCAACAAAAAAAGAAGAGACTGGAAATGATGGGAGAGTCAGGATCACACTGAGCGCCTGGAGTGCGAGCTCTCACAGTCAAATATGTGTTATGGACTGGCAGATGAGACGTTTTGGAAAGGGTTGCAGCTGCTTGCCAACTGCAGGACTTGTCTGTTTTTTTTACCACCCCCTCTCTGATTTGCCCTTCCAAGACACTTGACCACTTCTGTGCCCAAACACAGGGACAGGGCTTAAGTGAGACACTCCCCTTCAGTCCTGTTTCTGCCTCCCTCCAAGGGGAAATGTAGGACCAATACTCATAAGTAATGTCCTGATGAATCTTAGTAATCCAGGTAGAAAAATCAAAAAGTCAAAGAGAAAAAATAAGTAGGTCTTCTATTTCTGCAGTAGGTCTCTTGGAGGAGAGACGAAATGTTTCATTAAAGAATAACTCGTCCAGAGGACCTACTTGTTTTTTCTTTTTGACTCATGAGTAATGTTCTCAGAGGGGTGATTTGGAAGAAACAAGCTGATAATCTTGAATTATTTATCACCCTTAAAGATGAAACAGCAATCTAAAATGCAAAGGCATCAGCTGACCAATTAAGTGTTACTAGGATTTTATTTAGATTATTTAGCTGCAACATGTGTGAGGATGATCACAAAGCTTCATTTCAAACTGCAACTTATTTCCTCACTCGAGTCCACAAAAGCATTTCAAGCATTCACACAAACCAGCCATGGCTGATTGGATAAGCTCTTCTCCCTTTGAGGTGTGTCATATTAGTCAGAGTGTTTTCTTGTCTCTCATGGATCATTTCAGCGGCTCTCTCACAACATAGTTCACCAGCAACCAGAGAGGACTCCTGGCTCTCAGAGTTTAATCATCAAGCTAGTCCAACTCCTCTCACGGCTAACAGAGGCTTTGAGTTTCTACAGAAAGGGTTTGGACACTTGGACAGACCCCTCACTGCACCTTTGTGATAGCTGGACACTACGTCAGTTACAGAAGTTCATCTTTGTGCATCTTAGATAATTTGAACACAGAAAATAAAGGGTGGGGGGTTTTAGCATATTTGCACCAGTTGTTATGGTGTGTTCTGGGATCTTGTGACCTGGACAGCACCTGTTGGACCCCATCCAATGAGACCCTTGGAGCCAGTCCTTCTTGTCTCTATAAAGCAGAGCCACTGGTGTATTTAAAATAAACAAAAACTAAAAGAAACAATTATTTTTGGATCAATTAAATGTTTGCCACTTCTTGAAAGAATACATGTTGCCTTTCATGTCAGAGTTTTCAATGAAATTATGGTAAAAAGGAACAGAATTATAACAGTTTTTCAGATTATATGATGGGGATGACTCTCACACCAAACGTTTGGCTCAGTCTGTAAAATGATTATAACCATTTGTGTGTTTGCTAATGCCAATAAGCTGAAGCGGCCATTGTAAATTGAGCTAAGCACAAGTTAAGCAGATGTACATGAAATAACTATTTTCTGAGGGTTTTCAGTCAAATCTGGTTTATGAGATATTTTGCTAACAGCATAGACAAACACACATTGATAAGTGCAAAAACATAGTTACCTCTTAGCTGTCATCAGAAAGCATTAAATCAATTTCTATTGTTGACAAATTTCAAAATGTAAATGTCTACTTGGATTTTATTTTCAAAGAAAGTAATTAAAAACATTTGCAAATGTTAAAATGTTAAAAACGTTCACAACATTAGAAGAAATACATTTGTGCTTCTTATGAGCTTTTAAATGATAAAATAAAACTCAGTTTTCTGCACATCTCACTGCTGATTTCTGTGACTTTGGTGGTCTGGTGTGACGTTCCTCCTGCAGAGCCTTTTTAAAGCCGTCAGCTGTCATCATGTTGTCCTCCTGCCATGTGTTGTGTGGGCAGAGCAGCAGCCAGACAAACATGCCAGTCATACTCAGAGATCAGAGTGTCTCACAGCACAATCCATGTCACCCTCACACCCTGGGTAGATGGGGAGATGAACATCGGACTCTCAGAAAAAAAACAATTCTTGAATAACAGCAGTGAGACAATGACATCTGATGATAAAAAAAGAACATCCAAGCTCTCTTTCTGCACAAGTTTTATTTGGTAACCCAATATACTGTTTAGAAATCTTCTATCATGTATCAGCTTTGCAGAAAACTCCCCGACACTACAGACAAACCAGAACTATGCTGTAAAAGCTGTGGGACAGACAGGTGGGATGACAGCCCACTGAATTCCCATCATGCCAGGAAGTATTTGACCTGCTAATGGTGACATCGCAGGCCTTTGAAGAGCCACATGTGAAGTGTAAAGACCTTTTAAATCTCCATCATCATCTGGCCATTGTCAGTTTATAGTCATCAATATCTTACGGATTTATTGTTCACTAAGAAATTTTATATTTAAATAAGTATTTTGCTTTTGTAGTGATGCAGCAAATTTTATTTATGTTGAAACATAATTTTCTCACAAGTGTCAAAGGATTTCTGAGTTAAACTTTATTTCTATTTCTCATTCCATTTTTTATAACCTGTTAGATGTTCAGAACGTTTTAGGAGAGGGTATACAAATTGTGCTTCTAAACACTATTAGCCAGTTATTTGAAATAACATTCACATTTTCTCTGAAAAGAACCGTTAAAACAAGAGATGACAGAAAATAAATTAATTTTGGTGCCTCAGAGTTCAGACAGGTTAACCTGTTATATTGCTCATATTCCAAAACCAGTAACACCATCCATCTTCTGACTTTTATTATTATTAGATTTAAGACATAAAAATATCTGATGAGCTGACTTCTATCAGCTGCTAGTCCACAATAAATTCACTACCTCCCCCCTCCATTCTTTTTATAAACCAAGTCAGAGTAAAAATGGCCTCGTTACAAACATTAAAATCTGTGTTTGAATAAAATCTTATTCACGTTAATGAGCACATGGTCGGGAAAAGCCTGAGAAAATATCCGGAAAAAAGAGGGCAGGTGTGAAGGCCGTCTCAGGAGCAGCTGGAAGATGTTGGCTCCTCAAATTTTAGTACGGGACAAATTTAGCACCATTCTTAGTTCTTTGCCTGGACTCAGTGCAGCTTCTGGTTTTGTGCTGACTCAGAAATACAGTCCTGTTCTCCTGACTCTAAAGGGGACAGAATTGACATGTCTTTCTTATTTGCCTGAAAACTTCCATTGGTTCTGTGTTCAATCAGAAATGATCAAACATCAGACATGGACATAATTAGTGGGGTTGCTTTCATTTATTAATATTTATTACAATAAAAACATGAAAAACTAGAGAATTGCATTTCCTGTAATGCTAGTGTGAATGTTTCTTGCTGAGAACTTAAACTGAAAGCTGCAAAATATGATCTGAAAATATTTAATGACAAAGGTTTTATTGCAAGTTCAAGTTGAAAAGCTGAAAGAAGAAAAAAAAGCTGCAAAAATATAGCTGAACAGTACATAAAGCAACTGTAAGAAGCATAAATAGCTTAAATTAGCAGAAAGAAGCACAAAAAAGCAGAAATTTGCAGAATAGCAGAAATGAGCAGAATTTTAGCTGAAATGGCAGAAAAATGCTAATATTAGCACAAAAGTAGCTAAAATTGGCACAAGGAACTTAAAAAAAGAGCCAAACCAGAAGAAAATGTGTAAGGTTCTGTAAAGATTTAGAAACATTTTGAAGAATTTTAAGGATGTAGAAAGAACTCCATTCATTTTCATTGGGAAGTGGCCAAAAAAGTGAAATAGCTGAAAAAGTATAATTAGCTGAAATACCAAACGTCATAGCCAGAATGTTCTAAAAGAGCTGAACATTTTGATATATGAATTGTTGAAATAGCACAAAAACTGTAGAATGGGTTAGGTGCCAAAAAACGTACGGAAGAAAAAATGATCTCAGTAGTGTGAATGCTATGAAGCATTATTTTACTCCAAAACGAAAGGAATACATTTTTCTGAAGTCTTTGGATGCTGAACTGTTGTACATTTAGGTGAACTCAAGCCGTTTGTTGCATTCAGAATTGAAAATTGAGACAAACGTTAAAAGGGAACTTCTTTTATTTAAATGGTTGAAATAAACTATGAAATATACTGAATCATTAGTACAATCTATGCTGGTGCTGGATATTGGACAGAACTGTAAAACTATTTCAAATGCATCTTTTGAAATATTTTAGTCAGGATGCAGGAAATACTGGATTATATTTCTAATATTATGTAGTGGAAACATTATTTGACCAGGCAGAAACACAAGTGATCCAAAATAATGCAAGAGTAGTCCGTTAATGGCTGTCAGAATTTATTGACACACACATCATGTTACATCCCATATGTGTGTCCCGAGGCAGTCTCAGATACACTTATTTATACAGAATGTTTATCAAACAGACAATGACGGTAACACTGCTGGTGCCGAGAGAACATTTGATAACATATCACAGCAAGAATTTTAACTCTTTGGCAGATCCTGTAAAACTCTTTGTGAGAAAACAGAAGATAAACAGTTACGGTAAGTTTTGATGACATTTTAGGCAAGGAAAAGAGGTCACTGACTCTTCGCCTGAAAAGAATCAAAGATGTATAAATGTTTCAAATATATAAATTATTTTTCTATCACATTTGCAGGTCTTTTTTTTTTTTTTAATAACGAAAAAATACATATTGAACAGCTAGAAAACTAGAGGGGGCTGATTGATGGACCCGATGGATAGCCCTTAATCATAGCTAAACAACAAAAAACATCTGAAGCAGTTATAAGCATTTTTGTATGTCCAGAAACCCCCTTTTTAGATGGAGCCCCCTCCTCAGATAGGGGTCTATGGTAAAAGTGTGGGCGGTGCAGTGTAGGTCGGACACATTCCTGCAAGATTTCACGTTGGTCGGTGCAGCTGTTTCCGTGCTACGCTGAGTGAAACACAAAAGTTGTCTGCCACAAAACAAATCACATGAAACTGATTCATTACAATGAAATGCTTTATTTTTAGTGAATACAAAAAATACTCTAATTGAGCCCAGATAAATATCTTCATTATTGTAAGTTCTCATTCATCTTTAGTGAAGTAATTTCCTAATTTCATTTCTTTGAAGCGGGAACATACAGAACACTTATTACTCCACAGCGTCGAAACGGTGACGGATATTATCCAAATATCCCTATCACATTAAGCTTTCAAGAGAATCTTTAAAGCACTAAAACAAAAGCTTATCCATAAAAACTTCAGACATCAGAACACACAATAAAGCAGTGAACAAACTTCATTCTGTGCTGTTGAGAAGCACTGTGGTACATGCTCACAAGATTCAGTACAAAACAAATGTGCTTGTGTAGGTGATGTACACACAGGTTTGAAACTGAAACACATTTTTATGGCCGGCAGACAGTTCCCTTTGTCATCCTCTGAAAAGGCTTCACATGAGGCAGAGGAGAGAGGAGGAGCAGCTGACTCAGCACTTAGAGGAACAGTGAGTTAACAAGTGTAGAAAAAAACCCACAGATCATGAACCTATGTTTCCAAACTCATCTTCTGATCATGAAGCTGTCACTCAAGCAGCAAACACTGGATGGGTAAAGGACTAAGGCACTAATAATAACACTACAGACTTAACTGATGAGCAGTGGATGCTTCCCATCATTTCAATGCTTACTCAAACACACACACGCACACATTTACACACACACACACGATCAAAACCAGTTTGAATCCGAACACAACTCTCCGTCTTAAACCAACAGTTCACATCTTTACAGGTGAAAATGTTTTAAACAGTTAACATCTTACCTGCTTCAGATAGCTCTTTGAACAACCTCAGCTTGGAGAAATAGTGTTTAATTCTGATTCTATTGATGAGCTAATGGCTAGTCTGAGAGGGGCCCAGAACTGTGTGGAATTTTTTTCACCATTTTAAAATCACTTATAATCACAATTCATGTAAACAACATTTTATAAATCTTTAAACTACCAAAAGTTTGACATTGAACAATTATTTATACTACGGTTAATTGCAAGAGCAATTAGCGCAGCAGGAGCTAGCTGCTTCACTTCCAGTAGGAATATCACAATATTTTTGCCACGCTCAGACTAGATGTTAGCTTGTTAATTTGGACAAACCAAAACAATTTCTCCAGATAAATTGTTCAAAAAGAAATCAGGTAAGATGTTAACCACTTAAAACCATTCCATTAAATCCATCCTTCTAAAGATCTGAATCATCCCTTTAAGACATAAGCTGTGGTATACTGTGACTACATGATTTGAACTACTCTGACCTGAAGCACAAAGCCATGCATTTTCCACAGCAGGACCTAATCTTATAATATACATTGTTGTTTAAAAGTAAAACACATCTCATATTATGAAACAAGAGGGGAAAAAACACATATTACAAACTTGGTTAACAAAAAGTTATTATTTTGCAGTAAAGAGCATATTCATAAAGTTGCAGAGCACCCCAGATATTAAAGATTATCTTTGTAGTCACTTCAGTTACAATTTCCCTCAGAAGTTTAATAGATTTAGTTTATTGCCAAGTTGTTATTTATTTTTTTTAGATTTCTAAAGTTTCCTGAAATTTAATTAAAACAAACAAGAAAAAAAAAATCCCTGGCAGTGACAATATTGCTAGAACTTGACAAATTGCTAATAGTGGGAGGTACGGGTATGAGCGTACAGACTGAGGTAAATCTACAAAACGCACAGAAGTGGCTCTACATTGTGATGAGCTCAGTTTAAAGTCAAAGCTCCTCTTTTCATTTACTGTGAATTTACATGAGGAAGGAGCTAATCCTCATGCTCAGTCTGTATTCAAATGTAATCACTCGGTTACAACGTTCAACTCTGGATTTTAATTTTGCATGATGTAAATAGAAACCAATACTGCCCCCTAAAGCACCAACCATCTTATTGCATCATGATTAAACTGTTCTTCACACTGTGTTTCAAATATCTGTATGATTAAAAATGAAAAAGTGTTTCAAGGTTTGCGTTTGGTTTCGGTCAACTGAAACGTGATAGTGGTAGGTATAGAGACCCTGCTCTGCTAAAACCCTGTTATTATAAATAACTATATTGTGGGAACATTTCTAGTGAAAAAAAAGCATTCATACAATAACAGAATCAAAACTTATACATTAAGGCTCTAAAAGAAAGGTTTCATTTGTTTAACCTTAATATGCTTTGCCTAAAGAGCAGAGAAATGTCAGCATGAATATGAGGAAAAAGTAAAGATATTTGCATGAATTACAGAAAAAAAATACCAAACAGAGACATTATTGAACCAACAGTCTATTATTGAAAATAACCACACTACCATCCAAGAAACAACAATATGCTAGATCCTTCCTTCACATTAAAGTTAATGAGCTCTGAAATCAAGTGAAGTCATGCTACTGTTGGTTTAAATGATTCACACAGACATTAAGGTGCAAACTGGAGCATAAAAGTCCGACATTCACACTATCAGAGTACCGAGCTGAAAGGTTTTTGCTTAAGGATTAATGCTGCAGTTATATGGCAATGCAACACAAACATCAGTACAATCAGTTCATTTGATAGTTTTTTTTTTTTTTACATTAGAGCTGCAAACTGAAAAGAGTAGCTTATGGGCAAACGAGAGCGTATGTGAGCTGTGCTGTTTGTCCTTCTTCTGTCACATTCTGCCTTATATGCTTTACATTAGGATAAAGTCAGTTCACCACAATCGTTATGCTATTTTCAGGAAGTAGTCAGTTTCACACAGTAGTACTTTGAACTCGACAGTGTCTGAATTGAAGATCTATCTGTAGAATGAAGTCAGCAGTGTTCACTGCAGGTTATGGACAGACGTCCTTGTAGACCAAATACCTGTCCAGGTGTGTCGATGGGACACAAACTTGCATGTGAGTACAGGTGTGCTCTTCACATTAGTGTTGAGTGTTTGCAGCAGTGATTAGTTGGTGTCCTCTCGTAGCTCACTGGGCAGGAACTTGTACTGCTGCTGCCTGATCTGAGCCAGCTTCTTCCTGGCTTCTTCCAGCTCCCTCTCCTTTCTCAGCATCTCTTCCTGCGCTGCGATAATCTGAGCAGAGAAAACAAAACATTTTAGAACAGAACTAGCCTGGTAAAAACCAGCTCCTTGTTTTTCACTTTGCTTAGTACAGAGGGTCTGGACTCTCGGCTACTGAGAAGCAATTGCTTGCTGGAGGTGTGGCCTCTGTTGAAGTTTAAAACGATTGGATTGGTTGGCCACGATGTATGTGTGCACCAGCTCCTCTGTGAAGGAGGCTAAGCTAAGAAGCTAACTGGAAATTACCTGCGCTGTAAACAACCCTACTGAGAGGAGAGAAGTACCGAGCTGAATGAGATGGTTGTAAATGATGCTGCAGGCTTTGTCAGACAAATTTAATTAAATTTGGAAGACTTATCAACACAAACTGGCTTCATTCACTTCCTCCACTGCCACTGCTAAACTACAAGCAGACACTGCGCAGAAAATCGACGTTGTCATTCAAAACTCCTCCTCCTGTTTGCTGATTGGCCCAGGTAAAATTCTACCAAAGAAATCCTTGTCTATGGGAGAAATCCTAGATGGAGCAGTGAAGGGAAACTAGAATTGAGTGGAATTGCATAGGAAGGGAAGGGCCAGGCTAGAACAGAACATTTTACACTGAGTTTTGTTTTTCAAAACTTATTTAGTCCCAATATGTCAAACGTCTAAATAATTATTATCTCATAATATGAGCAGAGTTTGTGAAAACAACACTCAACAGCTACTGAAGCTGTAACATTGCTTCCCACATTTATCCAAGCCAGCACAATTTATTCTGTGTGTGTCTTCCTCTGGCTTTATAAAATGATTGCTGTCACCCGCACGCTGCTTACGAAGTTTACAAAATGTACATATTGTAAAAAAAAAACTAAGAACAACAACAACAAAACAAAACTTTTGACAAGCCCAAGGATCAGAAAAATGCCCTGAGGTGTTGCCAGATACAAGAAGGCATTGAAAAACAGAAGTCGCTCCTCTAGCTAAATGCCTGTTCACAGGGCTGTCATGCTACAGAGGTTACGAGACCCCTAGTTGTAATAAATTCAGATAAACAATAAAGCTTTTCAGTCATTACCTGTGCTATTCCACCCACAAACTTTGTCTTGACGACCACGTTGTCTTCATCTGCTTTGTCAAACGCTGCTTTCTGGGCTGCCCGCACCAAATTATCTGACGCCTTCTTTACTGCGTTCCCGGCAATCTGCAGAACAAAGAGCCCAGTGGACATGAGCCAAATTACAAACTCTAAAAAGCTACAACAAGTATCTGTTGTTCATACCTGCAGCCTCCTCATGGCCTCAGAGTCCTGGTCTGCCTTCACCTTACAGGCCACCAGCAGCTGAGCGGTGGAGGCCGCCACCTGTTTGGCTGAAGAGATGAGCTTCTCTTCACTGGCGTGGCCTTGAACAGAAGCGTTCGCTGCTTCGCACAGGTTGCTGGTCGCGGCGGCTACCATACGTGCCTGTGTGACCGTTCACAATATTATAAAACAAAACCTACAGCTCTAACCTGGATAACACTCAGCCTGATACTTACAGCAGAGATGAGCCCCTGAGACCACTGTCCATCATCCACTGCATTGGCAGGGATGGAACCCACTTTCCCCTGAGCCACCAGCTCTCTCTGAGCCGCTGAAGCTGATTTGACTAAAGCGCTGGTGGCGGCAGCGATGGACTTGGCAGCCTCCAGGATCTGCTCTTCAAAGTTCAGCGTCTCGTCTGCTTGCTGAGGAAAAGACGACCAGTCAGTCATATGATAAAAACAAATATTAATTAAAAAAAAAGCTAAATACAAGTTATTGTTCGTCACTTTTAAATCTGACTTGTCAAGTCAAACTACAATGTTCAACCTTTATTAAACCAGGTATATCTCACTGAGATTAAAAATCTCTTTAGGCGAGACCTGGTCACGAATGGCAGCAGCACAGACATTGCAAAATCCAAAACCACAGATATTAAAGTACAATTAAATACATCATGATAAAAAACAAAAAAAACAAGAAACACCCATTGAAAGGGTAAGATAGGACTAAAATACAGTACAAAATCAGTTAAAACATTTACAAACAAATGCCTCATGTACAAACTGGCCCTAAAAACATTAAAAGAGACCAACTCCTTAAACTTCAAGTCTGCAGTTGATTCCAGTCTGAGGGAGCAACAAGGTGGAAGGATCTGTTGCCATAATCTGTGCGAACATTTGGTACAGTTAATAAAATGAACTCCTGAGGTTTTTAAAAAAAAAAAAAGGTATAGGACTGGATGTAAGGGCCAAAATTGCTTTGTAAACTAAATTATACCAATGAACAAATCTGCGGGTGGATAAGGCAGTCCATTCAACTCTGGTATACAGAAGACAGTGGTGGGTAAGGGCTCTAAGACCAGAGATAACACACAGGGCTCCATGATATAGAGTCCAACAAATGCAACCAGTGAGAAGATGCATGCATATAAATCACATCTCCCTAGTCTAAGATGGCTAAAAATGTGGCAACAACAAAACATTTTCTAGCCTCAAAGACAGACAAGATCTAATTCTAAAATAAAAACCCAACTTTATCTTTAACTTTTTTACCAGTGGTTGAATAGGGGCAACAAGCTAAATATTTATACTGATATACTAATTCAATCTGAGAGCTTTGAAATGTGATAATGGGTGACAAAACCTGTGGTTTAGTCACCATTGGGTTTAGTATTAGACAACAGCATAACTTTAAATATATCAGAATTCAAAACACATTTTAGATCAGCCACATTGGACTGAACCACATTAAAAGCGGTTTGTAGTTTTTCAAAAGAACTTTATACTGAGTTACCTGCACAATACAAGATGGTGTCATCAGCATAAAAAAATAAATTAGCATGTGGTCACATTGTTATCCAAACTGTTAATATAGATTATATATATAAAAAAGGGGACCTAGGATAGAACCTTGAGAAACAACCTTGAATATTTGAAGCACACATTGTGATCTGTTGGACAAGTAGTTCATAAACCATTGAATTGAATTTGCTGCAATCCAACTCCATCAAATTCTGGTTTCAAACATTTCTATGGAACTTTAGTTGGAATGGAAAGACGTACAATTTCCCCATAATTACAGATGAAATTGATGACTATAAATGGATGACTTCCAAAAAGCTCCCAAACACCTGAACCAACATCTTCTTAAAGTGCAACAGCTGATGAGTAGCTACACAAAACTGAAGAGGGGCCAACACTCTGTACATAAGACATCACACACACACACACACACACACACACACACACACAGATACACATTCACACCACAAGTCTGTTGACAGAGCGGGACACTGTAGGAATATGTTTGATATATAGTTGGGACTGAATAACAACCTAATATATCAAACATATCAGACAGAGCCCAGCAGAGAAGGCCTCCGGTGGTGGGGGCAGGCA
>JARVJO010000164.1:13484283-13509896 GCA_031762555.1 Cynodonichthys magdalenae | reverse complement strand
GGTCACCACTACAGTACCAACAACCTTCTTTTTTTGCCTTAGTTGTTACAAAAGAATGAGGTTGGTGTACTTAAAAATAGATGAAAGTAGGATAATGAATATTGTGATTATGCCAATGTTTATTTGACCTGATATCAAGGTTTATCAACTAAAAACAGTTGGGGCTACAGGGTCTCAGGTCACTATTTTGTGGGTCAGAAGCTGAAAAGTTGTTTTAGAGGATGGATGCTGGGGATCCTGGCATGTTCTTTTTGTCAATTCAATTCAACTAAGTTTATTTATATAGCGCCAAGTCACAACATACGTCGTCTCAGGGCACAGTACACAAAAAACAACCTAAAGAAGAAGCCAGCAGATTGCGTTAAATCACTTCATCACAGTCTCATCCTGAGCAGCACATTGGCGACAGTGGAGAGAAAAAACTCCCTCTTAACAGAAAGAAAGCTCCAGCAGAACCAGGCTCAGGACAGGCGGCCATCTGCCTCGACCGGCTGGGTTTCGGGGGACAGGAAAGAGACACAGAATCACAGAAGGACTGGTCCAGGTGCACCTTCCTCAGTTTGTTGTGTGTTATCTTTGGTAGTACATATCGACTGAAACCTCCAGGTGTTATTTCAGGATGAAACACTCTCATGATACAGCTTTTTTTTAGTCTAAGTGTTAAAGGGGTTCTGTCTCTGCTGACCTCCAGTCTGTTGATGAGTTTCTTCTTGATGGCGTTCTGAGCAGCAGCGTTGGTGGCCACCCGCAGACCTTCAGCAGCTTCCCTCAGTCTTTGCTGCTGGTCTTCATTTTCAGGGCAAGCTGCTGCACCCTAAAGAATACACACACACACAAAAAAAGCTTAATAGCTTAATCATTACAGATGGGAAAGGTAAACTGGTGCAGAATTAGCAAAAAAAAAAAAAAACAACGTATGAAATGTATGAAAACCCTGCTGCAACTCAAACTACACTGCACTTCTTTGTTGGTGGCAAAATGTCAGCTTGTTCCCATTAATAAGCTGCCCTTTCTTTTTTCCTCTTGATGTTTTGACAGAGTGAATTCGCAGACTTTTTGTGTGGGTCAACACTGAGCACATCCTCATTAACAGGGAGCATCACCCACGGCAACATGGTAAGGACAGCGTGCATACAATCAGCCACTGATGCAATTTCTAACTTCAAATTAATATCACAACACCTATTTAAATACTTAGTGTCTTAAAAAAAATTAAAAGTAAAAGAAAGATTTTTTGTTTGCATCTTGTCATTGTAAATAAATCGCTTAAAAATGGGAAAACTTGTTTTTAAACATCGATTTTAATATTTTCTAACAGGGATTTGAAAGTGTGGCCTGTTTAACAGAGACCAAGCCCATTTTAACCTGACACAGGTTTAAAACGTAAGCACAAACAATTAATAAACTGTTTAAATTGAATCTATTAGTCGCCAAGGCAACGGCTGGCAGAGGTCCTGGCCTCCATTAACACAGATAAATACCCAGCTGTGATGGTGATAAGTCTGGCATCAAACTCCACTAACCAGCTGGAGGGCATCATTTAATTTTCCTGGTGAAGAGGAGAGTTATTAATATCAGCACGCATTTCTGTCTGCAGATAATGAGAATGATGCGCAGAGATGGCAGATGGAAAGTTTGGATAAAGGAGAATAAGATAAGTGGTGAAGCTGAGTTTTCCCCTCAGCAGTCGGAGACAAAAGAGTGAGAAAAGTTGAAATGCATACGGAGAAATGATTTAAAATGAAACGCAGAAAGTTTAATTCTAAATGTTTGTTTCAGACCCTTCTGTTCTTTTAAGGTTCTTGGTTTTACCTAAATGGAAACTGAAAACCTGTTTTTACCCATAAAAACATTTTGTTATTGCAGAATTTAAAAGAAATTTGAAAGAAAGTTGGTTTACCCAGGATTCTGATTCACATCAGCCGTTTTAAAATGAAAAAAAAATAAAATAAAATTGTGAGATTTCTGCAACACCGCCTGAATAACCATCGTGCACCACACGCTGCTCACCTTCGCTGCCTCCACCATCCTGGCTGTGGCGTCTGCCAGCAGTTTGGCAGCTGCCAGCAGCTTCTTAGAGTTGTCTAAATCTATCTCAACTTCGGCATCCGACCGCATGGCGTTCACCAGGTCCGAGGTGGCCTGAGCCAAGACCCGAGCTTGACGGACCATCTCTCCTGGAGGGGTGACATGTTGGCGGTGATTGCAGAAGAAGATGGGAACAAAACAAGGAGCTGGACTGATTGATAAGTAATAATACAAATAGTGTTAGAAAGGAGATTTCCTGTGAAAATTATCCTCAGTCCTACAGAAAATACTGCTTTACATTTATCCAAAATTATGAACTAAAATAAAACTAAATTTTCATTGAGTTACATCTTTCTTACTCTAAAGATCATGATCTCTCTTTTACTCTCTTCACGCTGTTTTCGACTGTATTTTGTGAGGTGTGGCATCTGACAACAGTTTAAAGAGAGTACAGTATAAATGGCTGCGCGCAGTTATTAAAGCCGGAGCAGAGCAAACAGCTTTTCAACCTTTCTAACCGGACAATCAATTCTCCTGAGCTGACCTCCAGGCCCCAACATTCTTTGTGCATTTCTTTCTGTGCACTGATCTTTCTGCTTCTGTCAGATCTGTTAACGTGACTGTCAGCTTTACGCTGGGCTTCTCCCAGCAGCTGACAGCCGTCTGTTAAAACCCACCACACACAGACTCACAACACACAAACTTAGACACTTAAAAACTACGAGCTGCTCTGAGCCAAAGGTGAATGAAAGTACATCATTCACAACAGTCCACATCGAGAAAGTTAATTGAAAAATATGATTATTTATAAAGAAATTATTTTAAATTTAACTTTAGTTTAAGGGGAATGTCAGGTTTTACATAGATTTAGACATAAAACTAAAAGTAATAAGAATCATGTAGGTTTTAATTCAGTTTTACTCACTCATCAATCAAACAGTAACTCAAATAAATAATTTTTACATCTTCAGTATTATTCTGGAGACAATGACTGATTATTGTGAATGTAATGGAAAATTATTCAGATAATTCAGCCTGAACCCAAGTAGTGAACTGACTAATACAGTTCTTTGCAAAAATAAAAAAAAATATTAATAATGTGTCGAGTTTAGTTTATTCACACCTTCAGTTTTATAGACAATAGCCTTTAATAAAGTGGAAAATGCTCGTTTGGACTCACCTGCATCTCCCATTGAGCTGAAGATGCTCTCAGTGACGGTCATGATGGTGTCTGTAGCCTGGTCGTAGCGTCCGATTGGCTCTCCTCTGGAGGTGTACTGACGGACATGCTGCAGGAGATCTGCCAGAGCCTGACTCACCACGCTGGCTGCAGCGCTCACCTTTAGTAAAATAAGGCGCACATCATCAGTGCACTTTTTATACTTCATTATCACTTTATTATTATATTTGATGAAACTGAGGAGAAACTGACTAAATAATCTGGACTTTAGAACACAAAGTGAACCTCAGCAATACAATAATGTTGCTCTGGTTTTTTTTTTTTTTATTTTGTATTTTGTCACTTGTAACTCAATTTCTGCATCATCTTAATTATAATCTGACATAAAGCCAGCAACATGAGGTGGGACACTAAAGTTTATTGCAGCAAAGCTCAGTGTATGAGTAAAGCTGACCTGCTTGAGGAGCTCTCCATCTTCTGTGGCTGAGAGGCAGGCCTGCACGCAGCTCTCCACCGACCGGTCCACTAATTTCCCAGCTTCGATTAACTGCTCCTGGCAAACCGGGGAACTAATGGTGGGACTCACCACCTGCAACAGCCACAAGGTGAAACATGTAAAACACAGTCGAGCAGGAATAAAGAGTAACAAAGAGGAAAAAATAAAACTTTGTAATGAGTTAAAAATATACATTTTATACATTCGTACGACTTTTCCATCAATGAATCACGTTTAAAACAGGAGAGCTTAAAAAACACGACTTAAGAGGTTCAGCAGATAATCTCATCTCACTGCCATGTGGAGAGTTGAGGAATCAGTTAGTAAGTGAAACAATTCAGAAAGCCAAGAGGCCATTTAGACTTATTAAACATATGTGGATTACACAATTAGAGATGCACGACATCATGAAGGGAACATAATATTCAACTTTGTTTTGGTGTACTCCTTGAAAATACCAAAAACAAAAAACAAACGAACAAAAAAAAAAACAAAAAAAACCCCACACTATTTATTTACAACTACACATATGATTAGCAAAAAATAAATAACATCAGTGATCACTGAAAATTCAGTGTACAAAGCATGCTCTTATACCTTTGCACATGCCACCAGCTGTGAGGTGGACAGGGCACACTGCGTGGCAGCCGCAATGACCCGGTTCTGCAGGACCGTGTCCTCAGCAACTTGAGCCACGTTCTTGGCTTTCAACACCAACATGGCTGCTGCGTTGGCGACTGCTTTGGCCAAATTCATCAGGACGTCCTGCGACAAAACAGGAAATACGGGGAAACATTTTATTTTAGCACCAGCATAATTTGACCGTGCTCTCTTAAGTGACATTGCACCATAAGTGACTTTTAAAGCCAAATTTTTCTTTCTGTAGATGTGTGAAGAAACACTAAACGAAGTTCACCAAGCCTTTTTTTATATTGAAAAGGAAGAAACCACTTTTGAAAGGTTGTACCTGTAATCAACATATAATATTTAAAAATACAGTAAGACATGTTAGAGGGTTGCACAGAGTAGTATATCTCTGTCACACTAACTTTAACTGATTAAATGTTTAAATAAGTCAATTAAAAAAAGAATGTATAGAAAATATAAACATTTAAGACTAGTGGTTTAAATGTTTTGACAATTATCACTAAAATATATTAAAAATCCTTTAGATTTTTTTTGTGATTTGAAATTCTGACAAACTGTGTCCCTCACATTGAAACTGAATAATTATGATAAAGTGAGTGGCAGTTCCAACAGTTTTTTTTCTTCTCTTTTTAAATAAAGGTTGCCAAAAGTAGAGGCTGAAATGTTACCTGGAACCTCTCGTCTGTCTCGTTTTCTCCGATCTGTCGCAGCAGATCTCCGCTGGCCTGGCCGATGCTTCCGGCTGCTGTCAGCACCGTCTGCCTGGGCTGTACGCACACAAACAGAGAAAAAAAAATCCCAACACCTTCTACTAGTTTGTTTGTAGGTACAAAAATAAAGCTGTATATTGAAGTTTTAGTGGCTTTAAGGTTTTGTTGATGAAGAACATCCTAAAACATGGTGATATAAACGGTGCAAAGAACCTGCTGCAAGATTCCTACAAATCTGAAATAAAGACAACAGAGTTCTTGGATGAGAAGATAAATACCTTTAAATTTAAAAATAAACAGTTGTATTGTTAATTTGTAATGATTATGATGCCCTGGATGAAAAACTATAGAAATCTTACAGTAAATTTTAAATTGTTCTGTCACATCAAAACACCCAGCCGCCCTCACAAACTGTGATAAAATGCATGATTCTCAGTATTTTTAGACTGGCTTCTGATTCTTTAAGACAGAGGACACTCTGCCACTGAATTCAGACTCTTGCTTTTTTTTTATACTGATCACCCAGGGCAATTCAGTTAACTGGAGTCAAGCAGCAGAGGATGCTAACGTAATTAGTTTGAGTTTAGAAGCAGGACAGAATTTCTACGAAAAGACAAGTTGTCTCAGGATGCAGCTGCTCTGTGATAAATTTAATTAGCCTTTTGCGTTGGCAGTTTGACATCAAATCAGAAACACAAAAGCTAGAGAGTCTGGTTACTGATTGCATTTAAATCAGTAGTTATTCCTCTTTTACACATAAAACATTTTCAGTTACTTTTAGCAGTTTTCCTCTATTTCCCTGGACACTCCCCTCCACAATTTGAATTGGGCCGACTATTGTGCATATTTCTAGTCTTCTGTTTACGCTTTCTTTCTACACAAAGAACACTCTGCAGAATATATTTGTAGTTTTTAAGTATTTCCCCACCCGTCACATCTTTAGTCTTTTTAAGTGATTCAAAGCTCACCTCTCCAGATGTTGGCTCCACGGCCTTCAGGAGGTCAGACACGGCACCTGCAAGTGTCCTGGCAGCCTTCATCAGGTCGTTCCCTCCTCCCACATCATCCTCCATCAGCGCAGCCAGCAGCTTTACTCCCTTTGACATCTCCGTCAGGTTGGAGGAAATGGTGGTGATGGCGCAGCCCACCGCTGTGTAGTCTGTGTCGGTGGGGTCACCTGAAAAGGAAAGTGAGGGGGAGGCAGGATGGAAACGGTAAATTAAAAACGGTGAATAAAACAAAGCCGCGCCCAACTTAAACATGACCGAGACCAAAATATCTGCATTTGGAGGCTTCGCGTATAAGCCCATTCAGGAGCCCATTCAGGAGCCCAGAAATAAACAGGAAAAAGTGGAGAATTAAGAGAAATGGAGTAAAGTGTGTCGACACATTTGCCAGACCACATTCTCCAAACCACAGCTGGATATGAGGACACCGTTAGATTTACAGGAGTTTAACAAGAACTATAATAAACAACAAGCAGATGGAAAGGTCCTACATTTAAATAAAAAAATGGCCAAACTATTTTAACAGCAGAACAGAGCACTCCTAAATGAAACTTGTAAAAGTGTGGTTTTAAGTTTTACACTTTCACTGCCTTTAAAACTGATGCCTAATGAGTTTACAAAACTCATTTTCTACATCAGTGTCAACACTGACCTGTTCATACTTTAAAATGTATGACTTATCTTAGAACATAAATTTTACATTGAACTATATTGAAAAAAAACTGATGTAATTTTTTTTTTTTTCCTACTGGACATACTTAACTAAGCCTACAGAATGAAAAAGCAAAATAATGTTTTGCTGAGTCATGGAAGAGCCACTGACCAGCTGTGAGATTCACAACTGAAGCAGTTCCCGCAGTGATGGCGTCGACCTGGGAGTGGATCTCATGTTTGGATTCATCCATCTTGTTCTGGATCCACACCTTGGAAGCCTAAACACAGACCACAAAAAGAAATTTCACCAAATTAGACACATGGTATGGCTGTTTTCACTGCTATAAATGAACATTTTGTGCAGCAGAATAGCATGTATGTACAGTACCATGTCCTGTCCCAGCGGTGGGAGGTTGTCAACCTCTCCCAGGTCTATCTGGGCCTTTTGTACAGCCTGCATACTGGTGTTGATGGTTCCCATCAGAGCCTGCTGTGCTGAACTCTACTCATGAATTAAATATTAAAATATAAAAATAACATAAAATATAAAAAATGAAACATGCAGTGACTTTTTAAATTAACTTACAATCCACATGATATATTAAAGTGTAATATTACTTATACCCAGAAGGATTTTGCATGACTCATCAAAAGTCGTATTATCTCTGCTCCCACATTTCTTACCAGCGGAGGCATGTGTCCACGGTGCATTGTGGACATTGTGATCTGCTGCTGAGGAGAGGGCATGGTACCCATGCTAAGCGGCTCTGTGCCGATTGAGCCGGAGCGGATCACCCCCTTTAGAGCCACACACTCTGGCTCAACCCGGCCCACTGGGTTAAACTGCTGCTGAAGGATTGTGGATCTGCAAGAAAGCAACAGGCAGACAATAAATTCTGAACCTCAAAGTAGCGACACAGCTACTGTAGATGCTTGAGATGATGTTTGCAGTGTATCCAGTAAAACAATAAACATTTGTTTTGTAATAAAAGAGGCTAATTGAAAGGGTGATATAAGTTCTGTAAGGATTTTGCATATTTGTGATGGTGGACCACAAATACAAAGCAAAATAAGATAAAAAAAATTAAAAATAAAAAACTTTCACTTTCAGGAGACAAATATATTAGACCTTTTAGAGTCTGACAAGTCTTTGCAGTATTTCACAGTTTTGCCTCTGGCGCTTGCACAGGTAAAAAAAAAGAAAAAACATTAGCAAATGCAGCAGGGAGCTGAGAGTGTAAATGCAATATCAACTGAGACTTTGCAGGAAACAGGCTTCAGATGTGCTCTCAGAATCTACAGTGGCTAAATGAGGTAAAGCACATCTAATCAGGAAATGTTCAGATAGTCTTTTCCAAGGAAGGAAAATTTCATCATATAATGATTATCTTTCAGGATGAAGTCCAGCTGAGGAAGTCATCCTCTGGCAAACTAAGATCCTAGATGGAACTGTGAGCTGAGGCTGCAGGAAGTAAAAAGAAGGAAATTGAGTTCTAATCTGATGGTTTGTGTGACGATTATGTGAAAAAAAAAAAAAAAAAGGTTTTATGCTGTTTCTGCGCTCATAAGCATCACAATGTGGCAAAATCTCTATAAAGCTGGGATTAAATGGAAGTCAACAATAACTGATAATAACAAAACCTCACCAATAAACCATACAAACAAGTTGGTAAATTTTAAGCTTTGCTGCCAGCTGAGCCAAAAATCATTTTTATTAGTTTGCCCGATTTACGCACTTTTTCGGAGATACAGACTCCTCGAGCATCGTCGACTCCTCATCGCCTTCTAATCCAAAGCGATCCTTGCTTTGCTTCTGCAGGAGAGAAAATAAACAGCAGGATAATAATTAGAATTTATTACTTGTAAAAAAAAAAAAATCTATTCTCTATGATGTGCACGATGAGCAGAAATATGACACAGCAGGCTGGGATCAACAAATCGGAGGAGGATATTGAATCAGAGATAAAAATCTCACCTTTTTCAGGATGATGTCGATGTAACCGGCAATGAGCTGAGAAATTTGTTCACCTTCAGTGGTCTGCACTGAGTAGTAGCTCTCCTGGTACTCCCCAAAATCCTACATAGACACAGTTCCATCACAAATGAGTGATTTGTGCTGAATTGTAATATAAGTAACCAGCACAGTGTATAAGCTGAGGATTTACTGTAAGGATTAATGAGAAATCCATGAAGACTGCTAGCCTCAGATGAACACCACACATTGTGCTGGTTGATGTGAAGCTGAGGCAGATTAACCCAGGAACGGTCTCAGAGTTGATTTAAATACAAGAAATTTGAGCTGTTTTCTTTGAGCAGTTAACCAGATTTACACTTATTGAGTATAGTCTAAATAAAACAGAAAAAGGTGAGGACAGAGATGTGTTTTCTTTACAACCTGAAAAAAAAAACTATTAGCCTTTGCTCCATGGCTAAGAAGAAAGCCATTTCTCAAATCAGTCACAAAAACATAACGCCTAAACAGTTAAGCACTTCAACAAATTAGCTTTCAGGAAATAGGTTTCATAAATTTACTAGTTACAGAGTTCTTTCAGATCTACAAGATTAAACCCTATGTTGGTGCCTGACTGAGTGTTGACACAAAGGAGAAATAATGACAGGGAAGACAAAGGAGCTTGTTCAATCACTGAATGAAAGGAAAGGCAAGCTGTGCTTTGCTGTGTCTGTTTTATAGCTTTCTTTATTGTGTGAGGTTTTGAACGGGCTCAATTTGCAGCGACGGATAAAAAAAAAAAAAAAAAAAAATTGAAGCAGCAGAACAAACAAGAAAAACGTAAGAAGAAGAAAAAGAAACCAGTGTTTCACAAAACAATACGATTTTTTTTCTTTTAATAAATCTGTTCTTCTGCACTGGTGTGTATGAGGGGGTCACTAAATGTACATTTCGTGTAGCTTACCAGTGTGAAGCTCTTGGGTGAAGCAGCCCACCTTTTCACTGTGGTGAGGGGCCACTCTTGAACCACATCTTTGGTCCTTTCATCCACTCGCATCACAGACTCTTTGGTGATGCCCAGGAGTCGAGGCACCAGCTTGTTTTTACTCTTCATCTTCTCCTACAAAGAAAATTACATTTAGACATCATCTTACAAGAAAATTCATCAATAAAAAACAACGGAATTAAGCAAATTATTGATTACAGAAAATGTCTACTGATCAAAGTTAAAAAGGATTTTCAACCAAGTATTAGAAATGAACATTTTATGTACACTTATTTAATTTGTCCAATTACTTTTGAGCCCCTGAAGGAAGGGATTGTGTTTAAAAAAATGCTTTAGTTCCTCACATTTCTATGCAATCATTCAGCCTTTTCTTTTGACATATTAGGAAGACATTTGTTGTGGTGGTAGCAGAGAATGATCCTTCTCACATATTGAATCCAAATCAAGAATCCAAGATGGCCATCATAGCCAAATGAAAGAATCGACCCTAATTCCACAATTTTTAGCTCTATTGAGTCGAACTTTGGTATGTATGTCAATGACAGTAAGCTCCAACAAATAGTAAACTCAAATCTTTATTTACATTAGACATCTCGTGGCAAGGCCTTTTATCGTTTCCCGAGGAACTATTCTAGTTTTCAAATACAGCCTCCATATTTCCATAATGAGGTAAAAATACCACAAAACTGTCATATCGCCCAAGTCTAGGTAATAAACAGGATTTTTACTGCAGATTTTTAGGGTCCTTCAGGTTGCATTAGTAGAAAATGATGTACAAAACACCACAGCAGATAATCCATCAGATTAAAATATGGTGACTTTAAAAGCTGAATTGAGGACATTATTCTAAGAACGTTTTGTGTTTCTGTGGGTTGTTATAACCTGACTGTCATCAAACTCCACAGGAGTATTAATGCTGAGACTAATCACTCTAATGTACATCTGGAAAGCAGAATAAATAAAGTCTAGATTTATTAACTGCAATCTGTTGGTCAACAACATTTTAACTTGAATTATAAATGCCAGTTTTACTCACATCAGTGAGCACCCCAGCCAACATTCATTTTCTTTCATTTTCATATCCCTCTGCCCACTGAGGCATTAAAGAAATCAAAAGACAGATTAACAATTCAAGCAACAAAAAAAATTAATTCAAAAACCCTCAGCATGAAAGCTTAATTTTTTTCCTCTCACGCTGATTTGCCAGCATGACTTTTCATCTGTCTACCCAGCAGGGTAGACAAAAAAGGAGAGATTTCCCAGTTAATAATTAAAATGTGATGTTTTAATCATGCCTTTATCCGAGTGTCAGCTACTTCCAAACTCCTCTTGCATTTGCTAAACATCTCATGTCACATTTCAGACGCTGTCTAAACGATAAGACTTTTTTTTTTATCTTTTTGCCAGTTTGTGGAAAAGAGCAAACATTTCTTTGGGAACTGGAGTTAAGGAGAAGCAGATGGACAGAATGTGATGGGTTCTGACGCGAGGGCAATAAGGTGAGGTCAGCAGACGTCCTGGAGGGCCTGTGAACTCTCTGGAGTCTCCACAAGTTAAAAGGTTAGAAGCTACAGGCTGCATTTTTGTTTTTTCCAGGGTCATTCCTAAAATGTTTCTGTTTCGCTGCATTAACCTCACAGTTCTCACAAACACAAATGTTCCAAGGAAAGAGTTAAAGATCACTCTTGTCACAGCAGATATTAATGGAAATCAGCAAACGCCCGATTAGTTGGCATCTGCCTGCAACTGAGCTTGAAATGAGTTTACCACGGTTACGTAAAAGCTCTGCCCCAGAGTTTATTATTCTTTTAACTTTTCACCTGCTCCCTCTGAGAGAAACTCAGCCGCACAGTCAACTTTTGGTTTCCTTCCAGCACGGCTCTTATCTCCCTGTAGACAGCGTGCAGCTTCTGCTTGTATGTGTGCATTTATTGACGCGAGACACAAGACAAGGCTGAGTGACATCCAACGCTGTAAAGAGCTTTTTTGTTGTTTTTGTGAATTGATCTTTTCGTCTCATCAAATCATTTTGGCAAGTTTTTTGTTTTCTTATCACTTCAGAAAACCTTAAAAGTTTGACCCGAATAAAAAAACACATTTTGTTGGAGTGGTACAGAAGTTATAATCTTATATAGAAAGACGCCGTTCCTGCTAAAGGACACTCCGACACTGGAGATTAAACTTTGCGACTAAACTTCAGCTAATTATAAATTGCTTTTCCTAGTAGGAAGGAAAAAGATCCCAAAACTAAAACTTTGCAAAACCAGATCTAATTATTTTAAAAGCACCAAAGTAAATGTATGATATGAAAAAAGGACTGTGTATTGGCAAGAATTTGGTGAAATGATACATGCCACAGGGGTCACAATACAATATATTACAATATATTGTCATTTTTTTCTCCAAAAATTCTAATTTTAAATTACTCAATGTGTTACATAGATTTCATTTTTCTTATTTCATCCATGTTTTCAATGGTTAGGCCAAATGTGCTATTACATAGTTTGATAATATATTTGTGGCAGCTTTTTGATTTACATTAGTTTATTATAAAAACATGGTCAGCCACCACACTAACAGTAGCCCATATCTTGTGCTAAAGTTCAGTAAACAGATGAAATGAAGCTGCTACAGTTTGCGTTTCTGTCTTTGGAGACCTGAAGGGGGGAGCACAAGGACACCAGTCATTTCAATGCACTGTTTCATATGGTCGTTGCATTTGGCCTCTTCAGTACCGGCCCTCATGGACCCCCTTCAGCTCAGGGAGCTAGACAAACACTTACTTTCCTTCCATATAGTAACAGCTGAGTACAGTCGGGAGAAAGAGCGACCCCAGCAGGACACTTCAATTTGGCTTAAAATACGGACACTTTGGCTAATAAGAGACAGTTGGCAATAGTGATGAAGCTTTTCTGAAGCACTGAAGCTTGTTTTGAAAAAGGCTCATTACTCGAAGCTTTCAAACAGTCCTCTTTGGTGCCATCTTGGGACCAAAAGTATGAAGAGATGCTTAAAACAAAATAAAACTTTGCTGTATATGATTTATTATAGATAAAATTAAACTGTGCCATGGAATGATTATTAAAAAATCATAACTTATTCACAACTCAGTTTGAAATGACGCTTGTGCTGCAAATTCTCTGCCTCCATAACTTTATTCAACCAGTGTATAACTGTAAGATCATATTGTATCTTATGAACATACAGTCTTTTTTGGGATAAAAGTGCTTATAAATTGGCAAACTAAACACATAAAGCTGTCTGGCTCCATGTCTCACATAAGTTGTTCACTGGTTTATTATATTTTGTGCAGATTTGCCTCCAAAAACACACCATGAATCTGGCCAATGATTCACTTCTTCATGAACTTTTCAAACCATACCAGCGCAGTGACGTAACTTCAAAGCTTCAGACGTCATTGATCATGTGACTTTTACCAAACGAATCAAGCTCTGACACAGTGCTTCTGAAAATATGTGTTGTTTTTTAATGCATGTGCCGAAGCTTCAGCTTCAAACTGCCCAACAGTAGTTGGCAATCCCAACTCATCTTGTCCGTCTAATCCGCTTAGATTCAGCAATCAGTAATTAGCGCTAATGTTTACTCACAATGCTAACGTTTGAGCCGGCATTATACTCTCAGACTCTTCAGGAGGGAGGAGCCAATTGGCTGGCTGACTGCTGCCAACTAGCAGCTGAAGGCTAAATGACAACACAAGAATGAACCGATCGTAGGAAAGTTTACATTTTAAACCTCAATTAAAAATTAAAACAGTGCTTTAGAGAATCAATAGAATATTGGGAAATTAAATACTGCGATATTTCAGTGTATCGATATTTTCTTACACCTCTACACGAAACCTACTTTGACCAGGAAGAAGGAGACTCCATATGTCCTCAATGACCGTGCCAGTTTGACATATTTCACTTTTGCTTCAATCTCCGTCATTTCTCCGCAGTTTTTGTGTTCCTGCAGGTGAGATGTTTTTTTCAGGACATGAGAATCTGAACACACGAGGCAGCACTGTTAAAATAAACATAAACCTTCAAACATAAAGAAGAAAAACATAAAACACACCTGGAATACTTTTTTCTCTGCTCCTCTCTGCTTAATGTACTCTTTGGGCAGAAACTCCTTCAGACTTGAAAAGAAAAGAAACTTATGAAAGGCTGAAATTCATTCCAAAAAATGAAAATTAATGTTTGTTCATGTGTTAAGTCTTTTAGTTTGCTTCTAATTTAAGACATCTTAATTTAAGTCAGTGATTCTCAAACGTTTTCTGTCAGGCCACCAACCTAAAATAATTATCCATGCCCTCCTTAACCCCAACAGGCCCCAGAACAAAATAGTAACAAGTCAACTTTAAGCTTGTGCAATTTTTTAAACTCTTTTTTTGTTTTTGTTTTATTTTTTTTGAATAATTTGTTGCACAACTTAGAGCCAAACTTAAGAATGAACAATAAATAAAAACACAAGATTGAGGGACATTGCATCTCCTCAGGGGACCCACCCTACTGTTTGAGAACTACTGATTTAATTCAGATATATACAAAAACATTTTTATACAGTAGTTTTAGCTTTTTTTAAACCAAATGCTATGTTATTTAAACAGATCATCCATCTTCACACCAAAAAGATCGACCGACACAGATGCTTACTCTAAGAATCCAGGTTTGTGTTTATGTTCTATGTGAGGTCCGAACTGGATCTGGGCCTGAATGCCTCCAAACTCACAAGCTTTGTCAAATGAGACAGGATGGGATCCATTTAAGATATCATCACGAGCCTGGAAGATCAGGGAAAGGAGTTTATTAAACCAAGAAAGTGTTACATCCTGTCCTAAAATATTCTAATTCTTTTTAACATTTAACACTTGAGATTTTATATTTTAGAGCTTCACTCTGTATGAAGTTTACCTGCACATAAAGCAGGTTGAGTTGGACGGGGTCTCGGGAGTCTACGTTCTGATCTGAATAGAAGAACTTGCGTCTGAGTAGGAGGGTCTCGTTCTCGTCCACCCCCTGCTCTCTGAAGGTCCTGCTGTGGTCCAGCCAGTTCACTGAGAACACAAAACCAAACCATGCAAAAGTCTTCTACACAAATCTGCATCTTTTACTCAACCTGTCTTTACAACAGATGCATAATCCCACATTCTGGAAACAGATTTCACAGGCAGCTGTGAAATGTCTTTGTAAAATTAATTTAACAAAGTGAGAAAAAATTCCTTCCGACTTTAGTTCTTTTTTAGACTTACAGTCATCGTCTGTGTGCAGTTTGGCTTTCAGCTTCTCCATCTTCCGCTCGTCTCGCAGCAGCGTCCTGTCTTTCTTCAGCGTACCCGTCCCCTCTTCTTTTTTATCTTCCACCGTCTCCTGGATCAGAGAGTACTCCTCATAGTTTGTGATCCCTGGAATTAAAAAAAGAAAATAACGAGTCTTCATGAGAGTCAGGTGGATAAAAAGTTATATCACAGATTTAAATTAGTTCTTTTGATTCTGTGAGCATTAAGAGTTTATTTTTGTTTCCAACAACGCAGGGCAAATTCAAATATATCTAATTTCAAGCAATATTTAACACTAAATGTTCATGTTTGCACACAAAGAAGGTAAAAAATGTATTTAGTATTTAGTCATTTTTACATAGAAATTAGCTACAATTTTTTTCAGTCCAGCTTTACTTAACTGGGTTTAATGTTTTTTCTGTACATGGTCCCTGACAAATAAATAAACAAAAAAAAAAAATAAGTGAATGACATGATGTACCTATTCTACTACAGATTGTCACAAGTAGCTCGCCCACTGTTTTGGAGTCATCCACCATGACTGTTTTAACAGCTCCATCCAACATTTTGATTTTCTGGGGTCTCTGTTTCTTCTTGTATTCAAGGATATCCTGTCCAAACACAATAAAAAAAACAAAGATCATAACTCAAAGAAAAGAGCAATCTGGAACTAGGAATTACATTTAAAAAAAGGGGTGGGGGAGCAACTGCAGAGAAAATCAAACACATCCAAGTTGCTTGGATTGAAGGAAAAGGATGAAAACTTTTTCCAACAGCTGCCAGACACTTTGCTGCCAATCCCAACAATGAGGAGATATTTGCTTCAGAATAACTGGTCACAGTTATGCTTCTACCTGGGCTGCCTTTGGTGAATTAAAAAAAGGGGTGGGGGTGGGTGGGGGGAGAGACGACAATTCAGTGCAACAGAAGAACAGCCATAAATGTACTGACAGACGGTGCTGCAACATACAAACACGTTCAGTCTGGCCTTCAACACAAGCTGGCTCAGTATCTACAGCTGTCTGAAGATCATTTCTAAAGCTCTGTTTGAAAGGTTCTTCAGATGTTCTCATTTTACAAACCTCTGAGTTTGACTTTCTATACCAACTCCCCCTTTGGTGGGTCTACAAAAACATTTCAGATTAAAATAAAGAGCTTAATGAACTCAAATGTCAGTAGCACAACGACTCACATGTGTGTGTGTGCCTGTGGGCACGTTTTTGCTACATCGTGGGAACCATATTCCAGAAAAAGGCAGCCTCATGGGGACCGAATGTGCATCAATGCCCGGTCCCCACGGGTACGGATGCTAATTTCAGGTGAGGGGTTTGGTCATTCCTTTCTAAACATTCAAGACAATCAGTCTTTGGTAAAATTTTCAGTGTGTTTGGTTTTATGTAAACTGATTGATGCCTTTACCCCATTACGGAGCATGTAATAGTCCATGGTCCTCCCAGACTCCAACCAGATGCCTTTTCTGGGGTCTTCATCAGAAAGAAACAAGCCATAATCTGAAGCTGGAAGAGGGAAGCAAAGCATCAACATTGTAAACATTTGTTTACATATAAATTAGTCCTTTCAGCAGCAGAAAATATAACACATCCTCCGCCAGGATCCTGATTAAAGCACAGAGAACAACACTGATCATCAGGAGCAGAATGTTATATCAGCAAATACAAATCAATACAAAGACAAAATGCAGTGAAATAAGGGGTGTGTTTTTAATTATTATTTTCTCTCTTTGACTTGAACTAATTAACGAGAGCAATCGTCAGTCTGTACGTTCACCTCAAAACAAACAAATAGAAGACTTTAATGTAGATGTGATTGATCAGCATGACCTGCATCTTATGAGAAGTGAAAAACTTTGACTTATACAGATGTTACGAGAAAAAAAAGACTGAGTAATCAAGGGCACAAAAAACAGTCTATTTTGTAATCCTGTCACCCATTTTAAATGATAAAATTAAGAAAAAAATGATAGAAGACTAAACATAATCTGAGCTGCCTAAATGATCAAAGTATGCCAAACACAATAAAACTAGAACTTTGTTCACATATTAGTTTTGTTTCTGAAAATTGTGTAATAAATCATCTTATCGTTTTTAATATAACCTCAGCAGTAGACAATCTTTAAAGCTTAAAGTGTAGTTTAAAAAAATGGAAAATTGATAAAAGGCGTCTAAATTGATATAAGTAATTTAAAGACTTCCTGTTTTTGCTCTTTAGTGAGCAGAAACTTTTATCCTGAAGAGACAGTTCTAGATGTCAAACTTTATCCTCAGTCTTTCAGTGCTTCCATTATTTTTTGTGTAGTTTATCGGCAACAAATCTCAGTCTCTCTGCAACATGCTGAATTACCAGCTTCACTCTGAAACCCACCCTGTCCAGTTTGTGCCTCTGGGACCCTCTCTCGGATTATTCTGCAGGCGTCGTACACGGCTGTGGACGGCTCAAACTGCATCGTCTTCACCACGTTGCATTGACGCACGCAGATTTTGAGCGACAGCACCACCATGTTGACAGGCGGTGTGGGAGGAGGCTGCAGCTACAGCTGATGGAAAAACAAACCAGGCGAGGTTAAGATTAAACACAGCTAAAGATTTTAGGACGTGTAAAACCTGAGCTCAGGTAGGAGACTCACTGATGTGATAAATGAACTAAATACTGAACATGATGAACGTTAATAATTACACAAATCCCATAAGTCATCACTACTCTGCTTGATGAATCATCCATCTTCTAATCTGACATGAAAAAGCGTGACCTAAAAGTTTGTTTTTTTATTTCTATGGATTTGCACCTACTCAAAAGGTGAGCATGATACTATGACACACACACTTTCCCCCTCTTTTAGTGTCATAAACAATTAAATTTTATGAATATGAAAGTGCTAATTTGAGCACAATGTGGCCATTGTTATGCTTCGTAAAACAAAGAGCTGACAACAAATTTATCACTTTCTGAAAATGGCCCATCTGGTCCCTGCTGTGGACAAAGAACAAAGTATCAAAATGTTCTGTGCTGAAGAGATAAAAAAGGGTATCAAAATTACTTTTCCTTAACATTTTCATTATAAACCGATTAAAAACAAACAAAAATTCTGTATTACAACAATTATTCTGTTATTTACAGAAAACATGAGATCCCTGTAGATTGGTATTTAAATGTAGGGAGAGGGGGAAAATAAAGTGTTTTCTGACATTTGCTAACAGAGCACATCCTGTCTGGGACCAATGGGAACACAGAGCTGCTCTGTGACAGGGAGGTCAGAGGTCGGATCAGGTCATTGCTGACGTTCACACGCGGCCTCTCCGCTGTTCTGCAGTTCACTCATGACCCTGACTCTCAGAATCTGGTTCCTATGTGAGATTTGTTCACATGCAGGGATGAAGGTGCTGGATCGGCATGCAGTGTTCACACTTCGCTGCAGCTTCCTGAAGCTATCGCTGCTGACGACACAACAAGGTGCTATTCAGGGACAAAGAGGCACGCACGAGCCTGGTCCTAAAACCAGAGCTGTGAGCAGCTGGCAAATGACCAAACTTTCCCTTCAAGACTGTAAATTAGTTTGGCATTCTTTAATCAAAGTTTAGAGTTAAAGGGAGAAAAGAGGAAGCATGTTTTTAAAGAGGTTTGAGCTCGTGTGGATCTTATCAAGATCTGAAATCCTAATAAGCTTATGATGAAAATGGTTTCTTCACATTCTAGAAAAGACCAAATGGAGCCAATTTTAAATCATTGTGAATAATCGAAGCAGCTGTGGACTTCTCAGAGCAGCTGTCAGGACTAAAAATGAACCACAAAGACTCCTGAGGTACCAAAATGATCTCAAATACAATAAAAAGTCCACAATCAAACGCCTGTGTCATATTACTCTAGGTAATGTCTTCCTTTCTATCAATTTCAAACTGTAAAAAGTTTGTAAAAATATATTTCTAATAGGTTGAAAATATTCAACCTTATGTATTTAAACATAATTACTTCGATTTTCAATTTAAAGGGGGAGTAAGGTTTATTATGTATTTTCCAGCCACATAGTTCAACTCTAAACTACAATCAAGTAACTGTTACCTTCAGTCGTTATGAAAATGCTGTATATAAAAAATAAATTTGACTTTGAATCATAGCCTGACTAAACACCATGGAATTGGCCTCTGCCTCATAAAGGACTTCCTACTGTTTCTGACATTCCCACTTCAGTATGTATTCCCAACAATGCTTTGGGGGAGGGGCACCCCGAGGGGCAGGAGCTCGGCTGCAGACTAAACTCCAGGGAGGAGCTTTGTACAAATAGGAGGTGCTTTGTACCAGCAAGTGTTCAGACAGCTCCACATGGCCACTGGAGATTTAAGGATTTATCAAACATGCATAAATGAGTCAAAGCAACACTTTGGGAATGTTTTTGATGAGGAAATGATATAAAAACATGATATAAAGCTCAAAAGTTGATTTTGAATAATACCCCACCTTAAAATATATTTTTAACCTAGGAAGTCCAATTTTTTGAAAGTCACTTGGCAAAAAACAAAAACAAAGTGTAAACAAGATAAACATAAATATTAAGCCAGCATATCTACTGCATTTGAGATTTGATATGCTTACTTTTGAACCGTTTTAACTTTTGTTTTAGAGTCCAATGGATTCTGTATTTTCTATATGATTTTTGTTCAAATAAAATTAAAAAATAAATCAATGTAGTTTTCTTCTAATCCAGCTGAAAATGTTTAGACTAAAGCCAAAAACATTTCTCTCACTCAGACAGTACTTTAAAGACACAAAGCTATATTGAAATATTTTTTTATGTAACCCTGTTTCTACAAAGATAAGCTAAAAGTTAAAAGAAGGAAACACACCTGTAGGATTTTCAAAGCAAGACTCAAATCTACCTATTTTTAAACTAGTTGTTCCTTGTTCTTTCACTCTAACAGTACAGTTGGTAAAACAAACTATGTATTAACAGAATATTTGCACAATACTGAAACTATCTGGGGTCCCAAGTACAATCACAAATATGTAAATCAATATTTGACAGAACAACAACAAAATTAAAATAGGCTCAAACATAATCCTCTTAGGCTTTAGCAGTAATATGAAAATTGGTTATGTCACCCACTGATTTATTCACTTTCTTTAAACCTCTTTGAGCCTCTAAATCATAATTTATTCTGCTGCACACAAACATGTTAACAATAATGACTGGTTTGCTTCAAAACCAAATATGGCTGATGGAATATTAAGCTTTTGTATTTTTAATATACACACAAGTCCACAGATAAAACAGGAGCTTGATTGTGAACATGAAGTCTGATGAAGACTAAAACAATCTAAGGTAAATCTCTCCATCCTGCTTTAAGACACAGCAAAGTCTCCATCAAAGCCAGATTACCAGCAAAGCAGCTCATCATAGATTTTTCATTTCTTGTGATGAAAAAGGATTCCAGAGATCACATGTTATTACAAAAAACACATTAAGGTAATTTATCAAGAATTTAACTATTTTAATATTGGAATAAAGCTTCTGTTAAAATTCAGCGTTTAAAAAAAATCCCTGTCAGACCATACCTGGACAGAATAAAAATCTAACACTGCTCCTTTAGAAACAACATTTTTAATTTGTTTGAAAAGTACAACAAAATGGACAATAAAATTTAAGCTCAGAATGTCAGTTTTGAACGTTTAAAGTCAGAAGCTAAAACATCTTTTAAAAATCAACTGATGGCACTAAAGAAAAGTAAAAAAAATAAATAAATGAATGCACCAAATTTCATGGTAACCGAACAAATTGTCAAAAAATGTCACATTCCATTTTGACCCTAAAGACAGTCATGGTTCTGCCAAATGTCATTAAGTTTGGTCATGCAGAAACAATCGATTGAATGAAATCCATCAATTCAATTGTTTAAGGTTTTTCTGAACCATGTTGAAGACCGACAAACTGACTTTTACAGAGCTAAGCAACCTATCTGGGTCAGTTAGGACAACTATGTTGATAAAATTACAGGAAAAGAACCAAAAGTTTTAACAGCAAATTTTACTCTAAAGAAGAAATACAGGAAGCTTCTCTGCACTTTGAAACTTGAGATCCACTTTACTAGATCACTCGGGTTTGTCTGTTTGCGTGCATGCTTTATTTATTTGCCTGCTTTCTGTGATTGTAAATCTCCTCCACCTGCTGCACCAGGATGCTGTCGGACTGCAGCGATATCTGTCTAATTTATTTACCAGCCGTTCCCTTTTTCCCTTAAAAACATCAGTTCTATTTCCTGCTAAACAAAACCCATTCCAAATCTCCTACAACCCCTGGAAGCTTTTGGAGCCATTATAAAAAGGGGAAAAATAAGCAAAGGAGAAATTTTCCAATTAATTAAATAGAACCACTGGCCTCAAAGCGAGCCTGCTGAACCAGGAAGTGATGGGAAAATCAACTCACAACCAGATGGGGAACATATAAAAATCAGTGCACACTCCCACATTGTAATGCATAAACACAAAGCCTCCATCTCCCCCCTTGATTTTAAAGCCAACTGTACCTTTTACACCTACACACCTTTTCATCTACAGCAGGCTCACATAAAACATATTTAATGGTACAAGTCTCCAGTAAGCCACGTTTTTTATCAAACTGAGTCCGATGATTCTTTCAAAAACTCAATGTTAAGGAAAGCAGACAAAATGCAAAACTGGAAAATTGTTTATTTTGAATAAAGCAAATCATGAAAGTGTTACTATTCAATAGCAACTAAAAGAGGTGTGCTGTCACCACTGATAACCGTGATGCCTTTTCTTTCCTCAACTACAAAGCAAAGCTTTTAAGCTTAATTTTAATGTACATGTCACACAAAATACATTTTGTGTATATTAGTATTTATTAGAAGCATCAAAGATTTAAAGATTGTTTTACAAAGATATTGGCAATTTAGTTGGCTTGTTCTTTAAAACAATTCTGGAGTAAAAAAAACTCAAACTAAATGAGCTACAAGGCCCCTTGAAAGCAAAGTAATTAGGGCGCGAGCCACTTGGTCTTAAATTACATCAGGCGGCAAGTCTTCAGTTCGATTTGCTGCCAGCCAGACATTTACAGTAAGTCACGTCCCTGAAGTGTCTCCCATATTTCCTGTCTGAAGTCAGAGCTTCTGTCTGATCAATGACAAAAAATATGCCACAAAAAAAAAAAAAGTTGATAAAATACAATTAATTAGAACCTATAGGGGCAAATTTCAAAACTTTTCGATACGAGTTGCAATCAAAGAGACTTGTGAGGAGAAAAAAAAAGTCTATATTCTAGTTTACCTGACAGAATCATTAACCTCCCATAGAAACATTATTATAAAAGTATGAATTCCATCCTATTGACACCTCTACAAAAAATGTTCCTGCAGGAACTTAAAGAAACAGTTTGGATCTTTGTCAGTTGTTCCCAACTTTTTATCCTGGAAGCTTTCAACTTGTCCTGAAGCAGTGCCTGCCCGTTCCACTTGGAATCTGCACACATCTGAGATTAAATGTCAGTATCTTTGTTTCTATTACAGGTTTGTAGTTTTGTTGTTACAATGGGCCAATTCAAAAAGCCACAGTTAGACTCATCAAGTCTAGTCAGAGTTTATAAAGATTTCTCAAAACCCGGGTTGTTTAAAAAGCAATTTATACCAAGTGAGATATTATTCTTTTATAACCTTTACACTGACCCAACTTCAAATGATCGAAAATACCCCTCTAAAAGAGGATGTGCCAAATGAGGGAGCTAAAATTGAGTCAAATGTCTACTATATGGCATCTGAGGTGGGTTTCCAAGAATCTTGAGGACTCTAAACTTGTAAACAAGATTCAACTTGATCAGTTTAACAGAATTTGTTTACCATATAATTGTAAAGTGACTTTCCTCTAAAGTTCACAGGGTGCTTTAAATTGTATTCGTGTTCTGTAGACGCCATGAATACTCAGTTAAAAGTTTAAAAACATAGACCATGGCTCTAGCTCTGGATGTTCACAACCAGGAGCAAAAATGTTGACAGATGCCAAAGAATGTGAGCAGTCGGTTCAGTATGTGTTGTGTTTGAGTCGGTTCCTCAGAGACATGAGCTTTGACTCTGACCCCAACGGAGAAACCAAGATGGTTCACAGAGAATATTGGAGGAGGGCAAAATAGCCAGTTACATTCTGTCACGGTGCAAACACATAACTCAGTTTCATTTAGGGAAAACTCCCTTCATAAAAAGGAGTAGGACAAAATGTTCAGGAGATAAAAGAAAAACGAGGCTGAGCACTGAAACATGTAGCTATTGTTCAGCAGATCAATGAGGCAGAGCAGTGCCTGCCCAGGTCCTTTTACAGTAACATGACCTCTAATCCAATAATAGAACAACCTACAAGAGAAAAAGTCCAAACCTTGAGTTCTGCACCAGGGAACCCATTCAATGAGTTTGTTGGTTCCAGAGCAAGATGGAAGCCTTGACGCAACAATGGATGAACTGAACTCAGTTTAACATGGTTACAAGCCCATTCAGCCATTCTGGTTTATCAAAGAGGTATTTTTTGATAATTCTGCCTTTTTTTAACCAAATTAGTTTGTTGTTGTAAACAAACAACATCATCATATCAACATTCTCCTTAAAGTACATTTTGCTGGAGGACATAAAGAGAAAATCATTATTGGATGCTCAAATGCATCATATCACAATTTTGAGAGGGGAGATAAATATTCCAGTCTTAAATCACGTTTCTAGTTTATTTTATGATCCATTCATTTTATTTACTGTGCAACACAGTCAAAAGGTAGCAACCTTCAAGATGACTTGAGGAATGCAGAAGATAGTTTTAAACATAGCAAATAAAATACAAATATGCATAGCTTCAAAATGAAATGTTGATATAATAAACCTGTCTTCATTTTTTGTGCACCAACAATATCTGCACATCAACTTACATTCAACTTGAATTTGTGTAACTGAGAATATATTTTTATTTGAAAGTCATCCAAGACTATTTTATTCTTAATTTATCAGTGTGCTGTTGACAATAGTATGGCTTCATTCATGACATCTTCCTAAAGTTAAGTGCTGCTCTGGCAAAAAACAAAACAAAAAAAAAACCTCAGTAAGTTATAGATTGCTTATTTCCAGCCGTGTTGAAGAGACACTACTTCAGTCAGTTTAAATTGAAAGTATTGCTTTTTCTGAGCACCGTTTCTACAGCTGACAGCTTTCTGGCCTCTATCACTCCCAATGTCTATTAGCATTTCATATCTCTGAATATATTTGGCCTGTGTTTGCTCAATTGCACATACATCCTCCTACACATTCATAGGGGCTAGAAGTTTGTAATATTAATCCAACGGTGAATCACCAAACTGTGATTTATATCATTTACATACACATCTGGAACAAGCAAAACCTCCTAACCTCAGCTGCTGATAAATACATTTTTATCTGTTGCTTTGGCTGTCACCATATCCCCACAAACAGTGCAAACAAGACATTCAATACTCCCTCTGACTGCTCATTGGGAAGAAATGAAATGGATCTAAAGCACACAGCCTTAGTCACTCAAGGCCGATCCAGCATGGTTCAGAATGAGGTCATCACTATCCCGCATGCATGTGGAGACAGCGAACGGGAAGATAGTCAGGGAATAACCAGGTGATGAATGTGAATGCCGTAACCATAGCTCCGTTCAGACTATTCACTTTAGTCAGTGACATGTTGGCTAAATGTTTATTACAATCCATCAGAGTTTTGTCACTGGAAAATAATCAATATAGAACATAAAGTTCCTTCTTCTACCATCCTTCCTTAAATTGCTCCACAATGTTTAATTTTTGTTTTAGCTACGAGAAGTCAAAGACATTTAATTTTATCTTCAGAAAAGCCTCACATGAGAAATGCACCATTTGCATGATTACTCACCTGGCTGGTGGCAAAGTCAGGTGACACACCTTGTGAATTGCAGAAGTCTTTACCTTATGCGTGTGTATTTTCTGCATGTGCACATTTGTGTGCGTGTGTATTTGTACGAGTTAAAGAGAGCTCGGCAGACAGCCGAGGCAGGCAGGTGATGCATCTCTGTCAGCAGCAGCTTCAATGCAGGTGTCGAGTTTCATGCAGAGCCACACAGTCCCACAAATCCATTACAAGGCTGTTTGTTGTGATTTACTCACCATATTATATAAACCTGCACAGTAAATGTGGTCATTGTATGATGTTAAAATATTACAGTAAAAAAAGAAAAAAAAATACTGCTTAAACAAAAATTTCTGGTTATATAAATTAAAGTCTTGAACTGATTTACCTTACTGCCCTTAGGAGGAGAATCCACTTAAATCCATATAAAATATTAGCTGAAAACAGAGTTCTGACAAAGAACACTGGCTTTTATCAGACCACGTCTATAAACGACCAATCAGGGTTAATCTTGTAATACAACTCTCACTTACTCCACTGGTATTGTTTTCTTTTGAAGGCTGCAGCCTTTGTCCTCCATTCAGAATACAGATTCAGCCTGTAACGACTCTGTTGTTATTAAAGGACATCTTCAACCACACATCGCCATGGTAACAGAGGCTGGTTGTGACCTGACTAATATTTGATCTATTTCGCAAGGACTTGAAATGAGAAAACACTGGAGCTCCAACAATTTATTTGGGGATTTAAATA
>JARVJO010000164.1:13453592-13479026 GCA_031762555.1 Cynodonichthys magdalenae | reverse complement strand
ACACTAATCATTCACAGGGGAAGTTTGTGCAAAGCAGATAAGACCCATGAGTAAACAATCCGATTGTAAATGTCATGATCCAGCTCTTACTACTCAAAATGATCTGTTCATACGTAGTTAAAAATCTCTAAAGCTTGAAGACCCAATTAGTTTTTTACATTTACTGATTAATAACTCAATTTGTCTCAATAAGAAGCAGAGATGTAAGAGAGACAACAGTAAAAACATTTGTCATTCAAACTAAAACACAAGAATCCTCAACAATGGCTGCCGAGAGAGCAAAAAAAGTATCCAACCTGGATTACCAAGTGGTAATGGTTCAGAATTTTTATGTGGGAATTTTCCCAACTCATAAAATTAACATCATCACCTCAGTCCAATCTTCCTCTTCCACACTGGTTATTACTTGTTGCCTCTGGCCAAGACAGACATTGAGAATGCCATGTGATGACTACAGCATCACCAGAGGACAAATCACACACAAGCGAGCGCTCGCACACAGACACACACATGTTTGTTCTGCTATCCTTGTGGGGACTTTGCATTGACTTTCATTCATTTACTGGTGATTTCTAAAGCCTAACCTTGACTACTTACCCTAAACCTAAGCTCACAGGTACCTACCTGACCCTAAATCTAAACTCAATTCACACCATGGTCCTAAACCGAACCCCTGATGCACAAATGGCATCTCTGCCAATGGGGACCGGGCTTTTGTCCCCATGGAACAGTGGATCCTCACAAGGCTGTGTGTACCAGGAAAATGGCCAAAAATTGTCCCCACTAGGTAGCAAAAACATGTATACACACACACACACACACTTTCCAACAGCAAACCTGCAATCAGCTTCAAGAGCTTAGTCATCCACACAAAACCTGTTCCGCTTGCAATCAGCTCCACATCCTCACATTCTGTACAACCTGAATAAACAGAAGTGAATTCACGATTCATAAACTACCTGAATGGAATACAGTGTTGATGTTGTTTCTTGAGCTAGACTCTAAATCAAAAGAATCATGAAAAAGAAACAAACACTTGATTTAAGAGCCAAAAATAATAAAATAAAATATGAGAAATCTATGAAACTAACACCTGTTTAAGGTTAAATGTACACAGAGCTCAAATATGAACATTTTTACTATAAGGAGTGGCAAATCTAATACTTAAATTAAATCAACACTAAGTACAAACTATGCTTATATTACTACATGCCACCTAGAAAAGACTGTTGATCTAAAACAGTTTTACACTGATCTACATGACCGTTCCATGAGCACTGTCCTCTGTAAGCAGGGCCAAAAAACATCAATCAACGACTTAAAAATGCACAAGATAATCAAAACAGATTGAAACCACTCGATAAATTATATTCTAATCCTTAAATTCTTGGTGAGAAATTGTTTCTAAACTCATATAGCCGCAAAAGATAAACCCAAAATGTTGATTTATATCTTGTTTTCTGCTCCACCTGTTGTTTACAGTAATTAGAAGTGTAATAAAATCAGTCAACTCGCAACCTGTCCAGGGTGTAACCAGTCTCTCTTACATTGACCACTGGAGATGGGAATCAGCTCCTTCGTGACGGAAAAAGCGGGTAAAGAAAATGGATAGATGGATGGATGGATGGATGGATGGATGGATGGATGGATGGATGGATGGATGGATGAATCAAAGATCCCAGACAGAAGTGTAGTAGGGCAGAACGGTTCATGAAAAAGGCACTGGAGGTCAACCAGAAATGGTTCATTGAATCATAATTACACTACAAAAATTTAATTTATATACAAAATTGATAAATATCAGAAAGGATTAGCTAGACAACAGGAAATATGAGGACCAAACTTCAGTCTGTTACACAAACATCAAAGACAAAAGAGTTACATCCATCCTTATTTGAGCATGTAATATTTATGTCAACTGCACATTAATGGACAAAACAGAATTCATTACTTGGCCCTTATTGACTTAAGATCATATTTATGTTCCACTCTGCACAACCACTTTGCCTTTAAAAACTGACTAATTTATTCAGTCGCTCCTGTTATCTGCAAAGAGGACAGCTTCCGTCCTCCCCTCCATTCCCAACAGCAGGAGACATGACGTTACTTACCGGTAAATGTGTGGCAGTGGCAGGAATGCGGTGGAAAAGTTGCAGCATGTGCTCAGGAGCCAGTCATTTCCCAGGGTGAATAAGAACCACTGAGACAAGTGCATGATGAACCAAATGATTAAACACTTTACTGCCTAGTGGGTCACCTCCACCTGATGTGCTCGACAGTCAAGTCAGTCACAGTCTCACCCAAAACCCTTAATTGTTTGTGAATATAAAACTTTTCACTTTCTGTGAAAACTTCCCAGGAAAACAGGTGAGAAATATAATACCCTAAACATAAGCAGATAAGAGCCTGCTCTGCTGAATGTGGCGTCATTTTTGTCATTACGGAGCCAAGTTCTGCTCAGCACTGCACATGTGGTAGTGCTGCTAAATGATGCTACTCTGACTCAATCATTCCACAACATCTGCTCATAGTATGACGTAACCACTGCCTGTGCAGTCAACACAGTAAGAACTCTGTCATCGACTACAACAGTGTTTGAAAAGTCATGACGTGACGGATCGCAATCCTCTTCTGAGCTGGAATCTGGGTGTAATCTGGTGCAAATTATCCCAGACTCAATCCTGGCTCTCAGAGGAACTCACTCCAGCTATGGTTGGTTGGAGTGCACTAATGGTTGATCAGACTGGAAACTTTTTCCCCCCATATATCTTCTGCAGATAGTCTGTGAAAACCATGCAAATATGTTTTAAAGAATAAAAACTCAAGTGTCATGGTAATAAGTCTCAATAAAAAAAGGACAGAAAGAGGTGGCAGATTATACTGTACTGGCAAGACATTATTGTCACTAAAGAACTTTAACTGACTATTAACACAATGCATTAAATAAAGCAAACTATCGAAATAAAAACATGATTTTGGAGGACTTGGGAGTTGTGCAGAGAGAAAAGGGAGCACTTTTCAGAAGAGAAAATTAACAAATGAATAGACAATGTCAAGGATCATTTGCATGTCATCACCTCCACAAAAGCCACAATCTAACCTGTGGCCCTAATATTTTTCAGCTTAGAACTTCAAGCACATCAACTGATGTTGAAATTTGGCTGTTTGTTGAAGCATATAAACATCTGCGCTCATTAATTGCTAGAAAACTAAAAACACACAGCAACTGTAAAGTCATTTGTGGACTGGAGCGTGGTTCCAGAGAAGATGGGCACCAGATGCTGCCAGTTAATTGCCCTGTGAAATCAGCACATTGAGTCAGCTGCAAAATGAACATTACTGTGTGCTGTCTGAGTACACGGGCACAGATCAATTTAATTATAATTTGGCTGGCTTCTATTAGTTTTCTACAGTTATTAACATGTTCCACTGTATCCACAGAGGAGGTCACATGGCAAACGATAAGGTTTACCTGGGAAACAGCTTGAAATCAAATGTTTTTTCATTATACAAACTTTCCCTTGTTGGTCACAGAAACAAGTTTGGAAAAAATAAAATAAAAGTTCTCATGTCTAATCATGTTTTAGTGTGTGTTTTAACTTTGGATCAAACATTCTGCTTTTAGAGTATTCCAGCATAGATATAAGTGATGACAACAAAAGGGAATAAGCATAAAAAATAGGTGTGATAAAGTACTGTAGCTGCTGCTGCAACTGAGAGCAGCCGAGTACAGCAAACAGGCTGGAGGATTAAAACTCAAAACCTTTCACACTATGCATCCATATGGCTCTGTGACAGCTGGAAATAAGTACTTACCCTGCTAAGTCTTACCAGCACAAACATGAACCGTGAAGTCCGACTACAACAGTAGCACAGATACTACATTTCAGAGCAGCTTATTACAGCATTAAGGTACCAGCAGAACATAAACCAACCATTATTAACACCAATATGTCAATTAGTGTGAGGCAGTAACATTAACAGCAGATGATGGCAAAAGGAATGGGTCATAATCAGGGTCAGTGAAAGTGATCATTTATCAAATCTACAACATCACTGCCATGCTTCTATTGCAGGTTTTCAAACATGTAATTTTACACTATGTATTTGAGCAAATCACATTCTTTCAACTACTTTCCCTTTATCTAATTGGTGTGCACGCCATCATCTGTAACGCTGTGTTTGCGCACTGACACAGTTCAGTCCTTTACCTTATTGTTGTTGAGGTAAAAGCAGTCCTGGATATCTGCTGATCGTCAGAGCTGAAAAACAAATAGTGAAACATTTATGAGATGAACAGAATACACACACACACAGTTTACATACAAATATAACAGCAGTATTTACTGTGACTACAAATAAACACGGATCCCCGAGCAGATGTGCTAATGCTCTTTGCACTGACACTTAGCATTTTATTTTTAGTCACATGTAATGGGATGTGCCATAAGTGGCAGAGCATTCAGATGCTCCCGATGGAAAGTACTGTTAACATGTACAAATTAATACTTCAAATGAGCAGAAACAGAGTCTTATTTGGTTCAATAGACGAAGGGAAAATAAATGAGAATGACCAAATCATGAACAGATCAGTTCAACAACAACAAAACTAAACCTATAATTGATACTAGACAATAGGAGAAATAAACCAGTTTAATTACTTAAATTTTTATGCTTAGGTATGATTATAGCTTGACTAGTCCATTGGACACAAGAAGAAGAGGGCAATTGATTTACTGACAACACAGTAGTGTGCAAAAGTTGGGTTTCTTTATATTTTGCTTTATCTGGGCCATAACTTTTTATATACACTTTTATTAACAGTCTTGATTATTCACTTGAAGGAAATTTTGTAATTGATTAACTGAATGTTTGATGCAGTATTGCATTTTATACTTTCTGTTCATTGCAGCTGTAAGTTTAAAACAGACAGAGTTGGTGTGTTATCAGTGTTCTGTCTGTATGAACAAAAATGAGTTGTGTTCTACGTCCGACGTAAAAGTTACCACCTTCAGGGGTGTAACCAGGAAGGCCTGTCCAATGCTGAAACTGATTGGAGTCAGAGACGAGAATAAAGTTTTTAAAAGTAATCCAGTGGATTCCTGCATTTATTCAGACATACCATTTCGAACATCGCATTTTTATTCTACACACTCAGTCATGAAGGACAGGCAATCATATTAGTGTGTGTGTGTGTGTGTGTGTGTGTGTGTGTTAGCAAAACATCTCACAAACCACTGAGTGGATTTTAATTAAATATTCAGAAACTAGGGCAGGGTATTGTTAAACTTACACGTCAATTCGATATTGCTTTAAATCCTTAGTAAGAAGAAGTACATAAATAATTCTTCAGAGTCCTTGGGGATACTTTTTAAATATTTATTTTCTTGCCCATATAAACAGAAATGGTATACTTTAACATTTTTTAGAAATAAAATATCTGAAAATGAAGCTGTTGCAAAATAATATTTTTTCTAAATATTGAGAACAAGAAAAACACAATAAACTGGCCGGGGCATGTAACTGAATCAGAGGATTTTCTAAATCAATATTTAATAAAAATTTAAATAAAATTCTGCAATGCACTGATGAATCAATATTTTTAAACAACCCTATCAGGAACAGATAAATTTTACTGATAACTAACGAACAGCAAGCACCATGAGAGAATATAATTAGAGCAGTTTTAAGTTTCAAACTGAGGTTAACACACCTGATAAGTGCAGTTCAAGTTACAACTTCCAGGTTTAAAAATGCACCCACTGTTGCATCGTCAAACTGACATCTTTTAAGTTCATTTCGACCACACAAAGTAAATGAAACTGATAAAAGTGAGTCATTCAATCATCTTTTGTCAATTAAAAAAAACATTATATCCAAAGAGTTTACCTGCATCAGCTGCATGTTTGCAAATGTTCTGGATAGCACTGGCACAGAAGCCATACTGTAAGATCAGGTATAATAATCTACAACCAGCAATGCGGATTTTTACACCTGTTCATTCAGCGTTGTAGAGTAAAGCCAGAGTTTATGATACAAGCTGACGAGCTGGAGGACTGTCAGATGAAAGTTGTTAAGAGGTAAACTCGACACACGGCTGACTCTCAGTGCAGTTTCTTCACTCAGTCAGGATATGTTGCACGCACTGCAGATGTACCAACACTCACACTAACAAACACCCAGGTAGACCGTGCAGAAAAGTGTTGGCCTCGCAAATTAATGCACTGGTGAAGTGATCTGTTTTCACATGCATGATTAAATGTGTCAAGATTAAAAATAATTAACAGAAAAAGAAGAGAAAAAAACAGATGTATAAATCAATAATTTTACGAAGAAAAGAACTGTAGTTAGAGGACTAGGTTCAAACAGCTGCACTCTTAAACAAACACTGGCCTGCACTGTTAACCATTGCTAACCATCTCTGTCTGGCTTCAGATTACACGCTAACTCATCAGACTCTGTTGGCTCTTGGTCAAGCTGCTGGTGGCAACAACAACTTGTCCCAGGAGCTTCACTGACTTGCTGACATTGACTAAAAGCTGAAAAGAGTTTTAGGTTTCTTATTGGGAGGACATTCATGAACACAAAGAGTCACCTTTCAAGTTAGGTCAAAGACTGATACACTAGTCTGCACCTCATCACTGTGGAGTAGCTCCTCATAGTATACTGTACTTCTTAGAGCACATGATTTTAAAAAAGGCAGGTTTTGCATCTGCTTCAGATGTTAAACATACATTTTCTTTAATATTTACATTATAGTTAACATTTTTTACTGAAGCTGACATATTTAAAGCAACAAATGGTTGTAATTTACATAAATAAACTAGTTTTGAAATACCAACGCAATATTATGTGCCTTCAAATTCTATCAAAAGGCTCAAGAAATCTTTTAAAATAGGTGAAAAAAAGAGAGGCCCCAGCTGAATGATAACACACTGAGTGCTGTCAGTGGGGCTGCAGCTGGCAGAAAAAAAAAACCTGCACTGCTTGACCACCCTCTTTGTTTAACCTGGTCTTGCACATTGCAGCTATTCTAAAATCAAACATGCACTTTAGGATCCATGTTTCAAAGTTGTTCAAAAGAGAAAAAAATGGTTATCCAGAAACAAAGTGATAAAAACCTTGTGAACTTCTTCTATAAAAGAAGACTAGAAGGCAAAAGAAAAAAAAAATGTTCTTCTTTAAAAACATCAAGTCTTTTTGTACAGTAATATCGCCTGCTTTTTTTTACCTTAATGTGTGATTTATTTCACTTTGTATTAATTGAATACCAGTAAAATGACCTTCACTGAAAAAAAAGAAACATCAGATAAAGACTACATCAATTCTGAGTGAGTGAGAAATTCTGAGGAATAAAACGAGAGGTGATAAAGATGTTACTTTAACATTTTAACAACATATTTCAGATCTAGCCATAGAGCCTTTAGACATGAAACTGTCATGCCCATATTTTTCCTTCAGGTCTAAAAAAGTGGCTAAAATTGAAGAATTTAACTTCAGCACACTACATTGTTTAGACTCAGGATTATTAAAGTTGTAATTAATGTGGCCTCATCTTAAGATTATTATCGGAGAACAGGAGGAAAACTGTTCATTAAGCATTAAATAACAATAAAATAGAATTAATTAATAAGTGGAAATAACAGATTGTGCCTGGAGGAAAGTAAATACGAGTACACAAAGAAAGCTAAACTCACTTGACTAGATAGAAACATAGCCTTACACAGTTAGAAGACATTTACATTCTTGTAATTCTTTCCTCTAAGCCTGAGGGACATAGCTTTGAGCAAAACCCAACATGCTTTAGTTCAGGCAACAAAACCCAGGGGTCACACAACTGGAGGCACGATTTGCCACTCAGGACTTCATTGTTTCTTTCGCCAAGCAGCTTTTTTTTTCCTCAATAACATCATGACGAGCAGGACAAAGTGGGGACAAGACATAAAAGAGTACTCCCCCTAAAAAGATGAGTCTTTAATAAAAACTGCCACCATGATGTCTGAACATTAAACAGGACTGACACAGCTGGATTACACAGAGGTCAAAGAGGCAGCTCATATCACTTACACACAATGTGCATGTGTGTGTTTGGGAATATGTGCAATAATAAAACTACCACTCTGATGTGGAATTTCCTGACAAGTGAAAACTAAAGCTGAAATTCATTATAATCACCTGATTAACTGGGAAGCTCCATTAAAATGAAGGGCTGGGCGCAAAAGGTAGTTGCTTTAGGCAACCCCAAAGATCAATAGCAGGTGCTCACAGAGTTAAAGCATCATTTATACCATTCCTAGCTTGAACTTTTTCATTTGAGGTTTGTACCAACTCAGAATAAACCAGCCAAAATGAGCTGCTCTCAGACACACCTCAGAAAATGGGTGAAAGAGGGGCTTGTGGAGTTACAATAAGAAGGAATTCAGACCAAAGCATTGCAGTTCCAGTTTATATAGACCCCAACTGAATCATTTAAATGTGAAAAATAGGAATGCTGGGTCAAACTTATTTTAGTTTACCAGTCATTTTTCCTGACTTAGCATAGTAGTTCATGAGACATTGAGCACAAACTGTAAAATTACAAATCATTCACAAATCTTTCCAACAAATCCAATGTTCCCCTTAAAAAAAACAAACTGTAACCTAAAAACCCCTCAAATTTGAAGACTCTTCAGAGGCAACATGGTGAAGAAAGCAACCTCACAAAGATGCTGAGGCCTGAACATCCTAAATCATGGTAAAACAGCACAACTCAGCCTTGCAGGAAAGACTGACTGAAGCCCTCTGAGCATTTTTTTAGTCCAACGCCATCAGAGATAAGTAGCAGACCCTGATATGCAATTAGCTAAATGGGTCCATGGGACTTGATAAAATGCAACAAAGGGGGTGTGGTAGGAGACTCATTACCTTCTACCCTCTTCATTTGGGAGCCACCTGTTTAGAGCTGCACTCATTATAGAGAGCTTATCAGCATCAAAAATAAATACCCCAGCAGAGGAATGAAAACATGGAAGTAATGAAACCAACAAGTCAATAAATGGTTGTAATTTCAAGTATTAATACAAATTACAAAATGTAAATAAGGAAACAAAGCAGGCAAACATTCTTATTCCCTACGAGCTGCGTGAAGCAGATTGTGTAATATTTCAATGCAAATTTAGATTTTTTTACTCAAACACAGCAGCGGAATAAAAAGCATAATTTACACAAAAACAAATTATGTGATCAAACTGCTCTTGTGTATGTGACTGAGAGAAATCAATACAACTCATTCACAAACACTGTTTTTTTTCAAACTAAAAGCAAGTGACTTAAAAAAAAAAATCTGCAGGTTTGTGTAAAAAGTACTGTGCTGAAGGTTTGACCCACCTCTCAATTACTTCCTGTTTTGCTTCAATGAAGGCAAACTTTCTGATTAAAGTGACCTCAAGCAACAAACTTCTAAAAAGGTCTTTCACTTTTTTCCCTTTGGGCGATGGCTACTTTTTATTAGCTACAAAACTAAATCCCTTATACTGTATTTTTCTGTTTTTAAGTGCCTAATTTGAGGAAGCGTGAGAAATACGACAAAAAAATGAAGCTGAAAGCAGTAAGACCTGACGCATGAATAGGCCTCCAGCTCATTCATATAAAATGTTTTGAGCCATTAGCATTTTAGGAAATTGTATTGGTGCAAAAACCTATGACTTCCATCTTAGGCAGTTATTTTTGGTATGTTTGCACAGAAAAACATGTCCAATAGGTTGCCTTTATATAATAAATAAAAATAAATAAATAATAAAATAAATAGAGTATGTCTTCAAGAGACAATAAGACAGTTAAAGATTAAATTTCAAAAGGTTACTTACTAAGTGGTCTGTTTTGTCAATTGTTGTACAAAAACTGGACCAATTGAGTGGAAAAAGCTTCTAAGGTCTAAAGAAATAAGGGGTAGCTCAAGTCTTTTGCACATTATGTTTTTATGAGGACATCTGGAGAACAGCTGTTGCTCTTCATCCCATGCAGATATACACTTACATATGTTATTACATAGCCTCCCTATAAGAGGCTAAAAGGATCAGTAGGTCAGTAAATGTCCAGACACTATTTAATATGGTCTATGTATGGACAATGTCTGAATATCAGACACTAAACAACCAATGAACACACAAAAATAGGTAGGGAAACAAGCACACACATACAGGCTTGCACACACAGACACACAACAGAGATCATCCTGTCTCTTCTATACAAAGCAACCACTCTACACTCTCTTGGGAAGACAGATTCTCAATTATTAGTCCTGCCTATACAGAGGGTGTGGGGGTGGTGGGTGACAGGGTGAGGGGTGTTACTCAAGGAGGGTTTCTAATTTAATTACATCTCAGTCTCTCACTCACACACACACACACACACACACACACACACACACACACATACCCTTGATAATTTGTGAGAAGTTTGGTTTTAATTTGGCAATTCAGTAAGTGTTCATGTCCTATAACTTTCTAAAAAGTGTAATATTCGGTCTAAAAAGTAAGAGTCATAGCCTATTTATCACACATGCAAAAGGAAAAAACTGCTTAAGGTTTATGGGATTTATAGATTGAGGTTGTTCATATTAATGCATTGCTTTAGTTGTGGGAAAGAAGGAGCAAAGCTGAAAGGCAACACTCAATTTACTGGTGCATCTATGCTCTCTAGATTAGAACTACACTTATGGTTATGAGTTGAAAAAGGATCACAGCATTAGATCCTGGTTACAATCAACTGAAATGTGCTTTCTTCATAGTGTGGCTGGGCTAGGCCTTAGAGATAGGATGAGGAGCTCAACACTGCTACTCTGCATCAAGAGGAGACTCCTCAGGTCGTTCAAATGTCTGATTAAGAGGTCTTCTGGGTACCCCCCTCAGGAGGTTTCCTAGGCACATCCCACTGGAAGGAGACCTCAGGGCAGACCCAGAACCTGCTTGAGAGATTAAGCATTCTGACCTGGGATCACCCAGGAGGAGCGATGAGAGTGTTGCTGGGGTGGGGGATGTATGGGTTTCTCTCCTGGACCCGTCACCTCCACGACCCATTTTTGGATAATGGAAGACCACTACTCTTGTTTCAATGGTGGTGTATTAAACCAAATATTAATCCTGCAATTTGGTGAAAAATTATGAAACACCTAAAAATCTAAAATCGTCATACCTCTATAACAACTATGACATTTTAGCTGGAAATTGCATACATAAAAATTAGAAGAGTTAGTTAAATGTTTTTGCGTATTGAGAATAATTTAGCTTACTGATGTTAAGGTCATCACAGGGGTTCTCTTAGATTAAAAGGAAAATGTACCAACAGAGATTATGTGTTTGCCTTTGAAACACTATCCGTGACGTTGAGGTTAAATATATTTTTGACATTAAACTGTGAAAAGGCCATGATTCAAACAAAATGACATTTCCTTTAGCTTCAAAATCAGCTTCTACACAATTTTTGTCTGTGTTCACACTATTCAATACTGCTGTGATGTCATAACTAATACATTATGAACTTGAAACGGATCAGAAAGTCTTCAAAAAGAACATCTTTTATGCACACAAAACAACTACTTTAGTTAAATTTGCTGTCCAATATAAATCTTAACTTGTTGGGAATGATCACACACTCCATTGTAAGTTACTCATTCAAGAACATCTATGCCTGGATGTAACGTTTCCCAGAAGAATTCCTTTAAAGCTTTTGATGTGAAAACATGGGTCACATCAAGAGGATCCTCTTTCTTTTAGTATCATCAGAAATGACGGGAACATCCTTCACAGAAATGACTCAACACCACCTGCAGTAGCTAGAAACTCAGTAACATTCAAATTCAAACGATGCCCAACCTACTTAAACAATCCAAATTCAACTCAGCCTATCTTTAAGAAGGTCCAGTTTAGAGCTGCATGCATCATTTGAGCATCGTTATCACAATGTACGTGTGCGCAATAGTCACACTGCAGGTCCTGTGAAGCATGAGGTAAATTAAATCAATCTAGGGACTAACCATAAGTCATTGCACTAAGCAGACACATGTTACAGCTTTTATTTTGACTGCTTCTTGTCAAAAAAAAATCTAAAAAATTTAGGAAGATGAACAAATTCACAGAGAACTAGAGGAAAAGAGGTAAAAATTTGATTAGCATGAATGCTTATATTAAAGCGTGACTGGAATAAAAACTGAGACACTGAGGCAACATGTTAGGTGGTAAAACTATTCAGGTTTGCACATGATAGAAGGAAACATGTCCTCAGGTCTCCACACAAAAAGAGCAAGCAATAAAATATAACAAGAGTGACTTTTGTGCAAGTAATATGCACAAAAAAAAGTAGTAAGATCAGTGCAGGTTTGTTGTTAACAAGATGGCAGCCTAGCTTAAACTGTTTTTCAAGTCAATGGTAGAAAATTCCTGTATTTTTTCATATCGCAATATTTATCACATCATGAGGTCCCAGTCCAATTCTTTCCAGGATAAGGAGCTGAACATCTTTCAGCATTTAATTATATATAAAAGAATGGTTTCATCAACATTTTTGGATATTTTGAAGCTACAATATATTTTTGGATCAAAATGTGGCAATAATGTTTTTTACATGGAACAGTGCAAGGAGCAAATCATTCAAAAAATAGCTTTAAGAGGGGCATTACCTTATAGCAGATTTTATAATAAGTTGATTCTCATGCTGCATATGGGAAGCCAGTGTGCTTGCTATCAAACTGACAAATGACCCATAAAAAAGGAGAAGCACGCAGGCAGCTACAGAAGTGAATACATCTTTTTACAAGATGCAATAAATCATCAAAGACCCCCTTTTAAAAGCCATGTCTTAGCCTGGCAGCGCGGCAGATTGGGATGGACAAACCCTTTTCTTGAGCTGTTGATCTAATCTTCTTTTGCATCTCAGCCGTACAGATATGAGAGCCCAATAATCTGCTCACTGAGTAGACAGCTGTGAGCAGGCATTTCACGCTCTGCTACTGTACCTCCAGCTGCACAGGCAGTCAGACACCGTCCACAGCTCTATGGGCTGACATACATTTTAATTACTAAGAGCAATGCCAGCTCTTATCTTTTCCATTAGCTGCTTTTGCAGTAAAGGCTTTTTAATAGATGAGTGCCCTTCAAGGTGTGACACTTTTCTAAGGCTTGTTTAAAAAAAAAAACGGTTCACTGTAATACCAGGACAGGTTGATGTGATAAGCATTTTAGGCAGGTAAGCCAACCAACAGGCAGGAAAACCAATTAAAAAAGCAAGCGGAGGCCATCAAAAGGCCCTGATACACTAAAAGGAGAAGAAAAACATGGCATGGGAGGTAAACGGCCATACAAGGCTCTGACTGCCTATTGTGGGAGAACAATCCAGCTTCTCCAAGCCCGGTTTTTCCAGGCTGTCTGTAAAGTGAAAGCGTGGCCCCTCGATTGTAAGGTCTATTGTTAGGAGCAGACAGGAGCCACTCCCAACCCACCTCATACACATTAAATAGCCTGCATTGTTTGAGAAGCCAAAAAAGGACACATAAAATAGAGAGCAAATACAAACACCTCTCACCCATAACACCCATTTCTATAGAAAGTGATGCTTACACTAAATTCTATACTTACATATTTTATCAAGGTTACAATAAAGAAAACAGTAGTAGGAGTTCTGTTTTATTTTCCTTTAACACTGAGCATATGAAATTTCACCTAATTATTTTTCATAATATGAAAGGTAGTAGGCAGCACTAAAACTGTTAAATCGCCATCCTTAAATGAAAAGATCATTAGATAAGGAAAAGTTTACGTTTTAAAACATCACACCGGCAGTGTGATTATCCCGTTCAACGATAAACCACATTTCAACAATTTACCAGACATATGAGCTGATTTACAGCTCAGCGAGCCCTATCAGAGCCATTTCATCCCCGCGGCTGGGTCACAGCCCGGGTGTTGACATGCTCACTCACCTCAAGGTTGGAGAGAGAAATAAGTGGGGTGTTGAAATAGAGATAGGGGTAGGAGAAAATTGAGTGAAGTGGAGATAGGAGAAGTTGAAAAGGAGGGAGAGCGAATGAACTGAGCTTTACGGGGATGGAGGAGCAGACTGGGGGCGATGGGGGGGGGGGGGGTGCTTCTGTTTCCTGCTAGGTCAGCAGACTGGCGCTGAATCCAGGACGGCTTATCTTTCAGCAGGAATATCCCAACCGCACCAAAGAGACAGGAGGGAAGGAGGTGACCAGCACAATAAATTTAAACAATGCAGAATGCCAAGATTACTCCAAGAAAGATGGCAACGTTTATCACAAAAAAAAGGATTTTCAGAGTAGAGTAGAAGAGTAGAGTGCAGTAGAGTTTTGGCTTCATATTCACGAAGATTGATTGATGGTGTGGCATGACATGTCTGTCATTGCAAACCAGAAAACTGAAAGCTTCTCGTTTTTTTTCTAAATTAGTCCATCAGTCAGCTTGGAGTACATCTGCTGTCCTACCTGTGTTTTTTTCTGAATTAGAACTTGAAAATTTCTAAAACAAACCAAAAGAAGGGGTGATGGTAGAACAACGTTCCACAGACTAGTTTTCTAACAAAACAAACTATTTACCATACATGACTATACATGTGAAAAAAATACTGCTTTATTTTGACAAGTCTATTAACTAAGCCCCTATTACCATTTTTGCTTTTCTTACATGTAATTACATAAATCAGTATACATTTGTCTTAAACAGGTTCATATTGCATCTGCCTCTGCAGGTAAACGCACAAAATATGGAGTAAAGTCAAAAGGGATGAACAGTTGCACATAGGGATGGACAATATAGTTAAAATTCATTTCACGGTATAACAAATACGGATTTTGGTCAATACGATATAATTTTGACATCATCAAAATGTTAAAAAAAACAAAAACGTCAATATTTATTGTAACTACAAAAAGACATTTAATGAAAATTATGTTAAGTCTGAACAAAAAGCAAGATATCTCAACTTTACTTTGACTAGTGATAATTTGTTTGATTATAACTGAAATATATGTTTCAGGTAGTCAGTAATTTATTGCAGATATCTTGAATTAGAGCCTCTATACTAATTAATGGTAAATCTGACATCATGTATACTAGTCAGAACATAATCAGAGACATCTCAAATAGGTACTTTGCCTAGTCAAAATCTAATTAGAGATATCTTAACTAATATATTTAGTCATAAACCAATTGCAGATATCTGGAATATAAGTATATAATAAAGCTGAATGGCCTGCCATACAAATCTGTGTTTGCAGCGCTGGCTTCACTTGCTCAACACAGCTGCTGACGGGGAGATGTGTTGATGTTTTAGGAAGAGGGCTTTAACTTTTAGGGAGCTTCATTTTCATACACTCAGAATGTTCTATCAAGTGGAACGTTGTCAGACGGTGGAACAGATTTGAGGCGAGTTGGCACCACTCGGACTTCTGCACATTTTACAACGAACTGAAAGTTTAAGTTTATCAGACCTTAATACCCGAACCACTTCCACACCACTGAATTATGGCCATTTCTTCTGCTTCTTTTTCCAACTGTGGACCCTTGTTCACTTACAGCTGTTGAGCAAATTTTGGCGCCGATATCCACTGTGTTGTACGTAGCGTTGTTAGCATGAGGTAAACAGTGGTAGCGCCGTTTGAACACTGGAGTTGAGCCTGTGGTGTACATCATCACACACTGATGTAATGTATATCGATCAAATTTTTTAAAGTCAAATCACCATTATTGAAACAAATATTGAATTATTGTCCAGCATTATTTGCCCATATGTATTTTGTCTTAAAAATCTGATGTTTGTGTGTGTTCTTTATCTGTGTATAAGCACTACACCACAAGGCGCCATTCTCTGCCATAAAAACAGAAGATGAGTTAATGTTGGCTTTAGATAAACAGCCTGCCTCAATAAAACCTCTGCAAAGAGAAACAAGGTTGAGGAATGCACACAGTGCAAAGCACTCAGCAATGTCAGATTGTTCAAGAGTGTTCACCTGCTTTGAAAAAATGAAATGAAAAAAGCTTTTCAGCACATAAAACTTTGGTCTGGGAACAATGTACTTTTAACTTTAAAATAAAAAGTATTGAAAAGAATCCCAGTTTTCACCTGCCACCTGTAACTGGTATTCACGCAGACAATCTTTGCAGTATCCGTTGCCAAATAAGTCCCGACCAAGTGTCTGCATGAACATTCCCTTATGAGCAGCCAGCAACAACTGTGCTTGCCTACTTTACAAGCACAATCTCTTGGCTAACGGAGAAGATGCCTCACTTGAACAATATAACTAAATACAGGCAAGTCACTTCCAATTGGAGACACATCAATGAGTAGGTCTTAAAGGGCTAGAGGGGAGGGTGGGGAAGCCTTGCCTAATAATTGTCCTGTGGTTCTGCTCTGCTCTAGGAAGATAAGTAACCCGACTGAGGACAAGGCTGGCATTCTCTTCCGAGTCTCAAAGAGAAAATGCCTGAGTCCATCTAAACAGAGGGATCCGACAATGCAGCATTTGTCCCTGTTCCAGCTGGAGAACAAGCTCCCCACACACACACACTGACATGAAACAGTGCAGACCATCTTTAAAGTCACAACAGTAACGATCCGTCTTGTTTTTTTGACAGCGACAAAGCAGGAAATGTGGGCATTGAATCTCAATTCAACACTGTCAAGTGGTTGAAGTGAATATTTTGTTGTTTTCTAACATAAATCCCACATTTTCATTGATCTGATCAAAAAAAGAAAAACACCAGTAAGCTATAAAAAGACCCTTAAAACCAGTAAGTTGCTATTGTTACGTTCCACTGTAAAACTATTGTTTGGACAGTATTCTTTACAGGTTTTACTGTAAAAAACATTTGATAAGCCATGACTTTTGACAAATTATTAAATATGTTCAATCCTACATTTGTTATTTACACAAGCAGCATGGTGGTCAGATGAAGAGCACAGCAGCACACTAACGTAACAGCCACACACCAACCCTCAGCGGTGAAGCTTGCACATTAAGAATCTGTTCATTAGTTTTTCAATCTCTGTGTATGTAGAGCCACCCAGCAGGGCAGCTTTGTGCCTTAAACATCAGTGCACTGCTTTTCTTTTAAAAAAAAAAAATCAACTTCCTGAATTAAACAAGCAAAAGCTTAAAATACAAATGATGACTTTGTTTAGTAGGAAGACGAGAAGATATTTTTCACAGAACAAGAATTCCTTTGAGCTGGGAAAATAACATGACAAATGGGAGTGAGTCGACCGAATACATCACTTAAAAGAGAAACTTCAAAATTTATTTAAAATAAAATTTTTAAAAAATCATGAAGGAAAAAGAATCTGAACAGCAAATTTAATCAGACACTTTAAACAGAATCATTCCAGTCAACTAAATTAATCTGGAGAAACTAGGCAGAGGAAAGAGCCAGCAGCCTTGTTATATTTCAGTAAATATAACCTTGGATATTTATCAAAGGAGATCTTTCAAAGTGGGGCTTTGCAGAGACATTATAAACAATTAATACATCTTACCTGTTGTAGCTAGCTCTTCAACCTCAGTTTAGAGAAATAGACTTTAATTCTCTTTAAACTGACAAGCTGCCGGCTGGACTGAGTGGGGCCAGGACCAAAGTGGATCACTGCCGTCACAGTGGTTCAAATGAACGCTATTTTTTAAACCTTTACATTGTGGTTAGTTTTACATTACACACAAAATGATATTCCTGCAGGAAATGCCCCTGGCTCCACTTAAGTGCTACAGCTAGCTGCTCATATTGTACACTTAAACATGACTATAGAATTCAGTGTAAATAGCTATATTCTGTGAAACTGAGGGCAAAGTAAAAGATATGAACTACCCCCATTGTAGTTGTTTCCAGTTTCAGCCTCTCAACCACCTCCTTTAAATGCACTGACAACAAACAAGATAGATGTATCACAGAACAGAAACATAGGTGTACTAAGCTCCACTAGCAATGAACTAATTTAGTTAGTAAAATTGATAATTAATATTTGCAGTCATCCTTAACCATATATATTTTTGCTTTAACACAGTTTGCTGCTGTTTAATATTTTTCACACAATAAATAAAAGTATGGCATCTTAGTGGAGAACTGCACCAGTAGGTGGTAGTCCAATAAAACACTATTTTCAGGCACTTTATTAACACCAAGCGTCCCACATGTAATGCAGGCTAGCTGCCACAATCATACTTCTGCCTTAAAATAAGAGTAATGTTTACAGCTCTACATAGTTGAGTACACTCTGACTGGAGTTTGGTCCTCTTCTCTCTGTCCCCATTTTCTATTCTGAGGGCCTGGCAGCACTCCCATGTACTCTCTCTCTCTCCCTTAACTAATAAACAAAGAACCGTTTCCCTTATATAGCTTTGTTGAAGCTCTACAACCTCAATGAGCAACTTTGGAAGCTTGCAGCAAAGCAAGGGCAAGTGTGTTGCAGACAAAAAGGTTTTGGCCAAGGGCATGGAGCACCGACAGTCCGATTGTGTAACGCTCATACATTAACAGCCACTTAAAGTGCTATTTGTGGTGCCATCCATCTGCAGAATTTTGCAAAGTCAGGTTGACTGGATCTCAGAGCAGCTAAGTGAGACATCCAAGATGAAACTATATGAACAAAAAACACCAAGTGTTTTTTCTTGTGGCTTCTCAAATTGTTACGTCTTGATAGAATAAAAGGAGACGGGTGAAACAAGATTCGTCCTTTTCGTTTGTGGTCAAATGTCATGAGTGTAATGGTGCCTCATATGTCAACATGTACTTTAAACTCTGTGAGACTGCTTGACAAAGGGCTTAGGACTCAATAGTAATCACAAAACAAATTGCAGCAGAATATAAAATCTGATAGAAGAGCCAAACAATCCTCCAGATCAGGTTTTCAACTAGGAGAGTAACAATACATTGATAAATCAATTCAATGATTAATGATACAATGACATCAAGGCAAAACGTAAACAATCCATATCTTTGTAAATGCCTGATGTGGATCAATACCCCATGTGTCCTTCTAACACAATCATTTGTGTTATGCTGCGTTCACACCGAACCCGTTTTGAGCGTCAGGTTTACATTCAAAGTCTATGGTGGATGTGCGTCAAGAGGCGTCAGGAAGTGCTGCGGAGTGTCTAGAGAGTCTAGCGTGGCACGTTTTGAAGCATTTGGAGCGTTTGATGCGCGTTGAATGCTGGAGTTGGAAAATCTGACAGTTTGCAGCTTGGGAGTGTCCACCAATTTAGAGAGACTCCACTATGTGACGTAGTGGCGCTTTTTCCGACGGGACGGTTTCCTGAATGATGCCCAACAACCTAAGACAGATGGACAGGAGCTCTTTTGCTGAAATCCAGTGTATTTAGTCGGTATTCTGGCAGGAGATGCGGGCACTGATGCAGGTCAGCGGCTCATCAAACTGAGTTTGGGACCAAATTAGTGCTCGTCAGCTTGCAGCTCCTGGAGTGGTGAAACTCATCAAACTCAGAACTCCTCTGAATTATCTGGTAAATTAATTATGAATTAATTATCTGGTAAGTGTGACATGCTCTTGCTCCCAGTTAATAAACCAAAGCCACTGTCTTTATTTCACCCAACATTAAACAGAGATCAGCAGAGGAGGAAAACAACCAAGAGGCTCTTGACGGTCTGACCTCAAAGTGCACAAGCATCCAGCTGGAAGCGTTGGATGCGTTTTTGACGCTCAAATCGTGTTCGGCGTGAACACAGCGTTAGATGGACATGTGATATAGCATCACATCAATCGCAGACTTGTGGATTGAAATCCCATCATGACAGACTTTGTGACATCGAAACCCAAACAAATCAATATAATATAGTAATGGGACAAAGCTGTGATTTACACCACTATTTTATAACCATTTTCAGTCTTTGAAAAAAAAAAAACTTTGACACACCCATCTTCCACACCTCTTCCACTTCTCCAAGGTTGAGTCTGAGAAGAAACATGTACAGGAGGGAAACCCACACATCTCCACAGGGACACTCTCAGAATCCTGTTAAGAGATCTCAATGTGCTCCTGGGCCAGAAGGGATCTATAATCCCTTCAGTGAGTTCCTGATCTGCCAAGGGGTCTCTTCGCAGTGGGATGGGCCTGGAAAACCTCCAAGGGCAAGTGTTGTTTTTCAGATGAGCTTCTTTACCAAAACAAACTGAAGTAAAACCCTCATTGCAGCAGATAATGTTCAGATCTGACAATCCATCTCTTGCTCCATCTTGCCTTCATCTTGAACACAATTTCTCCTCTCCAGGCAGAGACTCAGTCCCAACACAGATGGAGCACTTCAACTTTTTTCTGGCTAAGAACCGTGACCTCAGATTTAGAGAAGCTAATTTTCTCATCCCGGAGTTTTTGTACTCAGCTGTGAACCGTCCCAGTGCATGCTGACAGTCCAGTCATAGTTTAAAGACACCAACAGAACATCTTTGACAAAAAGCTCTCAAAACGGATACCTTCTTCTCTATGACTATACCTTAACATATTAAGTTTTTTACAGGCTGAAAAAAAAACTTAAGGGGGTATTCTGCAAAATCGACTGAGCTTAATATCATGTTATAATGTCATTCCCTCATCAAAAACATATCCAGAGGATTGCGTTGATTCATTCATGCATGTTTGAGAAATCTTTGAATTTCCTGTGGAAGCCACGTGGAGCTGCCTAAACGCTTACTGGTACAAAGCACCACCTATTTGTACAAAGCTCCTCCCTGGAGCTCAGTCTGCAGCTCAGCTCCCACCCCACAGAGAACCCCTCAAAAAAAGCATTGTTGTGAAGAAGTGCTGAAGTGGGAGTGTCTGAAAGGGTAAGAGGTTCTTAAAAGGAACTGAGGCCAATTATACAGCATTTAAATAGGCTTTGATGCAAAGTCAAATTTATTTTGATATATACAGTATTTTCATAACAACTGAAGGTAACACAGTTACTTGACTGTGGTATAAAATTGAACTATGTACTTAAATTTAGGGTATGACATGTTCATATGAGTAAAGACTTTACTAAATTTGAAAAAAAGTCAGTATTTAAGAAATTAAATGAAAAAAAAAAATTACATATTAAAACCGTGTCAATCTGAACACTAACTCTGCAACACTAAAATTTATGTTATGTTAGCCCATTACCTTCTCATCTCTAGAGCATTTAACATTTTCAGTTTAGCAACACTTGACCCCTCTACAAGCATGGTGGCCAGAGAGGGTTACACCTAATTCAAGTCAGCCGCGAAACATTTGAAACAAGAATTTATCCTTATGGAAAACCCAAAAATAGCTTCCCCCAGGCTGCAGGAGGGCCAAGGAGGATCGGAAGGAACGAGATACATTTCCAGTACTCCCTGCAACAATCACTCAGCCATACTAAACAAAGCTGTGAGCACACAACGTCACAGAGACAGAAATAATTTAATGAATGATACAAATGTTGAAATTTGTCAACAAGCGTGTTGAGCAATGAGAACACCATTTGTTGATGACTTGGCCAATAGATTCAGTTACAACCAGCTGCTGAGGGACCCCCCCATCGCAGCAGATGAAACTTAAATGAGCTCATTTTTAAAATAGAAGGCTGGGAGTTAGCTTTACATTGTGAATTTTTACCCTGCTTTAAAGGCTACAATAGTCAATATTCTCCTCTTAATGTGATCAAGACTTGAATCTGTTCAACATAGCATCAGACTTTAAATATGAACAACAAAAATAACATGTAGTATTTAATTATGTAGGTTACGGAGTCAGTAATAATGCTCTTCTTGTAATGGAAAGATATCTGCCTCGTTCACTTTAGCTGCAGACGCTGTGACTCAGTCTGAGGATTTAACCTTGTAATGTATCCCGTTTTCTCCTGTAACCTCAGGGCACCTATACTGCAAGTACTATGGTCAGATCTAATGCTCCTGAGCTGAAGGAACCGAGCATTTCCACAGTAATGTCTGAAGTATTTTCAAATGTAAAACAAACAAAATAAAATCTGAAGATGTTTTACAATAAATGGCTATGCGTGGTTGTGAACAAAACAGACATCTGGACAGTGTTGGCAGAGAAGCTGTGCGTATGTACTGGGAGCCACAGACACCTGATTAGGTTACATTTCTACCCTGGTGACTAAGAGGCATGAGCCTGGAGGTGGCAACCATGGCAGCAAAGATTTTTGCCAGAGCTGCAGCCAGTAATAGCTGAAGAGCTCAGCCGCGGCTTGCTCAGACACATTTCAGAGCAGATACTCTTTCAGCCACGGGTTGAGATGATGGTTCACTTGCTGAAGACTTCAAATTAAACTCTGGACGTTTCTCTGTGAACCTGAATCCCAGGAGCTAATAAGCTGTGTGCAGAGGATTGCAAAACCTAAGAGAACATTCATTTTGTTGATTGACTCTGTGCTAATTTAACAACTATAAACATTTTACAAATAGTCTACAATAAAAAGACCAAAAGAAGGGTGTTATATATAAATCTAACATTTTTCAGACAGTTTAAAGCATAAAAGGAGTAAATCCTCAGTCTTTGCAATAAAACTTATTTTATTTAAAAAAAAACACTAAAAATATCAATACGTGTGACTTATTCACAGCTTGCTAAAAGATTCTGATATATAAACACTACTGCTTATATCATATCATTTGTAAATGCTGCTAGTCAAAATATTTAAGCCAAAATAAAAAAAGAAAAAACCCTGACTTTCCATCTTCTCGTTTCTATGACAACTATACTGGCCATTTTGAGTATTTTGTAGCCAGCATGCTCAGAATTTGGTATGTTTAAAGCAGAGGGGAGGCTCTCTGATTCGTCTTACAGAACACACAGAGCCACATATGGAGACCACTGCTGGGCACTGACTGCTCCGACTTCAGACTGCTCCTCCTTAAAACACTCCATGTTTAATTATAGACTAAATACGTAAAGAAACAAGAATATGTTCTATCCCAAAGACATGCTGTGTATTTAAAAGCCAATTAATTAGCAAGGGCTCGTAGTGCAGAAATAGTTTATATTATCAGCCGGCAACCACTGCTCAGGCATCCACTTCCAATGCAACCTAGAAGGGATGGTGGACTGTGTGGGAGGCAGGCAAATGAGAATTTAGTAGGAGGTGGGAAGGAAGAAAAAAAATTGATGGCATGTGCCAAGAAGACAGCCTCAACTACATCCATGCAACTAAAACACACACATTCAAAGTACTTGAACTTTGTTTCCTCAAATACCATCTTTGTTCAGTTTCTGTGATTACCACTCTGTTATGTTAAAGAGGTTTATGTTTTATTCTTAGCCATTTTAGAATTTAAAAATAAAGTTTGGAGAGAAGCTTTAAGTTGCTTTATGACATGGTCACTTGTTTCTGGTTATACAACAAGAAAAAGTGATTCCGTGTTCCTTTTTTCCTGTCTAATGCTGTCCAATCTCTGTACATGAACCCCCTTTATCAACAAAATTCCAGCTTGGAATCTTGGGATTTGATATTTAAAGGTTACACAGGCCTTGGTTGATCACAACAAAGTGTGAAATTCTGTTTCATCGTTAGCTCGAACAAGAAATTCCTCCCCCGTCATCCTGAACCTGGCACAGAGCACAGCGCCACAGCCTTGCAGTGTGCTCAAAGTGTTTTGTAGCTACAGCTTTTAAGGAAGTTTAAACTGTTCAGTCTTTGTGGATTTAACATTTATCTTACAAAAGGAGAAAAAATACCAAAAACATTTGTGTTTTAGATGTGATGACAAATGACACTCAAACCCGTTTTTTCCAGAGCTCAATATGATTAATTTGACTGGGTAATATTTGCTTTTAACTTTGAGAAAAAGATGTTTCATCCAATCTCCTGTCAGTTTCTCCCTTTCATTTTTTACATGCCCATCGACTTCCAAATGGTTTCCACGGAGGACTTCCCAGATGGTTTTGTAAAACAAACCATCTGGTGTGTCAGGTTAAGTTAGTCCATGACTATCTGCTCGGGCAGAAATACATTAAAACAGTAAGAGTAGTAATCCTTACAGACAGTCTGAAACAAAGCAGACTCTACCACAAATGATGTAAACTGTTATACAGAAAATACATTTACAGATTGCTTTACAAACACAATCAACTGGCAAAAAAAGTCAGAAAGTGGATTCAACTGCATAAAAGTCTAAAGAATTTACCCCTACTTATGATTTTTGAAGACTGAATGCAAAATGAAATCAGACTAAACCCAGTCAAGCACAACTGATGTGTGTTCGTTGTACCACAGTCTGTTTAGAAGGTATGAAGGATTCACCTATAAGCAAGGTGAAAAATATTAACCAGCTTGCTTTTGCTAAGCATTGATGCAGCAACACAACTAATATACATGAGCTGCAGCAGCTTGACTTCTTGTCCCTTGAATATGTTTAAACAAATATGGGAGGCAGTATTTCTCTTAAAACAGTTGTGGGGATCTTAATTCATACTTAAATCTTTTTTCAAATTTAAATCATTCAGTTGGGGGTCTGTATAAATTGAAACTGCAATGCTTTGGTCTGTATTTTATTTATTGTATTTTCTGAGATGTGTCTCAGATCAACTCCTTTTGAGGCTGTTTCTTTAAAACGAGGCTCTTCACAGCCCGCCCGCATCCAGCTTCAAGATTAGTCCGTTCTAGTTTGACAGAGGGGTTTACAAAATATTTTATAAATGTCAACAAGGGAAGACTTGTCCATCCAACCTTACATGATGAGAATGAAGACCACTAAATTGTACTTGGTAAGTCCAGACTTATTTAAAAGTAGGACTGTGAAGAAAAATTGATATACAATCAATATACAAATATATTTTTAAAAAACAATATTGTCGATTTTCTTTCTTTTAATTTCAATACCACCCCCAACCCTTATGGGGCAGTATAACAATGCGTGATTCTTGTTTAGAGCAATGAACAGAAACCTGTAGGTGAGGTTGATGAGTTAGCAAAATGACCAGCAGTATTTTGAACATGCCTTTGTCCTTAAGAGTAGAAGTTTGGACACATTTTGGTTTTTAGAATTATAAGTACCGGTAATAGAATTTTATAATAGCCGCTGTAAGGTGGGTACAAAACAAGCCGAGGTAAGTACGCTGTGGGACGATACAATAATGTGCACTGCCAAGAATGCAGTTTTGCAAGCTGACCACATGAAAGAAGGAGTCTTAAAATAACAGCTGCAGAGGATGCAGCCTCGCCGCAAACACTCAGAGTTCAGTAAAATGCAGATTTTTCTTGCAATTCTCTCAAAATTTTGTGTCTCCAATGTGCCACAGCCATTGATGACATACCGGTACTTCCGTCAAAATTTAAGCCATGAACGCCCCTTCCGGGTCATACCGCTGCGCGTTGTTTTTAGCATTAGCTCCGTGAATTAGACCATGAAAAAGTCACAAAAGTTAAAACATCTGCGAGCTACTGGTACAAAAATTGAGTTCTGTTGTGTGCCGTT
>JARVJO010000164.1:13427582-13444948 GCA_031762555.1 Cynodonichthys magdalenae | reverse complement strand
CCTTTTGAATGCAATTACTGAAATAAATCAAGTTTTTCAAAATATTCTAATTTACTGGCTTTTACCTGTATATAAACCACTAGACGGCTATATATTATTTTTTCTCAAAATCTGCACATCGTTGTTGTTGTTGTTGTTATTATTAAAACAACATAAAAATATACATTTAAAATAAAATAAAAACTATAACTATATAAAAAACTAGACAATGAATGTAAAAATACATAAAACGTATAGATTTCTTATTGTTTTAGCTATTCACTAAAAATTAGGTAGCAGCCCAATTAGGATTTATTGAAAATATTTAATACTTGGAATCCCCACATTTAAGAAGCTCAATTACACTGGACAAGTGAACATAAGTTAATGGTTATATTATATAAGGTAAAGGTTATATTTGCCTTTGGACATTAGTAAAAACAAAACCCTCTATTTCAGTACTTATGGGCAGATTTCTTAGCATGTGTAATGTCATTTTGCTTCTCTATTGAGAGGCTCCATCTTATCAGCATGCCAGAATTTGTCCAGCTGCTTCTGTTAAATAGCTAATATACAGATTTTTTTAACATAAGAGTTGAGTTGTATTACTCTAAAACAAACAAATGACAAAAGAGTTTTAGCACAAATTCCTAAAGATACAGTAAATACGTTTGTAGAGAGCAAATCAATCAATTATCCATAAACAGTGATCACATTGTTTATTTTGTCATATATTGTTAATATGTTCCTGTGCTGAATCAATAAGCTGATCATGTGACTGATGAGTCAGCACTGCCTGCCTGCTGTACAGTAATCTCACATATTGTCATAGATTAGAACAGGGTGAAAAAAGCAGGACTGTCACCGACACAAGTGACACTGTCAATAAAAGTCCACATGACTGATTTGTGGCCTGCCCTCTTTATCAGTGAAACACCCAATGTCCACATAAAACTAAAACAAAAATAAACTGCATGACTATTTTGAACAAAATGTAGAGTATTTTAGCCATGAACGAACAGACACCTATGACTGTTTCACATGAAGGAAAACACAGGCATGATGTTTTGCATGACTGTCTGAGTTCTTAAGAGGATAATCCTGTATTGTTGCTTTGCCTGTGGTGTGTAAGCTTATAAAAGAGGAGACTAATCCTGCCAGGTATGCATCCACAAAGGGCCCAAGGTTAAACACAGCCCTCTGCTCTTTTGCTTTTTTGCACTGTTGCTAATTCTCTGGTGTTTGCTTCAGAAATAAAAAAAAGAAATGTGATTTTGATAATAAATGTATATGTTTTAGTACTGCTTTCTGAAAAGTACAGCAATATTCAGGTTCAGCATAGAGGAAAAAAATCACTTCTTTGCATTTGTGCTGCTGTTACATCTATTGATTGTACATCAGCTACCCTTTACATGTGCTGAATGGATCGGCTGACTGATTGATTTGGTGAAGCTTCAGAACATGCTTTCAGTATTAGAGCTGCTCTCACGTGTCGGCCATCATTTTCTGACAGCCAGAATCACCACAAATTTATCTGCTGCGAGGTAGAAAATAATCTGAGACAGGTGTAAATGAAGATAGGGGACAAAAATAGTACAGAGTAAATCATTTAAAAATAAAAAAAAATAATAATAATAATTAGAGAACAGTAATGTTTTAGAAAGCTGAAACCACGTTAGTGTTACATTCCTTCTATTTTTGATTACATAAGGTAACTTTTTAAGAACAAGACCTATTGGTTTTTTTTCTTTTCTTATTTATTTAGTTTACGAAGAACACTTTGTAAACTAAATAAATGGGAAGCTGTAGAAGAGTGGTTAGAGGAGTTGTCCTGGAACCAGTATGTCGCTGGTTCAATCCCCTGTTCCAGTTGTTGTGTCCTTGAGCAAGACACTTCGCCTCTGATGTGTGTCCCATCAGTGTATGAATGTGATTGGCACTGATTAGTCTCTGATTGTACATGTTAGCTTTGTAGAGACCTAATATGGTGCTGTGTGAATGGGTAAATGAGGGCACAGATGTAGTGTGAAGCGTTTTTAGTATCCTGGTTGGATAGATAGGCGCTATATAAGTACAGTCCATTAACTTTCTCATGTTTGCTGAAAGTGAGTTTTTTTGACAACGATGTTCAGAAGTTGTCAGGATCACAGTTTAGTTTTTTTTAAGTTTTCTCTTTTCAGTTTTATTTTCATGTTTATTTCTTGTGGTGTTTGGTGTCTTTTTTTGTGCTCAGTTTGTTCATTGCATTTATTTATTAAAAACAATCTTTTTAGAAATGTGTTCAATTTTCACTTCAAGCAGGGTTTTAGCGGTAATAAGTGAACTCCCTCTGCAAAGATTCACTTCCACAGCTGAACAAAAGAGGGCAGCATCAAACATAAAGGCAGCTTTTAGGCCACCTGAAATCAGAACAATGACAGCATTGTTCCCCAAGTGCACAATAAGTTTACAAATAAATAAAGTGCATAGGTTAAATATATATTTTTTCTTTGTCTTCTTCTTTTACTGTAATATCTTTACTCAAGAAGCTGTATAGTTGAAGAGAACTTGCATAATTTGCACTCGTGCATTTGAAAAATTGGAAGTCCCTCTTTTGCACAGCTGTCACAACTGTGAGTCTATCATTACATTTCAGTCGCGGCGCAGAATTCTGATATTCACTGACATTTAGTGAGCATTGCAGCATGGTGCTCTGCTGCTGTTCTGCACTAAGTGCAAGTGCAGATCCTTGAAAGAGTGACACCTCTGCAACAGGACCAGTGTGGGGGCAGACTGTTCCTTTTTTTTGTTAGTAACTTTCTTTACAAGAACATAAAATCACAAACCACATCTACAGCCTCCTACACAATATGTTTTCTTTATCTCTTGCCTTCAAAGGTCATCTGAGGAGATAAGAGCTGCAGGTAATCTGAACTAGACCAAGGAGGTTCTGGAGGCATGGTTTCTACACAGGAGAAAGTTCATTCAGTCAACTTGTTGAATTTTAGTGTAATAGAACCGTTTTTGAAGATAAGAGGGTTTTTTTTGTGTTGTTATGGAGAGCAATATTCATTTCAGCTAGAGTCTTTGTAATTATTTGTTTTACCTTTAACATGCATTATTAAAGTTGCTTTAATTCATTGTCTTTATGTATTTTTAAAAGAGGAATTAACTTTTCCTCCACTTATTTTATACTCTATTAACTTGACCATTTAAGAAACCAAAAAGGAAAAAAAGGAGAAGAGGAGAAATGAAAAGGAAAAATTTAAATATCACTCAAACTGGTTTGGATTCTGTGTTGTTTAAATCCTAATTAGGCCTAAAATTTACACAAGATCTTGAATTCACAAACAAACCTGCTAGTGTTGGTGTCATCAAAATGGCTTTTAATTCTGAAACATTTTCATTACTTCTGTAATTATGCATAAACGAAAGAAAATAATTTGTTATTTCATTTTGCACGTATTTGAGCAATACATAATAACTCATCAGTAAAGTTGTTGCATTGTCTGTAATAGGATAAATGGAAAACCTATTATTGTTAATGGATAAAATGTGGATACATTTTTTTTCTTTGGAAAGAACTGCTTCACTACTGAAATGGCACCCCTCCCCTTTAAAAAAAGTTAGGGTTTGTGTTTTTGCTTAGAAATTAAGACCACAGGAAATGTGATATTGATGCTTTCTGCATTTGTGTGCTGAGTGCTTGTCTGTACGCCCACATACATCGAGCATATACATGTTGTGTGCTAGTGTCAGAAATATAAGAAGGTGTCACTTGCTAAGCCTCTGAGAGCACGTTCCTTTGCACAAAATGCTCAAAAAAATGAAAAAATTATGCAACGTTTTTACCCTTAAAAAAAACCCATCAAGCTGACTTTAAACTGTCTACAAATATTACATTTTAGTGGTTTATTTGGTCATAAAAGCTGATCATCTTATTGATGTTTGATGGCTGGACATATAAAGTGTTTTACAAGTACGTTTTATCGATGTTGCAAAATAACTTTGGTGAAACATTAAAAACAGAATTGATAAAGGCAGATCTTGATCATACCCTCGATGTGTGTGAGAGTTTAAAAACCGTGGGGGCATTGAGGCAGGAATTTACATTTCTTAATTTAATTATTTTATTTTATTAAAACATTTGCATGGTTCTAATAATTTAGACAAGAAAAAACTAATCAGAAGCACAAATGCTGTCAGGCAATTTGACAATCAAAGTCATTACAGCTTGTAGTCACTTTTATGTTATTCATAAAGATTAATCCAAGGAGACTGATGAGAGGTTAAAGGTTGTCAAATGACTAAAACTGACAACACACAGATTTATTGTTGTGTTGTTCTATACATCCTGTACTATTTTTAGTACAAAACAGTCAGTAATAAAGAATGAGACAACCAGGCATTATTTACAGTGAGAGTATTCTATCTGAGAACACATTGTGCTCATAAAACAGTACATTATAACAGTATTATTATATTATCTTTTCAGACCCACTTGGTTTAAATTTACAATTTTAGTATCCTAAATTATTCAAAAAGCACATCTTTATCATTATGCATAAATATATCCAAAAACAATATTAGAAGTTAGTTAGTGGAGCTAGATGGGCTGCTTGATTTGACTTGGAAATCTTGTAGACCAACTTTCAACTTTTTAAATTTTAGGTTAAAGGGGGTTTGTTTACATATTTAAGGGTTCAAGAATGCACTGGGCAGTGGATAAGTTCTCACCGAGAACCCAGACAACTTCCGACCTTCAGGAGCTGCAGTACGTTACTGGTCAGTAGCCTTGTAGTCCTGAGGCTGCAGGTCCAAGCTTGGGTTGAGTCAGGAAGGTGGTGGCCCCTGGAGCAGCTGAAAGAACAATGGACATCTTTAAGGTAGCAGAGAACATTTTTTTGTCCAACATCACCAAAACATTTGTTTATTAACTTTTATTTAACCAAGCAAATCCCAACTGAGATCACAGATCTCTCTTGCAAAGGAGGCCTGAAGGCAACCTAATAAAAAAAGTTTTTGGTTTGTGGGAGGAAATCCATGCAAACACGAGGAGAACATGCAAACTCCACACAGAAAGATACCAGGTGCAAAACGGGGATCAAATCCATGGACCTTCTTGCTGTGAGGCATCAGTTCTAACCACTGAGCTCTCATGCTGCTCATAGCTTCCAGTTTTTGCAAGCTGCAGAGAGACTGTCTGTTTAAGATGAGAACAATGTTTTTCCAGATGTCCAGAATATTGAATATTGATCCAAAAATGACTTTATAAAATAAATTTAAAAACTCTATAAAATAAGCCACAGTTAAGTTGGCTACAAAATGCTATGACAGAGACATCTGCAGATTTATAATAATGGTTTAAGATCATTCATAAGCCTAAATGAGGCTGGTTAAAAAAGATGAGCTCTTGCACTGAAAAGTGCAGCTTGTCATCATACTTATCGATCATACCTTGTAGGAATCCCACCAAAAGGATGGGGATGCATGGAGAGCAATAGCTGCCCCTAAGAAGCTACCCCCCCCCCCCCATTATATTAAAATAAACTAATTTAGATCTGTGTGTATTGGTTTTTCCCTAATTCCTGTATTCTGCAAATAACATTTATATGATAACAACATGAAAAATTCTCCTGAAATTCTGATCTGGATTTTGGTTTTGGTGTGCCATCCCAGGATTTTCAGTGAATGGGGTGTTGCTCCAAATTATAATGTGATGTTTTCCCAAAATAAAGTAATAACACTGTTTTAAGAGAATACATGTTTTGAAGTTTAAGCTGCGTGTTTCTAATGAAAATAAATTAGGGCTATAATAATTTATTTTCCGTGCTGCCAAATATCTCTGTTCACAACAAAACATAAAGGAGCTTCACAAGAACACGACATTCGGCCCAATAATGTAGCACTACTCTGATAATTGTTTAACTCCATAGCTGATGGAGCGCGCGCGTGCTCAGTGTTGTGTTGACGTCACCGCTGGAACTGCCCTGTCACGAGGGGGTTAGTAAAAGTTGGGATAGGAGCTCCAGGCGGAGACAAACAGACAGAAGGAGGTAGAGTCAACCGGACAATTGACACGGGCACTTCTGTTGGAATGAACGATAAGCCGAGGAAACACACACGCGCGCTCGTTGTTCACGTTTCTCCAGGAGACGGAGGGAAATAAGTGAGACAGGAGCGGCTGAGCCGGGGCCGGGCGACTTTCTCTCAAGTTGAAGCCAGCATTTCGTTGCCAAAGAGAGAGAGAGAGAGAGAGAGAGAGAGGAAGAGCCTGCGACGACTTGTGTGTGTTTTGGATTTGCCTATAACGAGCAGGGAGGGAGGGATTAAACATTGTGAGAGAGCGCACGGCCGAAAGCTCGCGAATTAAATGAGCAAAAGTTGAAGTTTGGCGCCGTGGCTGCGAGTCGTTAAATGTTGTGACATTTGAAGGACGGCGTTTAAGTTGCTCCCCAGCGCGGTCGACGAAGTGGCGGGGTAAGACCCGAGCTGTCAAAGCCGATGACGACTGCAAACTGCCCCGGGAATGAGGAGCTGGACTTCAGACTGATGTTCGGAGAGGACGTGCAGCAACCGCCGCCGTTAGGCCCCGTAGGTCAGTGAGTTTTACGGTTTCCAGACTTGGTGTGTTTGAGTGTGTAGTAAACTTTGAGCGCATTGTAAGTTACTTATCCGCTAAGCTACTGTTGCCTTAACTTTATCCGCTGTCATACAACACACACAAAAAGCCACCTTGTTTATGTGTGTATTTTGAGGCTATTTAGTCTTAAATCCATTCATGTATAATTTCTACTGAAGCCGTCAAGCTTCTGTTCACAGACCACCAGCTGTCATTAGCTTGACATGCTAAGTTAGCAAACTGCCTCTCATGTCAGAAGTTAGAGCTTTTTGTAGTTTTCGCAACAGACGTATTGTTACAACGTCGTAAATGCGGTCATCACCCCCTCCCCAGTGTTGTAAATTTACAACATGTGCACCCTTTTATATTTCCAGTCAGCCTTAATAAAATGGTGCAAATATAAATGATTCAGTGAAATTATCCAAAAACAAACATATTAATAATGCACATTATTATTAATGTGCATAAGTGGCGAAACATTTACTATGCATTAATTCCAAATTTGTTTAACAAATCGATTAAAATTAAGTATTATTTGTAAGCAGAGTTTCCCCCTCCAAACAAAAGATTAAATCATGTTTATCAATGTAATGACAGCTGGGATATCAAATTGAAAAAGGTTTGCATACAGGTGAGGAGAGCCAAGACGCTTGAAAACAAAACAGAGTATGCTGCTGAATTACTAATGGTCACTAATCAGCAGCATTATAGTTGGGTTCATGTGGTGTGTGTGTGGTTGAGAAGGAACCAAGTAAAATAGTGTCTGCAAAGTAACAAAAACTTATGTTGTCAAAAGTTGTATTTTGATTACAAAATATGTTAAAGACGGGAGTCAAAATTCTGTTGTAATGTTTGTAAGACAGTCGTGTTTGGATTGCTTAACAGCAAAGGTCTTCTCCTTTTCTTTCGGCTAAACATCTTCTGGTAAAAATGACAGTTTAAACACGACAATGTAACCTACAAAAATGCTTCGAAAACACTGCTCTATAAAGTGGACACCCTTTACCACACTGCTATTCAATTTGTCATCGAAGTTCCCTCCAGCACTCATCATTAAACCTTGTTTTCCCTGGTGAACTGAGCTTCTCTTCCCTCCTGCAGCCAAACTCACTGGTTTCTGTTGATCTATAAGACCCTAATCCTATCTCTGGTCACTACATACATAGTAATGTTCGTACTCTTTGTTCCAGGAGCTACATTGATCTTTGTATCCCTAAAGCATGCACATCTTTTAGCAATCCTATCATTTCAGCTTTACTCTGTTCTCTTTTTTCCAACAATTGTAACCATTTACAAGTGACTCTAAAGATCACTTTTTTCATCTTATTTTTTTAAAAGTTCTGCGAGGGCTTTGCTTCATAATTGCCGCACCTGGTTTTAACAATCTCATTTTTACATTTTGTTGTTACATTCTTACTCATCTATCTGTTTTACCAATTTTATTGTTATCCATACCATTGTTCTGTTGGATGATGTTTGGTTGTCTGTTGCATGTTATCGTGCTGTCCTACCCTTTTCATGTTGTTGCCACTTGGCCAGGTTGTTTTTGAAATAAGAATTCGTTCTCAAGCGACTAACCTGGTTAAAAGGTTTCAGTGATCAAAAACTATGAGGTGTGTGTTTATGCATGTAAATGTAAAGACATTTTAGCTGTTAAAATAATGACACACAGCTCCAAAGAACAACAAATTGTGCTTTATTTAATTTATGTTCAGAGACTTGCAGATTGGCTGCCTCAGCACTACCTACATCTTTCAGGTCTTCAAGTAAAGTGACAAAAGTGTAGTAAAGTATTAAGAGATTTTTTAGTGGATCATCAGAGTAAGTCCAAACACAATCCTTACAAATATGCTTTATGAAGGAGAGGACATTCATGAAGATGAGATGACCCACAGCATTAACACCATGACAAACCTCAGGAAGAACCTTTCTGTGTTGTTTATGTTCTGTAATCGAATAGGTTATATCTATTTTTTTTTGTTCCACAAAGTAATTTCATACAGAGTCTCTAAGAGACTAAGATACAACAGAAAAATAAGCATGATGAAGTGATTAGCAATTAAAACAAGTAAATTAAATCTTGTTGAAGTTGTTTTGTTTTGTCACAGGTTGCACACCTTTTTTTCTGACTTTTTGTAATGTAAAAACAAATATGATTAAAAAAAATATATAAATACAACTAAAGTTTATCTAAGATTTATCTCAGAATCTATAAATTGTCTGTTGCTGTGACAATGCAGTACCAAGACATGAAAATAGTCTTGCATGACTGTCACGGTAACTTGAGATGATGGCATTGCACTTATATAGCGTGGCTTCTGTCGCAGGTTTCACCTGTCATGTCGATGTGAATTAAGCCATTCATGTCTTTTCAAAAATGTTAGAAGACACATTAAGAGGTTAGGACAAGAGTTTAGAAACTGTGTTTTTAATTGAGACTATACGGTATAAGTTTTCTCTTACAGATACGCATCAGTTACGTTCTTGAGTAAGCTCTACTGCCAGCTCTGGCAAATGTCAACTTTGACCCCCATTTCTCATTCATACCTTAAAAAACAGGATGGACAATGAGGGCACAACAGTCCTGCCCTGTAGTGAAACAGAGATTAAAACTCCTTGTTAACTTAGGTGTATACCATACTATCTGTCATTCTTTTTAGGTAAAAAATAAATAAATGCTAAACGTTCAAAGAAAAAAAAATGGATAAAACTTATATAAAAGTATTTTTACTTGTTAATTTGGTTAACTTTCCTACTATAATTTCATAAAAGAGCCATCAATTAAATATACAGTATTATAAACTAGCTTTTATAATTAACAAATAAAGGTTGAAATGTTTGTTTTACAGGAGTTCATAGGTTCATAGTTGGCACTTACATTGTATGCAATGTCACAGGTTTCAGGATTCAATAAATAACATAAATAATAATATAAACTGATCATTTTATTTTGTAGTTTATACATGATTTTACAAATAAAGAAAATTAGAGACAGACTAATGCACATTATTTAATATAACTACAAAACAGTTAAAGGAAGCTATGCATCGATGAGCAGACTCAAAGTTCCATTAGGATGAGAAAAATTAAATAGCTGAAGAAAGTCATGCTTCCAAAACCATAAACTGTCTTTGTGTGGATTATCTTTTTCTGAATGTTCTGAGATTTTGCCACATGATATAAAATACATAGCTTAATGATTCTGTGACTGTCACAAGCTAGTTTTGAACCCACACCAGTTGATAAATCCATGCTAAGTTCAGTTTCATCTTTTGTTTCATTTCTGGGCATCACTCAGTGGAACATGTGAATTCTGTGGCTGTATCCTCTCATAAAACTTGGACAAAATAAAATGGCTCCATAAAGATTTGGTTTCTGCATTTTCCCCTTGATTTTCCTTTTTTTTTTGTTTTTTTTAACGAGTTTGATTTGGATTGGAGACGAAAGAGGAAAAAAATACATTCAAAAATAAGCACTGGAATAAAAGCTTCACTGTGCAAGTGGCTTTAATCTCGTCTTGACTGTAGTACAAGGCCTAAATGGTAAACAGGGGTGGAGGTACCTGTCTGAATTAATAACTGGAGTGAAATACAGGAACAATCAGCCACAATAAATAGGCAGAAGTTTCTCACTTCTGTGTTAGTTTCCTTATCTAAAGTCAAGGGTCAAATTGGCTCATTTTTGTAACAACCAGGGTAAATTTTAATGTGAACATGTGAAGTTTCTTTTTTCTTGAGTCTCTTATTGTCACTTGTAACTTGAATGAACTTCTCTTAAGTTCTAATTCAGTCTCTTAAGCAGGTGGTAACAACTCCCAATGTAAAACAGGAAAAGTTAAAAAAAATTGTAACAGATGCACAAAAAGCTTTGTCTTGAAGATATTGTGCAGCTTTCATCCTTTTAAAGTACCTCCCTTTTCAATTATTTTAATATTTATTGACTGTTCGCTTCCTGTTCATTATCAGCCTAACTCTTGGTTAGGTTGCTGTTTTCTTGTATATATGACGTGGTTAAAAATCATTGTAATGGCACAGTAAACTACACCTCTATGTCTGTCATTTTTTTTCTCCTGTTCTTTTTTGTCTGCTCGTCTGAGTGTCTATCTCTTCTATGAGTGTCATTCTGTGTTTTCTTGTTGCTCAGGAAACAGTTTGCTCTTTGAGGTGAAATATTTCATTGTTCTATTTGCAGGCACTAGCTTTATTGCCATCTATTGGAATGATAATCATCTTTGATAGATTGACATGTATGGTCGCAGCTTGGGGGAGGTGATTTGTTAACATAGACTTTTGAGTTACGGTGTTAAAAAAATAATCATTTGTGGATTGCTGGTTCTCCTGCTTCTTGGTCATTTTCTTATATTTATGGTAGGGCTTAGGTAAGTACGCATGCAGATATATTAATCATTTTAAACGGTTTATTGTAAAACTGAAGCAATGCATTCTGGGTAGGCTACAGGATGAAAAACAGGAACCCGTTCATTTCAAAATAAGAGCATGAATTAAACTGTTTTGTGTGCTTCAATACGACGTGAGACAGCGGGTTAGAGATGTAGCGGGACATAAATTATAATTCCTCCCTCTGCCCTCCCAAAGCTCATATAAGTACATAAACAACAATATTGATGGCTGGATATTGTTTGTTTTCAACGATCAGTGTTGTGTGAAGCATCTGCAGAGGGAAAACTTTTTTTTTCTGTTAAAAAATGGAAAAAAGACATCATGTGAACATCAGCTCACATTTAATCAAACCAGCTACTGTTCTAGATCTTTTAACTGGCTTCAGACAAATAAATTATTTTAAACAAAATATCATGATCTGTTCTGACGTCTCCTTACTGCTTCTCATGAACAAATATACACAAAGTGTTCCTTATGGTGTGTGTGTGTGATTATGGACAGACATCCAATGCGCTGCTGTATTAAGAAATGCCATTGTGGTTTTACTGTTCGGTCTTTTGTATTAATATCTAAAAATTGCCACGGTGTCCCTCGGAGAGGAGGTACAAACTGCGCAGCTTAGCGTGGTTCTGTGACAGCAGCAGCTTCACAGGGCTGGGACTGGGAGTGTCGTAGCTCCGATTGCTTTCTGCCACTCAAAGAATTGTGGGAACTCTACTAAATGAAAACCGTCACCTAGGAAGAGAGTCAGTGAGAGTAAATAGCTCTGTGAACTCCCTCCTTCCTGAAGGGTCATTGTTTTCGCACTGTGGAATACAATGGTGTTGATAAGAGACGGCTTTCCCCTCTAATGGTAAAGAAAATTATGATGAAGCTTTAATGATGTATAAGAATGCAGAACATAGTGAGTTTAGACGGCTTTCTCTCTTTACTTTAGATAATGTTGACGGTCAATCTTGAAACATTATTTGCGATTAGCGCTACTCAATTCTAAATTTAGAAAGCACAAATTCGCACATCATTTGAAGAAATTAGTAAAACCCCTAAAGCGCAAAGGAGAAATTTAGGCTAGCAATTTGCGCTTTAGGGGAATAGTGCCCACCACTGTGTAACGGTTTTTCCCTGATATGAATGGGTAAATTAGAGCAAAAGACTGTAAATTGATTTATCAGCACTATGTATGATTATGTTTTAAAATTTGAAACAAATAGGGGAATAAAAATCACATCCACTATCATAAAAATATGGAATCTTATCAACCAAAACATCAGCAACAAATGTCTGTATGTGGCAGGGTTTTGAACTAACTACTCAGCTGCTTTTTCTGTAACTACTTAAACTGCTCATCACCTGATGGAGACCAGTCTTTACCAAATACTTTAAGTCTCTTTTTACACATCAAAGGCCCACTGGATAACCTTTGTGCTTTTAGTGCAATAAGAAATTGTTGAACAACATTCTTTTATCAAATGTCTGTACTCACATTTGGAAATGTTTCCAACTCTAGTATATTTGCAACCAGTGTTTTCCCTAGAGTACTGGCCTTGGGAGAAAGGGGTGGGTGGTTGAATTAAAAAATGATGATTGACAGATTCAATTTAATTTATATTAGTTGCATCTTATATTTCTCTCACTTAAATGTGACCCCTCACATCAAAACGAGGATTAAGTCTAAAAGTGGTATATGGAGAAATAGGCAAATATAGTGTTTTGATTAAAACACTTGTAAAAATTGCATTTCGTCAAAATATAAGAAATGAATGCCTTATCAATATTTCATTTGAATGGACTGTGTGAAATATAATCCTAAAAAATGTTTTTGAAGCATGTTTCTGGGCAGTAGCAACAAATAACCTGATTTTGAGGAAAAATGCCTGTGAGCTAGCAAAGTTTTTGTTTTTTTCCAGCTGGGAAATGTCAATATTCAAATACTATTTGATATTTACTTTTCATAATGAAAACTTCCCCCATTAAAATTACACAACATTAATCCTCTTTTCCAACTCCAGTGTGGAAATTAAAAAACAAAAACTACTGCTGTTGCACATATTAAGTCTGCATAGCGTACAGATGGAGGGAGGGAGAAATTGTGAAGATTTATCTGCTGCGACACAATATTTCGGTTATTATATATGATAAAATATTGAAACTCATTGTGGTAGGACATATGTTTCACACAATCACATTACCAACATGAGCTTTTGAAGGTTTACTGCCATTATCACAGATTGTGCTTGTTTTGTTTCAACTGAACCATAATAATGTGGCATCATTAACATGTCATTAAATTCTTTCTGTGTTAAATGTCCGAAGATTTTTTGTTTTTGGTAAACTGAATCTCAAGGGACAGTTAATTAACACAGTGGTCCAAAAAATAAACTGTACTAAAGAAAAAAAGAAAAAAACAAATAAATTTAACTTCTGGAATAAAGTAAAAGTCCTACTATAAATAAGATTTACAGAAAGAATTAATGTCCTGAATTTCCTCAAACTGATAGACTGATTAACTACCAACAAAAAAAGGTTATACCGCTCTACTTAGTGAATGAAACCACGTTATTAGATATGAGTCATACTTTGAGTAACTATGCAAAAATCAGTGTCAGCAAAGAACTTGTAGTGTGCTTTTGCCGTCATTATGAAACAAACGACACTGCAAGTAGCAGCGCTGATGATTTGTGTGAGATGTTTTCATCTGGCATAGACAATAACTTCAAAGTTGTTTTATCAAATTTAGCAAGTTGAACTAGTATATACGTATAATTTACCACAATAAATTAATTGGGTCTAAATCTTGTACATACAATCATAATTAATATTATAATATGCTTTTTAAAGGACCAATTCCTGTATTGTGGAAGAACTTTGATTGTAAGGATAAAATGGTAAATGAAGTAATGGGTAATTGGACGGATCATGACTTTGTGGTAAATTAGTAGGGTGTTAGAAGTCCTAAAATGCAGAGGGAAGCGGTGTTCTTTATTGGTGACAGAGTAGTTGATCCAATGTGGCAGTGTCTGGCTTTCTGCTCTTTCAAACCATGTGGGTTTCAGATGGCTGGATGAAGTGTCAGCAGAGGGGGGGGGGCATGTAATGTCTAGCTGCTGGTGAGGGGAACACCTATAGCAGTTTTGTTTACCCATTAATCTCCTCTTTGCCTTTTTAAAGAACTTTATAACCCATGGACAATTTTTCTGTGCATTTTTGAACCTTACACATTGAAGGCGTTTTTTTTTTTTGGTGGTTTATCGTTACTGTAGTCCAACAGAATTGTAGACATGCCGCTAGGATGGCTGAGCCTTCTTTCCTCTTACGGTTCTCTCAGGATATGAGAGAAACCACCAGTGACATCAGAGAGACTGATCTAGGCTAATGAAATGTCCAGATGCCAGCAGTAACCACAACCACTTCGTTACTAGTCAAGTTTGATTTTGATCTGCAGTGACTGCTCATACCTGTGTGATCGCCATGCTTAGATATGAATGTTTGCCATTGCATTTTTATGACAATGACATGATCAAAGTACAGCTACCCAGTGAAAGGGTTTTTGTCCTTGTCTGTGTTATTGTCGTTGCTCCACGTCTGTGAGCCAAGAGCACGATCCTCTCAGTCCTTGTCGTGGGAAAGACTGAAATTACATCGCTCTCATGGTGGACTATTTTGAGCTCCCTAAGAGAGTGGCAGAGGGCAGGCGGCAGGTTCTAGTGACTGCTTCGTACTTAGATCAGGAGAATCCCTGTTGCCCCAGCACGTCTGCAATCTTCAACTTTTTACTGCTCAGGCACTTTGTGATCATAACGAGGAGAGGAGTGGAAGAATGCTTTGTGCCACATCACCAGGTGAGTGTTGCAGCACTCCCACACTCAAGCCAGGTGTAGGAGTTGTGCCTGCATGTTTGTCTAGACTTTTATAGATATGGATGGCCAATTAATTTTTTTTCAACAGCTGTTATACAGTACATGCCAGGAAATTATATATATATATATATATATGACACAATCTTAAAACAACTACAGGTTCTACATTTTTGACTCATAACATTTCATTTCATGACTTCTTTAAAAAGAGGTTTAAATCTAAGTCTGAAATATGAAAACTATTCCCCAGATTAACTTTTATTATAGTATGTTCAGCCTGTCCTATTTCATTAAAATTTTCTTGAGTATTTTTCTTATTTCCTTATCCCGCTGATTTGAATTAAAATTGCTAGAAATTTAGAAAAACATTTTGAGTTTTTTTCCAAGTGAAGGATTTGTGTTACTAAATTGATTGAACATTTGAATTTAGACTTGGAGATGAAATGCTATTTGTTTAAAACAAATTTTATAAAGCATTTATTGGGATGCAAGTACATGAAGATGTATACTTTGGTAGGTCAAAGTTCAGACAGTCATGCATATGGTCTACATGTGGAGTTAGATCATCATGTGGATGCCCCCTAACCCTGCTGAAATGACGGGGTCCCAGCACCCTGTGTGATGAATGAGACGTTTGTTTTCTGGGGCGAGGCATGAGTAACTATGTGAGGCATCTGTCTAGTTTAAATTTAGTGGAACTAAAGCTACCGATGGTTGCGTTGTACCAACATGTCAGAGGCTGCATTACAACATACAAAAATCTCCTGCAGTTTTCTTTATTATTGTTATTATTTTTTGCTCCTCTTGTTCTTTGTTTTTTTACTGTGAAGCTGGTCTTGCCAAATATGATTAGAGCAGTTTGCATTCCACTTGGTTTTAGTCTGACATTGTAAATCATATGTCATTTGGCCTAATGCACTAGAGTTGGGCAAAATCGTAATGTGTGCAATTAATCGTCAGAAAAGCTGTAGACAATTAATGCTTGCCACCTTGAAATTACTTCAAATAGTGCCACGCGATGACATATTTTTTGGGTGTGACTCACTCTATCAAGCTTGCACGTGAGCTTGTGGCATATTGCATTACTAAATATATGCTGCCACTCCATATTGTGAAAAAGATGGATTTCAATTCACCACTTGCTGTTTTAACCTGCAAAAATGAAGAAGTTAGTTTGACTGATGATTTATAAGTATAGTTTTTACAACTCAGAGTAACTGATTTAGAGAAAAAAATATACAAGTGCAATTGTCATCTATTGATCTTCATTATAATCATTATCGACTAAATGCCAAAATTAATCGTAATGAATTTCTTTGCCAATATTGCCCACTCCTAATTGGCACATTTGCTTTTGCTATTCTTCTGGTCTTTTTCAGTTTTTATAATTTATAAATAAAGTTTAATAAGGGGAATATATTGTCTGAAGAGTTATAAAGAGTAATTTTTTCAAACATACACACTAGGCAAAATCCCACTCGTACACGCATATCGCGTGCAATTAATCGTCAGATAAACTTCAAGCAATTATTTTTTGGCACTATGATTAATGCCTCCAGGCAGACTGGAGATTTCCCTGTTCAGTCCGCTCGATGCTCCTCTCCGCTTCAAATACGACGAACATTTTTAAAAAAATTCTTCAATTTATTTCTCATACCCATTATTGTTTTACCCATTGTTGTAATAGAATGTGATATTGGTTAAAACTAGACTAGTTCTTGACTTAAATGTTTGTGCTAAAAACACGTTTGATAAATTGGTTGAATTTGATAGTCTACACAGGTATTAAGTTGAAGAGCAGTTAAAAAAGCTTAGTGTCTCATTTAGGTTTTATTGAAGTCAATAAATAAAACACCTGTTTGGTTTTTTTTGTGTTTTTTCAACTGCAAGCTTCTTGTTTCTTCCCAATTTATTTCTCTTTTCTATTTTTCTTGCTTTTTGCGGGGGCTGATCATAAGGAGAATAAAGAGTAACAATACTTTTACATGACATGGCTCTACTTGTTGCAAGGAAATCAGTTTAACAATAGTTTCTTATCCTCATCATCTATTCTGTTTTGCAAGCAACTCATTAATGGGACTGTGTTTTTCTGCTATGAAATGTAATCAGCTCATTTGAAGGGGTTGATATGGCTGATAGAAAAGTGTTAAACTATCATAGGAGTATAGCACCCTGAATATAACCCCTATGATTTGGTTAAGCATGGCTTTGAGGAAATTTACATTGACATTCATTTTTAATTGGTGCACGTAGTTACTTAAGTTGCACTGCACTGCACTGGACATGTTGCTCCCCATCTCTCTCGCTCTCTCTCTTGTCCTGCTGTATGCAAATGTCAGCTCTTTTGCATCCCTATTCCTTCATTTTGTATTTTTCCTCACACTTGTGATCTTTTGTATTCCCTCAGACATGTACAAGCTCTGTTTCTGTGCATGTCCCTCTATGTTGCTCCCCATCTCTCTCTCTCTCTCTCTCTCTCTCTCTCTCTCTCTCTCTCTCTCTCTCTCTCTCTCTCTCTCTCTCTCTCTC
>JARVJO010000164.1:13409283-13426732 GCA_031762555.1 Cynodonichthys magdalenae | reverse complement strand
TCTCTCTCTCTCTCTCTCTCTCTCTCTCTCTCTCTCTCTCTCTCTCTCTCTCTCTCTCTCTCTCTCTCTCTCTCCTTGATAGACTTTTTTTTCAGGCACATGCACAGTCAATTCCAACAGATTGTTTAAATGTCACCCCTGTTAGCAGCAGCCTCTAATGTTATTCTTATACCCGCCTTGGAGACCACTCTTCATTATGTGCTGTGGCTGACCCTATCCAATACAAACTTATATTTTGTATCTTGGTTTTGTTCATCTCACTCCTTTTTCTATTGTATTTTATGAAATATATATTGCTGCTCATCCTTGAAACAAAACATTTAAAATTTGTTGTCATTTATGTACTTTTTAGCTTTAATTTGTTTTATTGCTATTTGCATTCTAAAAATGTTTTTTGGGGGGTTTTCTTTGTTTTCATGTATACAATTAAAGAGGGTTGAGAGAGCTGCCAAAATGTTCATGTTTACATACAGAGGATAGAGCTTCTGTTGCTCTTTTGCTGCTTATAAAGACTCAAATAAGCAACAAGCTTTAACAAGTGTTTATCAGAATACCAAATTAATGAGCCTAAGAGTTAGTAATGAGTTTTAAAGGAATGTTATTTTGTTGGTAGATATTTAGTTCAGGTGGTTACTTGGCACTCTATTATCCCATAATGTTATCTCAGCATGAGATTGTTAATTAGGAGCTTAATTTAGCTGATGACATATGTTAGCATTGGCTTAGCCTGCTGTTGTTAAGCCTCTGTTGGCTACGGAGTCTTCTAGTATGACACAGGAAAGCTTTTTGAAATAACTCTAACATTACAGGGTGGTACCATAACAAGGCTCTGCTTATACAAGAAGAATGTGAGATGTAATGTTAAGATTTTGTCCTATAAAATATTTATTTTTTGGGGTAGTCTTTATTATTGTAGTTTAACATTAAAACTGTAGTTTACTCATTTTGTTAGATTTATCCAGACCTAACTACCTACACCTACAGAGATCACCAGTCCATTTGGCCAAAACCCAACTATCAAGTATTAGAGTCACAGGTGTAGGCCAAGCTTTGCAGTTCATGCGTGCAAATGCGTCACAAGTTCTGTGTTTAGAAATGCAGGGCACCAGGCAGACACAGAGTTCTTGGAAAGCCTTAAAGTTAACGATGTGAGAGCTGTTGTTAATCACTGCAAATATCTGGTTTTACTCACAGCGTGTTGGTTATTAAATTGTTATTAAAAATAAAATCTAGAAATTATTTTTAATTTACCGGTATAAGGAATTACTTGATTGATCATCAAAGGACGACACTCTTTATTTGTGTCATAGTAAAACATTTAGCTAAATTAGCTAGACTGTAGCAGGATACTGTCTTGGAACTTATTGCTAAAGTAAAGGCTGCCATATTGTTACTAGGAGTGTTAGATTTGTAGAATAGGAAACAGAAAAACACATTCAATTTAATGATAGATGTTTTTACCTTACATGGGAGTTGTGATATAGGCTGATATAGGCACTGTGCAGGGGGCTCACTATCAAAACGAAAGCTTAATTGCAGAGCTTGTGAGCAGGTTTATTTGTATGACCAAACAAAAATCCAAAGAGGAACATTTTCATTAAATGTTACATAAAACATATCAAAAGTAAAGGAGGAAGTTGAAACTGCGCTTTAACTTTTGTGTGTGGAGAATGTTCCTCTCCTCGGATGCTATTTCTGCTATGTAGCAACAGTTTTTAGTAGTGCCATCTAGAATAGAATAGAATAGTAGAACAGTCTTTTTGTCATTGCACAAGCCTGTTCAATGAAACTGAACTTAGAAAGACATGTAGGACAACAACAATATATACTGCATATATACAGTGACAAAACCAATAATAAAGAATGTGCACTTAGGATGTTTGGCTGGTGTTCAGAGTTTGAATGGCCCATGGGAAAAATTGTTTTTGAGTCTGTTGGTGTGTCTCTTAATGCTTCTGTACCTTCTGCTGGAGGGTAGTAGGCAGTGCAGGTGGTGACCAGGATGGAGGTGGTGTTTGAAGATCCTCTTTGCCCTGGAGAGACAGTGGTTGCTGGCAATATTGTTGAAGTAGGGGAGAGGACAAACCAGTTATTTCCTCAGCAGTCCTGATCATCCCCTGCAGCCTCTCCTTGCCAGCAGTGTTTGAGCCAGTGTACCACACAGTGATGGCTTTTGCAATCACGCTATTGTGAAGTGATAGAAGGTTACCAAGAGCTTAGTCAACAAGTTGTTCTGTCTGAGTACTCTCAGGAAGTGATTCTGGAATCTGGAAAGGAATCTGCTGTTAAAGGAAAAAAACTGTATTGAGTACACATCTCAAACTCCAGTACGAACAACAACTCTGATGTGTGCATCACAACTCACTTGTGCCAGGACTAATGCTTGAGTATAATCACATCTTAATGTGGAAAGAAGCCAGAGTACCTGAAGAATACCCACAGAGACACGAGCAGAACATGTGAACTCCACATGAAAAGTCTTGCACATCCAAGCAAAACTACTGCTGCAGATGTGGTTATCGTTAAGTTTTGTGTGTTTTGCCTTTAATAGCCAACTTCTCATGAGTGCTGGACTGATCACAAACATGCCGCCTTCAAAGCACTGTTAACACCCAGATAGTAAAATGTGTTGGGAACAGTGTCAAGGTCAGAAAGTTGCTCCTCCCCACCATCCTCTGAAATGAAATGCATTTTGTATAATTTGCAGACAGGCCTTAAATATTTATTTAACATTGTAGAGTCATTCCCAGTTGTACAGGTGGTCCACAGGTTCCCTCAGATAGCCTTTTGATGTGTACAGGATAAAAAAACAAAACATTTTTTACTTGTTTACAAAACTTCTAGATTAAAAATGTTTTAAAATGTGGATCCTGATTGTTCATCTGAGGTTTATTATTACATTTAAGGCATAATGTTTGAAGTGTATGGTAAGCCAAGCTGTATGGAGCTTTGGCACAATTTTACTCTGTTCTGTTGATCAGCAGCTCTTGAAAAGAGTTGAAAGAGGAGACCGGCCTAAACACAAAGCCATCTGTACATGGGATGTAAGCAGAGCCTGTTCTAATCAACCTGCCTACCCACCACAAAGGGAACCCTAGCTTAAGTTACCCTCCTGCTCCAGCGCCACATGATGTTAGGACTCGTTAGTAACCTAAGAAAGTAATATATGTTGAGAGCATGTGCACATACACGTAAGCAAAGCACACATGACTCCCATGCAAACGTACACACAAGCACATCAGGATACACACTCTCATACAATATGCATGTTTATGGACTTGTATAAACAAAGTGAAGTCAACAAAAGGAACTTTGGCTCCATCGGTAGAAGCGTGCAGCATTAACATATCATCCTCTGCATCCATTTCTGTCTTTGTAGTAAAGTGTTGGACTGTGTGTCGTTGTTGGTCACAAAATCCTCACATATTTTGTGTGTGTGAGAATAAGAGGATGGATAAACAAAATGTCTACAAATTATTCCCTAAACTAGAATCTTTTGACAGTATGCCAGTCAGCCAGATAGACCTGTTGGGCTTTATATCAAGTAGCCATCCATGGTAAAAGCCCCACCAACACTGGATTGACCTCTTTCCGGTTGTTACGACAAGAACACAATGGTCTTGATGGTGTGCCACAAACATCTACCAATCCTTTCTTCAGTGAAATGTCTCTCAGTGAGGCGGAGCTATTATTAGCTTAGGTACAGCAAAGCCTCTTAGAGATCTTTATTTAACCAGATTGGCTGTCTGATGTATGGACACTTGAGGAGTGTGTGACGCACAGGTCTTTGAGAAAGAGGTTTACAACCAAGGCCTTTGTTAAACTATAGGGCTACACAGTCCTCTCTGACCTTTTCTAAGGTGACTTACATTTGGCAGTAGCGAGGGGGTTTCCCACCACCCACCCTATTTTTTACGCTGTTAAGTTTTAGGTATCAAATTAATCTTAGCTCAGTGCAAGATGAGGGCTGTGAGCTAGGCAACATGTTTTCCTCTTGTCTTACCGTCATCTGTTCACTAAAACTTGTTTATTCTCTTTATTATTTATTTTGGTAGATAAAATAGGCAAAAGATCTAAATGTAGACACCTTTTTATGTTTCCCATCTGTTTCTTTTCTCATTCATTGGTTGAGGTAACTGATAAAGATACTGTGTACGTACATTGTATGGTCTTCAGCAGTTTGCTGTATGTTTCCTCTTTTGTAACAGAAAGCCTATTATCTTCCAAAGACTGTTAAATACTGAACTTGATTTTCAACTTTAGACATTACCTATAGACAAAAACATACTTTCCTTTGGAGCAGGAGTTGTCACTGCGTCTGTGCATGCCACCATTTTTAAACTCTTCACATCCTGCTGATTATTACTAAAGGCCTTGTCTAACCCTATATCATTTTAGACAGAACTTTTGCTGACTTATGTAAATTTTATTATGACAAAATCGCTCCCATAGATTTGATCTAATAGAAAAATGGGCCACAGTATGCATATATCCAAAAGAGGCTTCCAGTAGTTTTTTTTTTTCCATCTTCAATGAAGAAATCTTCAGTGTTGGACAAAATTTTCACAAGTTGTCTAAAACATTAAAGTGTGATATGGCCTTTTATAAACATCTTTTCATTATGGGGATATCATGCTTTTATGGAAAAATGTACCTTTAGAGTTGTCAAGTATTTCCTGTTTTGTGATTGTGTTCTAATATTGTGTTCTAATATGTTTTTTGTGTTTAGCAAAAACTCCGTAGAGAAAAGGGAAAAAATACAAATTTGGTTAAACTATTCTTCTCTAATTTTGCATTTTGTTATTTTTGTATTTGATTATTGTGTTTATTTTGTTATCAATTTATTAAAATCAGGCTAACTGATCCAAATCAAATCCAATAACAGGTTCATGTTTTATTAATTTAAGAAAAGTAATAAAATGATAATAAATTCCCAAATAAAATGTGGATATTTTGGAAATGTTTTATAATGCATTTTTTATACACCGAAGTCTGTTTAGATGAATGCACAAAGTGGGTGTATTAAAGAAGCATGCAGAAATGTTGTTTAAGGATTTCACAACTGTATCCTGTACAGGCTACACTGTGGTTTCAGCTAAGCCAGATGCATTTAGTGCACTCATTGACCCATTTTTCTGACTTTTTAGGAAGGTTAGTAATTTAGTTTTTGTCTTTTTGTTGAACAATAAAGCAGAAAATGTACCTTTAATGAATGACAAAATTTGAGTTTGCGCATTGTTTTTTTTATACTGCATTCACAAAGCATGTAACTTACCATGTCTTTAATATTCACGTAAAGGCAAAGGATATCTTTTTTAGGAAAAGCTGAAAAAATTGTCACTTCCTACTTTTCTAATGTAAAAGTAAAACTCAATTACCATGTCATGGGAAATATTTAGAGCACTTAGAGAAAGCACATTTCTAGTGGGAGCAGCTGAGCATATCCAGTGAAAGTATATCAATAAACTCTAGCGGAATAGTGCCAATACACACAATGGACTTCTTTCTGTTTATGTGTGTGTCTGTTTATGTGTGTATATGCTGCCTGTGCTGGATGACCTTTGGTATAAATAGTCTGCTAGTGCTAGCTGTGATGACAGCCGGCAGCATGCAACGTTGTGTGAATTTGTTTCCTGCTTTGTGCTGTTCATTGGTTATCCCTCTTGGAACAATGCCTGTTTGACTGCCTGCTACCCAGCAACACTAGGACATCCACGTTTTTAATACTAGACTCAAACTCACAATCATTTCCATAATTTTTGTGGGACTTTTGACAAACAGAATACAAGTTTGCAAGTGCTTATATTGTGCAATGTTTTCTGAAAGTGTGGCTTTCAATGCAGTCAGAATGTGAACCAATTGAATATTCTTGTCTAATCATAATGGGTTTTTTTAGGGCCTAAACAAATGTGCCAATGCAAGTTTAAAACACGAGACTGAAATTAAGTTATTATTTTTTGTGATTGCCGTTTTGTAACCGTGATGTGAATGATAAAAGACCTTGTAAAGTCTGGTATAGTGATAATCCTTTTTTTCCTTTATCCATCCTAGATCTGGATCCTGATGACAACACATCATTTTATATCCTAAATGTGGGCCAGCCTCAGTCTATGATCACCAACCACCAGTCTATTGGTCTGTCTCGACATGGCATGCACTCCCAATCCCAAGTCATCAACACTTCATCACGCCTTCCATCACATAAACCAGGATCTGAGCCGTTAAGCTATGAGGCACAAGACTCCAAATATGGCACTTCCCCCTTACTGTCCAGCGCTCCTGTGGAAGCACCCAAAGCTTTTGAGTGTCCCAGTATCCAGATCACCTCCATTTCCCCTAGTTGCCAGCAGGAAATGGATGGCAGTGAAGGGGAGATGAGGCCCAATGGTCCTGATGGGGATTACAACAGAGACAGGACCTTGTCTAGAGACCACCTGTATTTGCCGCTAGATCACTCGTATCGAGACTCTTCACTCAGCCCTAGTCCAGGCAGCAGCCTGTCCTCACGGAGCTGGTTTTCTGATGCCTCCTCTTGTGAATCATTTTCACATGTCTATGATGATGTTGACTCAGAGCTGAATGAAGCTGCTGCCAGGGTTTCTTTGGGCTCCCCTCTGACGTCTCCAGGCTGTGCCTCCCCTCAAACTGGTGGTGGAGTTCTAGAGGAGCAGTCTTTCTGGCATCAACATCATCCTCCTTTCGTGCACCACTCTCACTCCACTCTTTCTCCTCGACAGTCGCCCTGCCATTCGCCACGCAACAGTGTCACTGATGAAAACTGGCTCAGCCCGCGACCGTCTTCCAGGCCTTCTTCACGTCCCACTTCACCTTGTGGGAAAAGGCGCCACTCCAGTGCTGACATTTGCTATCCAAGTTCACTGTCTCCTCATCATTCACCCACGCCCACCCCAGGACCTTCACCTAGGGGTAGTGTGACAGAGGACACTTGGGCTGGAAGTCCCTCTGTAGGCATGTCACCCTTTCAGTGCTGCCCATCTGAGACAGACATCCCACTAAAGACAAGGAAGACCTCACAGGACAGAACATCTATACAGACTGGGAAAGGAGAGCTGGGCGTAGATGACCAAGATAATATATCTTCTAATCTGGACTCTCCTTCAGATGAGAACCTACACAACTTAAAAAAAGATGGGCCTGCAGAACAGTTCCTATCAGTGCCCTCCCACTTCTCATGGAATAAACCCAAGCCTGGCCATACACCTATATTCAGGTAAACTTTTTTTGTAATAAAAGAAAGAAAGGGAAAAATACATTTTGTATTAATAAAAACATCTGGAAAGCTCTGGAAAGTATGCTAATTTTTTTTTTAATTAAACATTGGTAACAGTCAACATTCAATGCTAAAATTGAGAAATATCTGAACACTCATTTTAAACTTAAGAAAATGAATGAATAAAGGCACAGATGGACAAAGTACGGATACATTTTTAATTCTTAAAATCATTTTTTAAGTGCAAAGTGTGCAAATTTGCAAAAAACAATATTTGACAATAAAGTTGCGTTAAAAATTTGAAAAAAAGGCTAAACTTAAGTTTTTTTTCCTTTCGTTCATCTACAAAAATTGCATTATTAGAAAAGCCATGAACAGAATATATGTTGACCTGTTTGTGCTTATCAGCATTAATTGTTCCTTCATAGCTGAATTGTGCAACTGACTTATCACATGACAATGACTTAGTTGTAACTCAACACCATGTACTTAAAAGAGAAATCCTGTTTGCTTCACTGCAAGGCAAATGCAATGTAAAATTTGTATTTTGTACAAATGCCTAGGGGTCCTACATGTCACACTGCTGCCTGGCACACAACTCAAACATTTGTGATCGTTCAAAATGAGCTTGCTGACTGTCTCCGTGAATCAGTTCCTGATTCAGAAAAGGTACCAGGCATGTCGATTGATATGAGGCTGTAGTTTGTAAACCAGGAGGTAATCTATGACAAGAATTAACAAACTTTTTTGAAGCTTCCTTCAGTGTTGATTTGACTTTTTGAATTGTCAGACGGCTCTGCACGTTATGCAAAAAAAAGCGTAGCTTGGAGCTGTGGGCGGTAAAGAGGAGAATAGACAGAGTGGGTGTTGACCAGAACAGACTGAGTATGGTTTATGAGAGCGCTGACACATACATACAAATATACAAGAAATAAAAAAACAAGCAGCAAAATAGACCTAAAGATTTTTATGTTGTGCTGATGTGAATGAAGGGTAATATGAACCTTTTACTTTGCTATGGTAACTGCTAAATGTAAATGTAAAGTTATGTTAGATTCCAGCCCTGTAAAGTGACTGAATTTATTGTTTAATCAGTTTGTTTCGAATGGAAACCTTAGCCATTTGAATCTGTGACTTAAAGAAATTTTAAAGTGATCTCTACAAGATTTAAAACACAGATCAAGGCTGAAATTTGGTGATTTGGTGTTTTTAATAGTATTTTCCAATGTCATGAAGAAAAAAACTTATTTTTTAACGCAGGAGAGGAGTTAAAAAATGTTTCTAGTTGACAAGTAGTAATTTTGATGGATAATTATATCAGTGGATGGGACTACACTGTATTTTCTTGCATGGGGGACTTTGAGAGCTGTGTGTGTGTAGAGGAAAATGAACAAACACACACTTTTGTAGTCTACATACACAAACACACTCACGAGCTGAAAAAGTTGGCGGTCGGCTCTTCAATGTGTGTGGCAGATGAAGATGAGGCCTCGTTTGTGTGCACTGGCCCCTGGTGCTGTAAATCAGCACAGGGCACATATGGCAAAGAGGCAACCACACACACACACACACACATACACAGGCAGATCCATAGACATAACACAAATGCTTGCTCACATAGACCTAGGACTGTTCAGACTTAAACAAGGTCAGCTGTATGATGAGTCATAATTTCATCTTTGTATTTGAACCCTTGTAAGTAAATGTGTTCTCCAACAGTTAGGATAGCAGATGGGACTTGTACACAGGACAGTCAGGTGGTCTGAAGCCCTGTTTGAAATAGGGTGTCAAATTGCCTGAGCTTGCATGTGTGTTAGGAGTGTTTTTTTTAAACAGATGGCCAGGTTGAATGGGTGACTTAGAGAGGATATGTTGAAAATTGGCTGGCGATTATCTGACCCTTGCTACAGCCAAAAAATGCTCATGCCTGACTTCCTGAACTCCTAGAAATAATAAAATGATGACATTTTTGCACGTTAGAAGCCTTATTAGAACTGTCAAATTTACTTACTGCTAAATGTGGGGCATGTGCATCTTCAGACTGTTAACAGGAACTGTGATAGAATTTGACAGGAAGCTGCTGTAACAAGAAGAAAAATACATGAAAATTAATAGTAGATATGGGAGGAAAAATGCATTTTAATTCTGAATCAGGTTAAAGGTTGAGTTTTGCACGCTTAGTGTTGTGCCATGTGTCAGACAGAATTGTAATGACTTCGAAGACGTCTAAGTATGTTTTGCAAGAAAATTTGAAAACTTTTCCTTTTTGCTTTTTGAAATAACTAAGCTATTCATTTAACAAACAAGGTTAACCAATTTTAAGGTTTTGGGATTGCAACTGGCCAGGTGCACCTAAACTCTAACCTAGATGTTTGAGAAAGGTTGCATGACTATGTCAAGACATAGTCCACCCATCTTTTCCTTCTCTGTCACAAGCTCATGTTTCCTCTGTCCTCTATCTTGTTACTGTTGCAGCCATGCAAGCCCACACTTCCTTAGTGGTTATGTCATGACGGAACAAGAAAACAAGAATTTGAAAGCTACAATTCCTTTGTTGAAGTGTCTTCAGATCTTCATTTTACTGAGTTATTCACTGTCCTAAAAGTTGGATTTATTTTGCCTTTGAAATTCAAAATCAGACAATTTAGACAATTACCAATTGCCAAAAATTTTAAATTTATTTTATAACTTAACAGGAAAAAATCCAAATTCCAGAGTTACATTGAATTTTATTGCAATAATTTGTTTTTGTTTATGTATGGATATGATTCACATAATCTGACAAGGTTGTTCTAGCAGGTAGAATTTCATAAAGTTAGCAGATTCTGGAAAATGTTGCTTTGTTAAGATTTATGACATACAAACATTAATTAGTTGTACAAATCTTTTACATATCTCTGAGAAATTACTTTTTATTAATTGAAAAATGCAGTCTTGCATGAGTTTTATTGTCAATTTATAAGACATTAAAAATAAATAATAGGAAATAAATCTAACCTGGCTAGTTGGAGCGTCTTGGCAATAGGAAACTTGTTCAACAGGCAGTTAGTGACTGAATTATGGCTGGTTAAAGATCAGGCATGTTTGATGTCATGGGATTTGTAGGCCTCTTTAATTATAAATGTTTAATTGGCATTATAAATTACATTAAATGCATTGTAAAATTTAAACCCATCTTTACAATATAAAATAATTTTTTGAAAATAAGCAAAGAAAAACAAGTAAATTACAGTCTATGGGTGAAAAGAGTTTTGTAAAAGTGTACTCATGAACTAGTAATGTCCTGGATTTTCTTAAGGTTTAAAGACTAATTAAAAAAGGAAAAAATTGTTTAGGTTTTTACAAAAAAATTGTAAAATTTGACTTGTGCAATATTTTATAAAACGGTTATAAAACTATTCGGTTAGATTTTCCTTAGATATTTCCCTTGTTTCCAATTTAAAGAAAAAAAAAGGTTTTTTTAACAAATGTAGTACCATACTCCATAGTTGTTATCTTTATATTATGTTTCAATAAATCTTAATCATCAGCAGTATATACATCATTAAACTGAAAAGACTAATATTGTTTTAATACCCATTGTTGATGCCAGTAAACAAAATGGGTTGAGGAAAAAACGATCTACTGCTCTCGGATAGAGGGAAGCAGTTTTTCTCTGTGGAGAGCGCTGCTGAGTGTTTTAGTTTTGAGTGCAGCTGTTCAAATATGATTGTGGCCTACTCCGATAACAAAAAAAAGAGTGGGACTGAGGAAAAACACACAATACTACCTCTCCTGTGATGCCCTGGACATAAAACATACATAAAACATACACATGTACTGAATACACACAGACTCAGAAATAGTAATTTCTGTACTGTCTAACTCGCACCCTTGTCCTTTAACCCATTCTTTGACCCACACGTTGAAACAGTGAAGACTAAGAAAGAAAAGTCCCCCTTAGGGAATGATTCACTCTCAGTCTCTGTACTTGACCTATTACAAGTTTTAAGTTTAAGTACAAAGTCGATGCATGTGGGCATTCCAGTGATTCACTGTCTGATGGGACAAAGCAGACTGCATTTTTACCACCATTTTGCCCCTTCTGCACGACATTAGTCCTCAAAGGGGAATACCAATTTTATTTATTTTTGTGCATTTATGTAGCGTTAAGATAGCTTTACAAAAATTAGCTGTCTTAAGCTGTACACGAAGAAGAGGCTGTTCTGCTTAACTTTACATGATATTCAAGGAATTATTTGTTTGCAGACTAGTATGAGTATGTATTTATTTATGTTAAAATGGAAACGTTGAAGCATTGACAAGATTCTGTTATAAATTTTGAATGTTTACACTTTCTCTTCATGAATGTTTCCATTGTGTTCTTTAAGTACCAATTGACTACATCTTTTGAACAACATTCTATTCTTTCAGAGTTTATTTCTAAAGCTTTACTTTCCTTAACCCTGCTGTTGCTCTGCCACCTCAGGACCTCCTCACTGCCTCCTTTAGATTGGCCACTGCCAAACCAGTTTGGACAGTATGAACTGAAGATAGAGGTACAACCCAAAGCCCACCATCGTGCACATTATGAGACTGAAGGCAGCCGGGGAGCTGTCAAAGCAGCATCTGGTGGCCATCCTATTGTCAAGGTAATGTATATATTTATATAAATATATTTATTTCTACTGTAGCTTTGGGCCTCTTTTAGTCCAAACTTCACAAAACATTTGCAATTGCAAGCTTTGTGTTTTTTTATCTTGAATTTTTGCTTTGATATCGGATCATCTTGTTTATAAATACAAATGTTTATAGCCAACGGTCTTTATCAGACAAAGATCGTCAGTCCAGAGTGGATACAAACATTAAGTTATTGTAGTTGTCTTTGGAAAATAGGGGTGTAACAATGCATCGATCCACATCGAGATATTGATTAAATGATTATTGGTTCAATTATATCAGGGCAAAACGAAAACATGAATTCATATCGTCATCATATGCCCATTGTGGATCAACAGGATTTCCTCTACATGTAACTGATTGTGGTGCGCCGCCACACCCTCAGAATTAATTTCTTTTTTAAATAATTTATTAAAACAATGTAAAGCATTTCATAGATATTTATATCCTATATTTGCGCACTTATACTAACCATAATCAGAGTTTGAAATATATTTAAATATCATGAAATGTTAAAATTGACTTTATTTTTAAAAACCAACGCTGGTTCTTGCCTGCCTCGCTGCAAAGCTGGCTGCTGTGCGGTGCGCTGCTGCTCTCAGGAGTGAAAGAAAACTAGCGGCAACAGTCCGAAGTAGAGGGAGAGAAAAGGCAAAAGAAAGGTACCTAAGGAAGGTAAAGTTCAATGCATTTTTAGTTCAAGCCTGTGAACACAACCCTGATGTTAACATATTTGCATTTGAACAACAGTATGTAGTTAATTAATAATTTGCAGGGTTTGACAAATAGGACTGCCTGAGGCAGGTAAAACGTATACTTGGAAAGGTGGATGTGTCCTGCTGCCTGCCTGACTGGGCATTAGGGGTGTAAATCACCAGCTTTATCCCAAAACGATATCACATCGATATGTTTGGATGACAATTTGATATTTCTCGATATCACAAAGTCCGTCGTGTGCATAACTGAAATATTGTGTCGCGGTGATTATTTCTCCCTCCCACTGCATGTCATGCAGACTGAACCATTAACAACTGTAGTTGTTTTTTTTCCACACAAGTTTTCGTGGAAATACTTTTTTTTGTTTGCTTTTTATTGCTACTCTCAGAGATGAAAAAAAGGCATGGATGTTCGCTCGCTCATAAGTCTACCTTGCTAACGTAATAGTCGGCTTCTGCTCTGAGAGCACATTGGGTCATTCAGAGGCAGAGGCTAACCTGTATGGCAAGCCCTTCTAACATTTATTTGACTTCACCACACATACTATCTGAAAATGAGTTATGACTAGACATATTATTTATGTAAGATATTTTTGGTTATATTTTGACAAGGCAAAATACCTATTTGAGATAAATCTAATGACATTCTGACTATTGGTAGTATAAATTACATTCGATTTATATTAAGTTTTAAGGAGGCTCCAATTCAAGATTTTTTTAAATTACATCAATATTCAAGTTATATGAAATGTATATTTAGATATGAGATAGGCTATATAAGATTCAACTAATGAAAATTGCAGACTGTTTCATGTTATGTATGTAATTTTTGTTTTAAAAAAGCTGCAAGGGGATCATCTGGCAGCATGCATGCTACTCAGCATCAATGGGCTCCCTCTGACTGAGTTCCCATATAACAGGGCATTGGAGCTCTTTTTCAAGAAGCCCAGAAAAATAAAATGCTCTCAGCCAAGCTGCAAACTGCGAACTTGTGAACTGAATTGAATCAAAATCGTATCGTGAAAGACTTTGATATCAAGAAACATCATATCATCTAAGGAAATCGATATATTGTGTCATGATGGAGTTGGTGAATTAAACCCCAAATCGAAAATATAAATTATTTGACTTATGTGAAAATATGTAGTAAGAATCAATTAACTAGATAAATATCTACTGACATTGGCTTCAACAAGCTGAGGCCCTGTTTACACTGTGTGTTTTTTGAGTGAAGCCAAAACTTTTCAGCCATTCTTGCACACCACAATGTTCTCTCTGAAACTGAAGCGTTCTGTATCCTGGTTTCAGAGTGGAGATTTTCGGGAGAACCCCGCATAGAGGTGTGAAATACTCAGCAGGATTGAAATTGCACATGCTTGCTACAGGTGGCTGCAGTCAAAAGTTTTTCTACAAAAGCAACAGTTACAATAACGGCAACTAGTAGAGTGTTTTTGCACTACTCACCATTTTTCAGCATCTAAGAGCAAAACGACAACATCCTAGGTTCGAAAGAATGTTGGTGTACTCACTAGTTTAGATGGAACTGTGATCATGCTGACACTGCATGCGTAATGTGTTTAGCTGAACCTGGCATCAGGGTTGGCAGAAAAACGTAAATACTTTTTTGTTTCTCCATCCTTTTCAGCCACAGTGTTCATGAAACACAACACACACCTCATCTTACAAACCCTCACTCGGCACATATCACAGTTTGGGTCAAAAGACAGTAGTTTTAAAGCGACAGTACAAAGCTCATTATTTCCTACCTGGCATTGAAACTACAATGGATAAACGTGTTTATTTAAATTTTTTTGTTTGTTTGTTTATTTTCTCTTATAAGCATAGAAAAAACTCTAGTGTTTCCATAGATTTTCATGTGTAAACAGGGCCTGAGAAGGCAGGCAGACAATATCCCAGTCAACTAGTCTGTCATTTTATATAACTCGATATAATGTAGACGAGAAGAGAAAAAAAAACAAGCATTAGAAGATTTCAGTCTAATGAATATTTTAAAATCCTAGTGACAAGCTTATTTTTACATGTGTGATTTAGCAAAAGCCTAGTGCTAAATTGGTAATTACTGTTGCAGAACCCAACCAGGGACTTAGATCAACAAGTTGGTCAGTAGTCCAGTTGGCCAATATGATGCCAACATACAACACACTGACCACAATGTATTTTTATCAGCTGCCTCCATGAAAGGTAGACCATCATGTAAATGTCTGTCTGTGTGCATGCATTTAGTATATTCGCAAAATGACCCTTTGGATAAATTTTAATTAAACTTTTAGAAAGTTATCATGTACATTTACAACCAATTAACTTTTGAAATCAGCACAATTCAAAATGATCACCACAGCTAATCAACTTTATCAAACACAAATATTGCTATAGCTCAATTTTTACCTCCTAGGACCTGGCATGTGGACAAAAATACATTGCAATGCAAGAGTTCAGGTCTTAGCTAAAGATTGGTGTGTTAGAAGTTAAGAGTCACACTGAGTGCCAACAAATTAGGCAGGATCTTTGTTTAAGCTTTGACGTACAAGGTAGTTGGCGATATTTGTTCTTCACACCTGCAGTGATAACTATGGCTGTGTCCAAATTCAGAGGCTGGGTCCTTCAAAGGCCGAAATCATCAGCTACTTATGTCACTGTGCCTTGCCAGAGGCTGTCTAAAATCGAAGACTCCTCCGATGTGGCCGACAAATGCGTCCTTGTTTTTCCCTGATTTGAGGGACAGATCCGATGGATCCTTCTTGGCCCACCCAATCCCATATGCATTGCAGGCCGACCGGAGATTTGTTTTCTGCTAGTAATGGTAGATGAAGGGAGAGAAAGGAATACAGTTTTAAATAAAGTGTGGCGGTATAAAAATTTTAAGTTTCAAGCGGTTGTATGGTTAATGCTTTTTTGTAATTTTTTTAGACATATTTTTTTTAGTATTATTTTTGTCAGAATTCAAACAAGTTGGTACAGCGAAATAAACACACACGTATGGCGGGTCCCTTAGTTCTTCAAATATTGCCTTTAAGTTAATTTTGTTGGTTTGTGATATTAATAATGGTAATATAATGATATTTTGCTAATTTTGATCTATTTTGGCTTCTGTTTAGCATTGTCATGGTTGCTCGGCAATAAGACATTAGCCAGGGTGGACGGGAGGCTGGACCATCCAAATGTCTAGACTTTTTTCCGGGTAGGCCGGATCCTTCAGAGGAACCAGCCTCTGAACTTAGGCACAGCTTATGACACCATTTTTGAAATTGTGTACTTTGGAATTTTTTTTTCCCTTAAAAACTGAAATGTAAACCAAGTACACAGTTTGCAAATTAGAGTTTTTCTATTTTTCTTTTTCACGTATCGGTATCTGAATTGGTTACATTTTTAGAATAATTTAATGTGTAACTATTTTGTTGCATTTCAGATTGGGTGTTGGGAAGATGTGTTGCAACTGCAGGTTGATGGGAAGTAGATAAGTCAGAAGGTGAACTCGGGCATGGCTGATTATTCAAGATTTAACAAGTGAGATAAAATTCAACACTTGAACAGCTGTGGACTCAAAATTTCCTAACACAACAAGGACTTCTAGACTTCTGCCATTTGTTGCTTTAGAAACAGTCTATATCCTCATACATTCAGTCATGCAGGCTCCCTTCAGGCCAATCATTAACCATTTCTACCTCCGATAGACCAAGACTCAATCCTGCCATATGTGACAATGCATAATTTAACTGTCATTTTTTCTTTCAACCCAGCACTTGCCATGCTTGCCCTCATTTCTCATCCCCAGAGGAAATTATTTGGGGGTAGCATTTCACTTGATGTAGCAAGTGACTAATGACAATCTGTGTTGCATCAGAAAAGACCATTTCAAAGTTGATTTAAAACTGAGTTGAAACTTTGTTTGCAGTACTTTCAAGTTTTACCCTAGAGGTAAGTGTACTTGGTTATACCTAAGTTTGAGAAGAGTAGACTCAGTATTTTTGGCTCCAAAAGAGAAATTTATTATTTTTGTTCTTTATTATATTTGCACACAGTTATCTCTGCATAATTACATTTAAGTATATCTTTAAAACGATTTGTCTTGTATCTGTATTGATTGGTGGAAGGTTTTCTTGGTTACCACTAAAATTGAAAAGCACGTTATTGTTACAATGAATGAAAATTTAGAACACTAAAGACTTTCATTATCAAATTTACAAACAACAGTATTCTGTCACGGATGGAGTAGGTAGAGTGATTGAAAGAGAAGCACACATAGCATTTGGTTCTCATCAGCAGCGGTTTGCAGAGCTTTGTGCACGCAGCTAAAATGTGTGGGTGAGTGAGTTGGAGTATTTGAACCAAAGTGGGTTGAATGCCAAGACAAAGAAATTACTTTCATTTTTTTAAAAATACATTTTCATTCTATATATTTTATTTAATTTAAAAATGTATGCATTACTAACTTAGGCATTGCTCATTGTACTATTGTTTTCTGTTTTCATTGATGTTTTGTGTATTAAATCTAAAAATTAACCTTGGTATTACCTCTTTAGTATAAGCTGCAAAAATACTTTTTAATGTAAACACAAAAACATCACAAAGCAATTAAATGCTAATTTTAGACAAATAACAGCAATACTAGATATTCAGCAAAGGCTAAATATAAAGTTGTATGAGTGTTTAAATAAATTATCCAATTTTATATTTGAAACAAACTTTACTTGTAATGTTTACTTTAGATTTTTTAATCCATGAGATTTACTTATAAACTCTGTTTGTACACTCAACAAAAATATAAACGCAACACTTTTGTTTTTGCTCCCATTTTTCACGAGATGGACTCAAAGATCTAAAA
>JARVJO010000164.1:13384386-13409183 GCA_031762555.1 Cynodonichthys magdalenae | reverse complement strand
TGGTAATATTGTTTATCTGGAATCAATTTTAGATCTTTGAGTCCATCTCATGAAAAATGGGAGCAAAAACAAAAGTGATGCGTTTATATTTTTGTTGAGTGTAGAATCCACAACCAAATGATGCCATAGTTGTCATCTGGACATAGTGATGACTTCCTTTTTTTGACCAAACCAAATCAGTGCACCACTAAGCTGATGATCTGCTCAGTCAACAGAAAAAAAGAATTGTCTAAGCTATGGAGCAGATCTAATTTCTAAATGTTGAAGACTGTGTAAAACGCAGAGTAAGAGCCATTAGTCAGGACCTCAGATTTAAGCTGAATTGCTTAGGCCAAACTATAGTCAATATAATTTAATTGTCACCAATTTAAATATTTTAATGTACACTGCAAAACGACTACATCAGTTACTGACTCTTTTAGGCCATTTCTTTAGGGCTAGTTGCAGGCCTTAATCGGTACACCTGTTGCTAGGAGACATATAAGTCCAAAGCCTCTCTGGCTGAAGGCTGAGGTATCCTTGGGCATATTTAACCAGCTTATTTGAGTGCTGCTGTGCCCACACAAATATAAGGAGCCCCTCTGGTATTACAAATTTGGCTACAAATAGAGACTGTCGGATCCAACTGAAACAGGCGGACAGACATAGCAAAGACTCTAACACACTTGCTTACACATTCACTACATAGTATGAAAGCAAAACAAGTCCGCACAAACACAATCTAAAACTTCACCTAATACAATACAAGTTAGGGAAAATGTTATGTGGATTTTTTAACCTGTTGTCAGAATTAATAAACCGAAATGAAGCTATGGAGGGTAGTTATGAAGATTTGAAAGCTGAAACATTATTTCCACCTGCTGGATGTATTAAATGATTTTGATTTTAGAGCTTGAATGCATGGCCATGAGCTCATTACTGTCCATTTCAGCGTGTCATTCAGTCTCTCATTTCAGCAACGCTAAACTGTTTTCTCTCAGCTTTTACTTCTCTGTACTCTACCTTTAGACATGTTCTTACTTTTTCTAACCCCTCAAAGCATTTTAAATAGTTTGACAGATCTTTTACACTCAGATTCTCTAGACTATATTACAATTGGAAAGGGGAATGCTTCTAACTTTGCAGAGCTGTGCAGATTACGCTGTGTGAACTGGCTAGAGCTAATGTTGCCCTGCCCCAGGGCTCTATTTGATGTAAACATGTTGGAGGCTTGACTCTCATTTGTGGTAATCAGGCTTAGCAGACAGAAAAAAAAAACAGTTGAGAAGAGGTGAGGGAGAGAGAGATGCATGAAAGAGTAAGTGAAAGTGAGAGAGGACAGAATGGGAGTAAAAGGAATTGTGTGGACTAGTCTAACAAGGCCATATACAGCCCTCATGCTGTATACAGTAAACCCTTCTGTGTGTGTGTGTGTGTGTGTGCGTGTGTCGGTTTGTGCATGAGCGTGCACATGTATTAACCTTGTTTAAACAAACAGTCAACCAGCCCCCTGGCTCTCACTGCCCTCCCTGGTGTGCTGGGCAAACAGCAAGTGCGTGTGTGTGTGTGTGTATTTGTGTTTCTGTCCATAGATCCCATGGTGCCACAGTGCCACACCAGGGAAACCACTGCAAGATAAAATGGGACCTTGTGTGACCTTGACCACCATTTTTCCTGTTTTTACATCTGTTGCACACACTTGCTAACCAAACTGTTACACACCAAGCACAGACACCCTCTCGCTGTCTCTCTTACACATCACATTCAAGGAGCACAGTTGTCTGTGTGCTTAAATTCAGTTTTCTGCTCTAGCACCCACTCCTACATAAGTTTTAGGGCTGTGGTTTACACGGACATAGGTCTATAAGCTTCTGACACACACATACGCACTTGCATACACACAGGGAGTCTCACCATGGCAACAGGGGAGCAACACAGGGAAACAACTTAGCAGAGTCAGGCGCTCTCTGTGAGAAAGTGTCATGTTACGGTAGAGGGCTGGAGCTGAGGAAGGTGAGAGGCTAGGACAGGGACAGAGGAGAGAGTGACAAAGGGAAACAAGTTGGAAGGAAATGAACTAGTAAAGAAAATTGGGCAATCAAGAATATATAAAATAAGATGATACATTGTGAAAAAGATAAACGCATGATGAAGGGCAGGTGATGATAGTTAGGATTTCGTTGCACAGAGCAGGTGATGCTGTGTGTACCTCTCTGATTTGCCAGCATTAATATACCATAAATAATGGAACAACAGCTTCCAACTTCAGTTTATTTCTCTATTTTTGCATTCTAAAACAAAAGTTTAAATGTTTGACATGGATATGCCTGCAAGCCATTTATGTATGTATGCAATGTTGGGACATGTTTTTCCCTTCAGCCTGCTAGCTTTATTACTGGCTCAGTGGAACAGATGAAGGCCAAAAATAAGTGGGGACTTTATTTAGTGGAAGGTGAGTATGTAACCATATCCAGCAGTTTTATTTTAAGGGAAAGGGTTTATCCTAAACTTGATCCACAATCAGATGCTGGAAGTCAGAAGTTAGTTGCATGCCTCAGCGAACACGGGCCTTGGGTCTTGTGACTGTTTTTAATGTCACTGTGGTATAATATAAGGACATATTTCTATCAGGCCTGCTTTACTTGTTTACTTATCAGTCAGGCTCAATGCATTCTGGAAGGCAGACACTTAAGGAGTAAAAAGTGCATTGATCACCCTCCTGTGGTATTTCACACTCAACCTTAGATTTAGGAGGTGGTGAAGGAATGCAGAATAACTGAAGGATATGTGTGTTGTGTGTCATGTACACACACGTAGATAACTTTCAGTGACGGGATCATGTGTGCTTGTTTACATAGCCAGCAATTTGCAAGTGGAGCTTTACCCATTATTTGAACTGAAGATGCAAATATGTCCCCTGTCATGTTGCTAATCATACTACTTGAAAACAATTTTTTTTTTCTTTTACTACATTTAGTGTAGTACATCATACTGATGAATTTAAAAAAGTTCAAATGAAAGTTACAATGTGATTGGCTTAGAAAAGCAGTTACACTGATGTAAAAAAGCCTGAGGTCCTTGAAAATCTCTTGATTTTACAAAAATCATTTGTGACTTATTCACAAGCTTGTGTTGACAATCATCCACCAACCCCCATCCAGTACATCTAAATTAAAATGAATCAAGGAAACTGGTCAGTAAACACATGTATTTCATAGGACTGAGACGGACTGATTGAATAAACTCAGCATGTAGAAAGTTATGTTAGAGTTTTTGTTACTGTAGAACAATAATTACTGTAGGTTTTCCAAGTTGATCATCTTAATTAGAAAGGTTGTCTGGGCTGCTGAGTAAATGGTTTTCTACTTCTAGACTCTACAATAAATTCCTTGTGCGTATAATATCCTTTTGGAAATGCCAGAGACAAAGGTGCCAATTAGAAAGAGGAATTTTATTTGATGGTGACAGCTTAAAGTGTAGGACTGACAACCTGAAATCCTTCATTATAACTGTGAATTTTCTGAGATTTGATTATCTGAAATGCAAACTCTAAAACATGTTTAGCCTTAACATTTAAAATAGCGAAAAGCAAAACTTTAGCATTGAATTAACATTGCTTTAAAAATTAAAAAAACGTTCCTCCAGTTCAGACACTTTTTTTAGGATCTGGCCTGATCTGTGGACACCAAGTAGTACAGACATGTATAAAGGCACAGATGTGTGTACTGCCTGAACTCACTCCTACAGAATATAAACATGATAACCAAACAAGAAAAAACAACCCACAAGGGTTGTTAGTCTATGCATGTGACAGTTTGATTTCTGAAAAACTGTGTAATATTTAGGAATGGATGGATTAAGCTAGTACCAATTCATTCAAGGTACAATAATTTTAGTAAGTTCAAACTGGAAACTGGACATTTAATAATAAAAAACTAAATAAAAAAGCTTTGGGTTGCCTTTAAAAAAAAAGCAAAACCTCAGCGAATGAAGAATCGTTCTGTTGGAATTCAGAAGTCTGAGTTAGAGGTACTTATTGTAATTGTTCTTGCTCTGCACTTCAGATAAACATGCCCAAAAGTTATGTGAATTTCTGGTTTATTTAGTCACACTCTAATTAATCTATCAATAAGTGGTAATAAATCACATTCAGAAGATGTGGTTAAAGGAGTGTCAACATAGCTCAAGGTAGCAAGTTTTTACTACAGAAAGCAAATACTTGTTCATCAGTGTAATCCTAGTTTCAAGACAAGAAGTTACAAAGTACTAAGTTATTTGTGCAAATCAACATTTCTCTATCCTGTTAATATAATACTTGACTGACTGAATCTCAAATTATTTGAATTAGTCACATAACTTGTTGTAAACACAGCATATTTCCACTTTTCAACATCTTGTTTAGCATTTGTACCTTTGTACCATGATTCTTTTATCACGGGGGAATGTCTCAGAAGCATCAGGTGAGAAAGTTTAAAGGGAGTTGCAAAAATTAAGCTTCTTTTAAGAATTAGAGATGTTTGTGTTTTGAAAAGGCAAATTTCAAGCTTTCTATCTTTTTTAATGCACCAAAAATTTGTATCAAACACTGAGAAATGAACAGAAACCTGCAGGGAAAACAGCGCTGTAGTGAGGCAGACGCTTTGCAGTTCTGGTGGAGAAACAGCAGTGAAAGAACCCGTTCTTCTCTGTTATCCTCAATGAGCTGTCTGAACTGGGGGTGCGGCTGTTTGAGAGCAGTATGGTGGTTGCGTGAATGTGGGGGGATGCCATCCTGCTGTCACGGAGTCTGCCAAGTACAACATTAAAACAGTGGTGGGATTGTGTGGTCTGGTGTTTGTTCTTTCCCTCCGAAGAGGAAAGGTCCTGCTTTCCTTTCCAGTTTATTCTTGTCTTTACCCAACATGCAAACATTTTCCTTCATCAAAGTTTCTCTCCTCTGAGTAGAGACCAATGTGCCAGCACTCAGGAACAACTTACGAGGACAACTGTTGCTTGGTGCTCATTGCCAACCATTTTGGCATACATGTATTTTTGGAATTGAAAATACTGCTGACATTTTTACAGGCAACTTTTGTAGCCTGCTTAAAAACAGCACCCTTTTCTGTTTACGATTTTACAGAATGCGTTTAGGATTGTACATTCAGCATATATTTAAGAATGAGCCAAATATTTTCTGTAACACTGTTGCTCAAAATAAAAAATAGGACAATTAGGTTTTTTTCTTTGAGAAGATTTCCATAAAAAATATTTTTAGGGAAAATTTAGCAGTTAAAAACACAGGTGTTTACCTTGTAGGAGACCAAAGTGCTAGATGAATTTCCAAGAATATAACAGCACTCCCAAGTTGTCTTTTTTTCCTACAATGCTTCAAATGAATAGAGTATTCATTTGTTCATGCCTTTCTTCATCTGGAATCCAAGGACTCACATCTGTGTTTTTTATTTCTTACTGTCATTTCTCAGCTTATTGGCTACAGTGAGAAACCTGTCAACCTGCAGATGTTCATTGGAACAGCAGATGACCGCTACTTGAGGCCGCACGCCTTTTACCAGGTGCACCGCATCACTGGAAAAACTGTAGCCACAGCCAGCCAAGAAATCCTGGTCTCCAGCACCAAAGTTCTCGAAATTCCTCTGCTTCCTGAAAACAACATGTCAGCCAGGTAGGTGGTGGGCCAGAAACCCTGGAAAGGGCACATTATTCATGAAGAAATTATGAGCTTGTCTCCACAGTGGATGCTCTATCCAACAGAAAATGAAAAAGTTTTCAACTAAACACGGGTGCAATATGTTCCAAAGGAAATTTATAAACTTTCTTAATTTAAACTAACAGCAAAATTGGTTGCAGAATAAAATGTTAATGGTTTCTTGTGGAGCAAAGAACCAAGTTTTATTATTATATTCATGACCTATAACATGTAGTTAGTGATTTAGCATTGCAGCACTGGTTCTCATAGTCAACTCCCTGCTGAGCTCGTGGGTTGTTTCATTACTCCTTGGCTTTTACAAGAACTATTTAAATATGTCTACGGTGTTTACTTCCTGACAGTGGTGTTTGGGGCCAACTTTTTTCTCATTGCATTGCAGCATCGACTGTGCTGGCATACTTAAACTGCGGAACTCAGACATTGAGCTGCGGAAGGGGGAGACGGATATCGGAAGAAAGAACACTCGGGTGCGCATGGTGTTCCGAGTGCACATCCCTCAACCCAACGGGAAGGTGCTGTCGCTGCAGGCTGCCTCCATTCCAGTGGAGTGCTGTGAGTGTTGGCATTCAAAAAGCTGTGAAGAGGGTAAAAATGTTTAAGGACAGACCCCCAAAATTATTTAAATGCATATGCCTTAATAAGCAAATATGCAGTCTGTCAGACACTAAAAATGTTAATTTGCTGTTTAGATATAAAATCATTGAAAATGCAATAAAAGAATACATTTTAGATATTTCAGTGTGTTTTTATCTAAAAGTTAGAATATTTACACACATTTACAAAACATGTTCATGCACAAATCCACAAGAACACAAAACTTTGATTTGTTGCACCATACTTTTAGAGATAAGTCATGAATTTATAGTATTAGTACATTTTAAATAAATTGTTCCCTTTCTGTGTCTATTTCAGCCCAGCGTTCAGCTCAAGAGCTGCCCCAGGTTGAGAAGTCCAACCTAACCAGCTGTCTGGTCAGTGGGGGGGAAGAGATGGCCATCACTGGTTCCAACTTCTTCCCAGAGTCCAAGGTTATCTTCCTGGAGAAAGGCCCTGGTAAGAACTGTATCTGTGCAGCAGCTTTGCCTTGAGCTACATGGATTTTGCAGAAACAGGTTGTACCACATACAGTGTATGCAGAGATTTTAAATGGTTCCTGATGGATTTGATCAAATCTTGAGTTCATCTAGTTGCTCAGAGCCTAAATCTCTAAATTATTCTTCTATTTGGAGTTTTTGTGTGCTACTGTTTCTCTCACAGTCTAAAGATATGTGTGCTAGCAAGTTAGCAGCTATGGCAGAAATATGTTATTTTACCTAGTTTGCACCCAAAGTGGACCAATTTCTGTTTTCCTCTGAGGCTGATAAAAGAGCTATTTCAACCAAGACATTAATTATTCATGACCCATCACTAAGCCATACTCATCTGAACTATGGCTTTAAAAACTATTTGTTAATTTATCTAATTTAATTAAACACTCTTAGGCTAATTTCTTTTAAGTCACAGTTTGTTGCTTCCTCTTTTGAGAACACTTTAAAACAGAGCTCATGCTGGAAGGAAATTTTTTATGAATGACATTTGTTGAACCAGTCTCTACCTGCCCAAGCTGCTTTTGTGATGCAGAGCAACAGCTTCAAGTTCACACATGGCAACAGGTTTTAATAGTGTATTCTTTGTGAGCAAGTGTCATACTTTAGGATTTTCGATTAAAATAATCTGCCTGAAGGAACGTGTTCAGGTCCTTTTCAGGCCAAGCTGGTGAAGCATGGACGAGAAAAGCCGTGAGTGGAAACCTTGGAGAGGCGCATCGTTAAACTGTGGAAGAGGCAGACAAATTTATAAGTGTATGGGAACAGGATGTTCGATGGGGTTGTGTGTAATTGACTGCCTACATTATAACTAATCTGTCAACATCAATGCACAATACATGCTGATTGAAGTAAAAGTCAGGAAAGAAAGAAATGCATTGACAAACATATTTCCACCGTTTATCTAACTGAGCGGTGCAAGAATAGTCACAGCAAAGTAGAAAAACTGGCCTACTCCCTCTTGTACACAGAAATTAATGTTTTAAATTACTGCAGTATAAAGAAAAAAACAATACTAATTTAACAAGTGCTCAAGTTAGATTTTATTTAATATGCAATGAAAATGAAAACCCTGTAACTTGATAAATATGAGTTTGATATCATGGAACTTTTACTGGGGTGCTTAAAACATTTCTCTGTACTTAGTAGTTCATGCACTAAGTACTTATAAAAAAGAAATATTTTGTTAAAAACTCATGTCTTAATTCGTATGATAGTTTGCTTCTAAACCCCCCCCCCCCCCTATTTTTGAAATGCACTAATCTTTGAAGAAAAGGAATAAAAGGAGAATAGATAATATGTATATGCTTCATTTGGGGAAATTTTATTTCAGGTTACAGGTGTTGTGTTTATGCAATAAGATAAGATAAAACATGAGGAGAGAGAAGGTGTGGTATCAGTCTGAGTATATACTGGTTGTATATAAAACTATAAACTACTCACCTATAAACACCTTTCCCTCAGGCAGGGTGTGCATACATTCTTACGGAAAACCTCTGCTTGAACGCTAACTATTTGAGTTCCCCAGCTTCATCATGCACTGAAATTGAAAAGTCCATAATTGGTAGAAGTCTTTCACTTTAACAAGCATGAATGTTTATACAAAGGATTCGTCTTTTAAGGCTGTAACTGTGTCTACCTTGAAGAGTGACTAGCAGGGGGCACGCTTGTGTTGTGAAACTGACAGAAATTGTGTTTTTACACAGATGTATTTTTTCTACCTATGTTTATTTTTGTTTATTTTTTAAGCTCAATAGAGGGCATATATTTTTCATTTTTATAAGAAGGGTGGTTTGGTGATCTGAGTTATTGTTTTACTGTGGTATGAGGCTCCTGTTGGTGCTTGTTGTCTGACGGAGCATGTGGGGCCCTTGCTCCTGCCTGTTGAATGTCAACAAGCTACGCAGCAATAATGCACTGCTGTCAGCTGTCAAGGTCATTGCTCACAAAAAGAAAGACAAAAAAACTGTCAACATGTTAAACTCCTACATTCAGATGAGTTTTTAGGTTTAAAACCACCTAGTGTGTCCGTGGATTACAGCATGTAATATCACAGCAACTGCTTAACCTCTGAAGCTGAGTAAGTTTTATATTTAACGTGCATTTGAAAAGACTTTGTATGAATCTCCGTTTAGACTAGACCTCTTTGCAGAGATGTTGCAGATGCCTGACAGTGGTAATTGGGGGTGGGGAGGGGGAATCCTTCGGGTTTTGTGGAAGAGGCCACGCAGGTGCAAAATATACTTGGTGCAACAACGAGAGTACACCATAAAAGAGGCAGCTGCAAATTTATTTCCTTTTGCTCGGAGGCTACTCGATACTTCAGTTGTCAACATTTTTGTTCTTCTGGAACTACTGTGATTTATTTTATGTTTTTCATCAAAAGTGAGATGCCTGTCAGTGTTTTCATCCCAGCTGTTTCTCTTCAAACATTTGCCTCTAACATGCCTGGCCAAATCATTAAATCACTCTTAGGAAAAAATGAACAGATGTTTAACTGTTTAAAAAACATTTTAGAATAAATATAATTGTCCCATTTCTTTCAACCTAATGTTAACCAGACAAACTGGACAATAGATCGCTATTAAATAGCTGCTAAAATGATCTATCTGAGCTTTCTGAGCCTTTGTAAACTGCACTGCATTCATGTAACATGGAAAAAATGAGGATAAAGAGCCTCTTCAGATAAAAAAAGCTAGTTAAAATGTTGCACCACATTTAATATGGCTCTGTAATGAAATAGCAGTTGTCACTAGTGATTATCTCTGACCTAGATTCAGCCCAACGGAGTTAATAGTGACACTCTTTTTAATTAAAGTGGATGACTTATTGTGTTCATAATAAAAGATTTTATCCAGAGTGTATTGGGGTTGTTAATGGTTTACTCACTTACCTTTATGGTTTGTTTGTTTTGTTTCTTTTCCTCCATTGTAGATGGACGACCACAGTGGGAAGTTGAAGCAAAAATAATTCGGGAGAAAAGTCAAGGCGTGAGTAGAGTTTCTTCTACCACTTTAACGTTACTTTAGCAAATCCTCCTTTAAAATGTGGATTTTTTTTTTTAATTAGGTCTCAGATTTTAAATTAAATGAAGGTCCTGAGCAAAGCCATTTTTTAAGGATTTATCTTAGTTTTCTTTTTTTATTTGGTTGGTTTTGGGTGTTGCAGTTTTACATCTGAAACGTTACACAATACAGGATAAAAATTGTCTTGAAAAAAATGTTTCAACTAAATTTTTTTATACTATTATTTTGTTGGAGGGTTATTAAAATTTTATGTTGCATTTATTAGGACTTGTGAGTAAATACTATTATATATTTATTTTGCACACTGTGCAAATAGAAAATTATAGCATTTTTTTTACTTTTATAAAATTATTCTGAAGAGCAGTATGAACAAGTGTTTTTAGTTAGAGATTTCTAGTGTATACACTGCACTATGATTTGTAAATGAAAATATAGTGTGTAGTTTGCAAATGTGTGCTATAAAAAAGCTTGTGTTAAATTGGCATTCATTCATTTGTTTGTTTATTTATTTAGGATATGGTAGTTTGAAATGTATACGGAGAAAAAGTAAGTGTCAGTAATTTTTTGTTTGTTTTTAGTCATGCATGGTGGTGGAGGTGCCTCCCTACCACAGTAAGGCTGTGAGCTCAGCTGTACAGGTGCAGTTCTATGTCTGCAATGGCAAACGCAAAAGGAGCCAATCACAGCGCTTCACCTACCTGTCAGGTGAGTTCAGACATAGTAAATATAAACAAGGAGTTTGAGACCATTCATGTTTATATTAGAGTGCCAAAAGGGTTTTAAAAAACATTCCTTCCTACTTCCAATTTAATTTAAAAAAGTTTGATTGAGAGCAGAGATAACACGCTCATCATTTTGCACACGTCTCCACTCCACTCTGCTGACCTCTTTTCTCTCCTTTTCTCTCCAAAGAAAACATTGCTGTGGTTTGAAGGGGAACCTTCCACTAACAATAACATTAACACCTGCCAACTGTTTATTTTGTAAAGCTTCCCCGGTGGCATCCCCCTTTTTTTTTTCATGCTCTGACTGGATTTGCATAAGGTTTTCTGATACAAATCTTTTTATATCCATGAAAATTATTTGACTATATATAAACATACAGTAGGTTTTGTTGCAATCGCTTTGTACAATTGCATTAAAGCAACAGAGCATTTAATTCCAGATTTTCAATTGTGCATCAGTGATGTTTTCAGTCATAGCAGCTTTATTCTTTATTTGATATTGTTATTGTTTTCTTTTTTTCTCTCTCTCTCTCTGTGAAAGTCAGTCAAAGTGAAAACACAGTCGGCGGAATATTTCAAGATGTGAGCATTTTGTGCAACACATCCAAACCTTGAGTTTTACCACAAAAGTGTGTGTTCGTGCATATGCGTACGAGCGGCCTTGCCCATCCACCCACCCAGCCTTTCTGTTTGCAAGCACGCCTACTCGGCACAGGCAGTTCCTGTTTTCCCCGCTGACAGATCAGTGCAGCCAATCAGAACGATGTAAAATAACACTGCTCTGTCAGTCAAGCTGGGTCGCTGACACCACTAATGTCACCGCGGACACCACCTGCTTTATTGTGGCAAAAAATGAAAAAGAAAGTCTTTCATCACGGGTTCTGCTGCAGTGGCTCTGTCCCAATTAAAATGTGTATTCTGAGAAAATTGTGAAAAAGCAACGTTGCTATATTTGTAAAATTTGAGGAATAAAATCTTTGTTTTTGTTTAACTTTCTTGTTTAATTGCTGCATTGAATTTAATAATTTATAACTGTATTTAATTTTTAAAAAATCACCCCACCCTCCTTACTCCTATGCCATGGCTCAATTTCCAGTCAGAGTAAACAATGAATTTTTTTTTTGCCTTATTGTGCTTTTTGACTTTGTAGTCCTAAAAGGTTTAACAGGGTGAGTAGCGGGTGCATTCTGTGAACTCGTTTGTTTTTTCAGTGTGATCTGAGCTGAGGGACATTTAGCTCCTCTTCCCACACATTTCACATGATGGCACTCAGACTGACAACATATGCTCTCCTCTGATTCAGAGCTGGATAAAAATAAAACTCACGGTCACAAGGCACCAGATTGGGAAATAGGTTACCGATTGGCACAGAAGTGCTCTAAGCTGTCACAGTAAAAGGGAATGGCCCCATTTACAGTGAAAATGTTAGTTTGTTTTTAGAGGATTTTTCATCTGTAAAAAGCTCACTTATATTTTCACATATATTCTAAAGATTGTCAGTGTATTAAGGTTTAGGCCTGCTTTTTAGTTTTGCTGCAGAACTTTCAGAGGTAATTTTACAGACTGGAGGAAGCAAAAGGGAGTGAGATTATCTTTGAACTTGAAACAGCTTAATTTTAATTTAAGTTTCTTAACTTGAGTGAGAAGCAAAAATAATACTTTTTTTCCTCTCTTCTTTTGGAATTTCCACTTTTTTTAACGTATTGTGTTGCATGACTCAACTCAGCTCTAAACAGTTTTATTTTCCTTCATTTCTGTCACATTTTTATTGTTGTATTTTTCTTTCCAGTTGGTGCCTTGTACCTCTAATTATGTTTTGTTTACTGCCTCTGTTGAGGTTCAGAAGGAGCGGAGCCTTTAGTAAACAGTTGCTCTAATGCTCGCACCACTGTGACATTTACTTGTGGTGTAAAAAGAGCAGTTGTCTTGAAACCCTGCACGCACTGAAACACTTTCCTGTTCGCTGAGGAGAGAATTAAGTTGTAAAATTGTATATAAATAATCTAGAACACCAGACACTGATATGTTCACATGAATACCACCAATACATAAACTTAGCACAAAAAGTAAGGACATTTGTGTTTGGTAGATTATTCCCTTGTTGTAACAATGCTTCATCTTATACTGTTAGAAAGCCTGTTAATGTTCCTCTTGAAAGGGCAATATTGTGTAAAATCAACTTTTTTTAGCTTTATATCATCTTATAATGTTATTCTCTCATCAAAAACATGCTCCGATTCTTTCTTTGACTCATTCATGCATGCTTGAGAAATCCTGTAGTGTCCTGAGGCAGCCATGCAGGTGAGCAAAAATGACCAGTTGGGCCTAGAATCGCCTTTTAGGATCAGCTCCTCCCCTGGGCTGGGTCTCCGAGCTCTTCATCACAGAGCACACCCACCTCCCCCCACCCCCCACGACTCCTGCAGGCAGCAACACAGGAAGGCTGGGTGAAACCACGTCTGCTGAGCTCCTATACTAACTACATTTCAGTTTGTTCACATCGTTGTTTGGTTTATATGTGATCTACGGTTAGCAGAGCCCTGTAGAGAGGATTTGTTGTGATGACGTGTTGAAATGGGCGGGACGGAATCTGAAGGAGGTTCTTAAAGAGACAAAGGCCAATTTCAAGGCATTTAGAAATGGAGAAGTCGAGTTTATTTTCTATTTAAACATATAAACATTTTAATAACAACTGAAGGTGACATTGTTACTTATTTTGGTATAGAATTTAAATACAGTATATGCCTGAGAAACACATAATATTGTCCCTTTAAATGGTGCCACATTTGTAAGGAACAGGCATTTGTGGGATGAGCATTAGAGCTGAGTATGTGGGTTTTGCAAATTAAAAATGAGCAAAATCTTCTCAGCCAAACAGCTTATTTTGCAGTAGCTATATTGACCCTTGTTTTGATCTTTTGGTACCTCCAGGTGCTGCAAATCAGGTGCCCTGTATAAGATTTATTGTCAAGAAACATTGTACAACAAAGAAATGATCTATCAAACACAAATGTTCTTACTTTTTGTGTTAAGTATAGAATATGTCTCCATGTTTATAAACTGATAATATGAATTCAGTTATTTTTTTTTTCTAAATGGCCAGACGTCAGTTCTGTTGTTAGATGTTTTGCTCACTCAGTACTAAAATCCATATAAAGACCACATTTGATTAACCATTACTGATGGCATTGTAAAAATCAGCTTTTTTATCTGATCTCATGTTTTTCTCCTTTCTTTTTCTGCCACTCTCTTCTCTTGTTCCCTCAGTTATGGTAAAACAGGAGCAGAGAGACGAGCTGGACCTTCCCGCTGCTATTTCCATGCCCTTAACACATGCTGCCGGTCTGGTACACCCTCAGCTGCCTTCTCCTGAGCAGGGCCACCCATCGGACAACCTTCTGTCCAGCTCCCTTCACAGCCTGACCACAGTTTCCAGACCTGACCTGCTACCTCGGCCGAGCCCCTGCCCCTCCCTGAGCTCCCCTCTATACCCGCACCTGCCTCACCTTCAGGGTCACAGTTTGCACCACCCTCCTGCAGACTGCCACATGCCGTTCCACCAGAGCTCTGCTCCTGCTCCCCTCCGGCCCCCCTATCAGCCTTTGCAGCACAGCCACGGTCCGAGTCATAACCTGTCCTTCAATGGCCAGCCCAGCCTTCCTCTTCAAAGCTATGACAGGATGCCCTTTCAGCAGAGCCCCAGTGCAGTATCACATCCAGTTGGCTTGGGAATGGGTTACCAGTCCTCCCCTTGCTCCTCGCCATCAGCTCCATCTCAAACCACCAATCCAATAATTGGATCCCCCCAGAGCCAGCAGCCCCTGCTCTCTCCTTCATCCCCACACCTCCATGCTCTCGGAGGCTTTCACTGCTCTCCAAATCCCAACCATGTGCCCTCTCAGGGTGTGCACTCCCTGACTGGGCAGCACTCCCCACAAGTACAGAGAGGTCTGAGCTACCACCCAGTGAGTCAAAGGTCAGCTTCCTGTCCCACACCATCCACCACCCATCCTCCACAGATGATCCCTTCTCCCCATTCTGGGCCTTCCTCTCCTCAGCTCCACTCGCTACCATACCAATCTCCCACTTCATCTTCACCCACCTCGGGTGGCAGCCCTCTGGGGATCCTACCACAGCAGCATTCAGGACAGCCCTCTCCTCAGGCCACAAGTCCTGTCCTGACCAGTCTGTCTCCTTCAGCAGTGGGGCCGCTTGGTCATCCACTAAGTCCTCAGGGGCCCTTTCCCTCGGATGGGGAGAGGCCAAATATTAAGCAGGAACCAGATGACAGAGAACCCACCTTCCGCTCCATCGGCCTGCAGGACATCACACTGGATGATGGTAGGATATTTGATATCTTGTGTGTCTTTAAAACATCTAGGGAATATTTTTACTTTTTTCTGCCAAGAGTTGAAGCCTTTGTACACCAACTGTGTATTTTTAGTGTATTGTGTCAGTTTAAAAAATAAATGCAATGTCACAATATGTCACAATATGTCATGATTACACACAGATTTGAATATTTTTGTTTCTTTAAAATTTCTATTGATTTAACTTTACTTGTGTTTTGACACATGATGTGAAAAAACAGAGTTATGTTTGGATTTTGATTTAATATGTGAAATTTAGTTTTCCTTATTTTAAGGCGAACTAAAACCAGATGATGACTGCTGTTCAGGTTGCTTTGCTATTTTAATCTATTAAATACATGTACTATGAGAAAAAATTGGCACTTCATGAGAAATTTTAACTGTTTAGATTTAACTGTCACTAAACCCACATCATCATAGAGAGACAGCTTTTCACTTTGTTGTTCGGTTTATTCCTCTTCTACCACCTAATCTGATTTGCTCTTTGTGATATGATACTGTGCACGTTTCATTTCATAGTTTGCTGTTTGTCCACTCTGCCTTCAATACCACTCTTTTCCTCTCATCCTGTCTTTTGACATGAGTTATTTAAAACACAGCCATTTGTGATTAGTCCCAATTTCTGTCTAAAACGTTGGGCGTCCAAGAGATTAAATTCACTGTAAAATATGAGATGCACAAGATAAATTTGCACCAGATGTAAAACAATACAGATCAGCAGTTGTTGTGTTTTCGAGGAGCAGAAATTCAGATGTCTGATAACAGAGATGGTGTTTCATTTGTCAATGCAGAGCAGCTGTGTTTGGAGGTTTATTACTGAGGATGCTGTAACTTAGTATTGAGTATCATAGACATAAAGAGACAGATAACTGTTGCATTATATTGAAGTGCTTAATTGGAAACTCAGATTTTGGATCTCTGGCAGCAGTATGTAGATTAATGACTAAATCTTTTTTGGCTTTTTGGAGCTCAGGAGCAGTATTACATTGTTTTATGCTTTTTGCTAAGACTGTCGCTGGAACATTGCAGTAATCACATTCTGTCTGTGTGTGTGCATTGTTGCATTTTAGCTATGCTAATCAGCAGAAAAACTTGTTCACTTTGCAACCGATTGTGGAGTCAGTGCAGTTTTTCTTATGCGTGAATATCTTCATCTAAAAGACATTAATCCAAACTTCTAAATTATTTGCCTTTGTGTTTAGAACCTCACCTTAACTCGGTGGTTTATTCAGTTGATGGTCCTGAAAATGTAGGATTAATAAGTAGCCGGGTGAGGCTGTGTCAGGGAGGGGGGTGTTGTGTGTTAGCAAGGGTCAGCCCAATTAACTTTGGGCTGCTGATGGTAAATCATGTGTGAAGGACCAACTTTCCTGGAGTTCACTTAAGCAGACCATGTAGGAGCTTTGAGATTTGTACGCACAGATTCAATTTGTTTATCCAGAAAAAAAACTCATGCAAAACAGTAACTCAGATTCGTTCAGCCGCAGCCACTGTGAAAGTAGCCGTGTGCATCCCCCACCAAAGAAAAAAAAAATGTGCAAGCAAAGTCTACGACACAGTTCAGCCGGGAATGTAAAATCTCCCTTTGAGCCTGTGGCTTAAAATAGATTTTTGTGCCAGCCTGGCTCTGTAGGCCATGTTTAAACGTAACAACAGGAAGCTTCACGCAGCTCTGAGTTTTAAGAGGTCATGGCACACTCTCTTAATTAGATCACTTTCACTCCGGTTTGGGAGACAAACAGGGTACTACAGACAAATATGTAGATAATATAAGGAGCAATTTGTATTTAACTGATAAAATCTGGTAAACTTAAAACACATAGTTGACAGTGAGACTGTTGCCATTACAACTTAATGGTCAGATGTTAAGTGAACTGCTATGAACTTATCCATTTGAAGGGGATATATCATGCAAAATCCACTTTTTTAGCCATTAAATACATTTTGTTGTGCACTTGAAGTTTCTAGGAGGGCAGAAAAGTTAAATTCAGTCTCTCCCAGTGCTGCATAAATATTTTTATATTCTTTTTGGGTTATATTTTGTCCAATTTTCTCTATTTTCTATGACATTTTCTAAACTGTTATGTCAAATTATTTTCGACTGAACTTCTAAATAAGGTCTAGACTTACCAACTACAATTTCATCATCTTCTTTCTCCTCTGGCTCTGGGTCAAACTCTGGCTCCACCTTGTAAGGCTGGATGGAAGTTTTCTGTTGTTGACATATTTTAATTAATTTGTAAATAAAAAGTTCCTGCACTGCTAGATAGACGTTACCACCTCTATTAAGCTAGAATGAACTAGTCTCGAAGCTGGAGGGGGGGCGGGTTGTGAAGCCTCAAAATGAGTTGATCTGAGACACAGCTCTGAAAAGAGGTGAAAGAGGGGTTTGTGGAGTTACAATAAGGAGGAATTCAGACCAAAGCATTGTAGTTCCACTTCATATAAACCCCAACAGGATGATTTAAATGTGAAAAAGGATTAAAAGCATAATATGTCTACTTTAAATCCTTTGCACCCTTAAACACACGACTGCCACCTTTTCTTGCAGTTATTTTCCTATCATTCATTTTAAATTATCAGATAAAATCCACATTTTATTTGTGTTTGTTTTTTTTTAAAGTTGGTATTTGACACTTTTCTTGATGACCAAGAAAATTCTTCAGTAGTATCACTAAATTGTGTCAGTGACAAGCAGCGCAAATAAATGTGTGTATAGAAACTGCTCCGGTTAGCAAGCAGATGGCCTTTGTGACGCACACCAGAGCATGCTTGAGATGTGTGTTTGAGAGAGAAATTGTGTGTTGTGTTTGTGCAAATTCATTCAGTGTTGTGGAACAGTGTGTGCATGTGTGTGTGTGTGTGTGTGTGTGTGTGTGTGTGCAGGGTAAAGCACACAGGAGGTGAGAAGACAGACTGACAGACAGATGGACAGACAAGTTCAAGATCCAACCCCACTGCAGGGTCACTCAGCTGAGACGCAGAACGTGACATGAGTTTGGCACCTAAAATAGAAGCGTATTTTTTCCAAACTGAATGCAATTTGTGCTTTAGGATGTCTGTCTAGACAAAATAAAAGCTGTTTGGAGAAAATAAATCAAATCAAAATGACCAACACTTAAATTAAAAAACAGAAACTGAACAGCTATATTATTATTGTTTTGGGGGGTTTTTTTCAGAAAAATTTAACCTAAATAAAGTGAGCCAGAAAAAGAAAATAGCATTATGTTATTAAAATGTAAAACATATTGTCATTTTGAAGCTTAGATGTCTGAATCCAAATGAAATTGAATCAAGTTAAAAAGAATGTCAAAAGGAACTTTCAGTCTGATATTTTATAAACAATATGTGAGCAAATAAACCAGAAAACAGAACACATTTATTTCGTTATTTCACAAGAACAGCTAGCATTTTATAAAATAAAAATATATATTTGAACTTGTTTTTTCACAAATTCCTCATTTATTCTCAGTGTGATTTTCACATCTGAGAGTTTAGAAGACAAATAGACCAAGTGATTAAAACGGTCATGGAGTGTGAAAAAAAAAAAAAGAGCCATTACCTAAGCAACACTTTGAAAAGACGTGACATTTGACTGTCTTTTTAGGAACAGAAGTTGTGACAGCACAGTATCTGTTCTGAGTCTGTGACAAAAGCATTTGTATTATTTTAATTGATCTCATTTTATCCCTCGTTTTAAAGTTTTTGGTAGTTTTGCTTTCACAGGAACCTTCAGTAACAGTTGCTGAATCAGCATTGAACCACGTTCGTATTGTGCTGCGAAACAGTTCCTACCTCCCGCTGTCAATTTCTGTTTTTCACTGAACAGGTTGCATCCTTTTTTCTCAAGAAGGTTCACACACTCACGCTGCTTTATCTTATTTTCAAATGTTGTCTGGTATAAATTTCAAAATTCCCGTTTTTACTTGCTTGCAGCCTAGTTGGTTGATAAGATCATTACTGCTGTATAATGTAGGAGTCACCACAGCGAGTGAACGTTATTGAGTCAGCCGTTAATCACTTAAACATTAATAACTCCAAGCTCCTCTTTTAAGTTGCGTTAAAAAAAAAAGCAGTGGAAGGAAAATAAATGTTTCCACCAAACTGTTCTGCTGCACTTTAGAAACAATGGCAAACATTTGTTGGCCTTTTCCTTTGTAACGAGTGGAAAACAGACTCTCTGTCTCATCTTTCCACACAATTAAGGCTTTAAAGAGTTTAATGCTGAGGCAAAAAGACTTGTGTGGGGACGCTGCCAGCTCCTGGGTTTTACGTTGGACAGCAAAGAATTCATTTTGTAGGGGGAAAAAAAACTTTTTAATGCTTACAGTGTTACCATAAGTCTGGTTATAATATTAGAAATAATCAAAACACATGCATGAAAGGCCGTTCTTTAAAATGTTACAAAGTGCTGGAGAAGAAGTGAATGAGACAAGTATATTTTCTAAAAATGAAACTTTTTCAATGTTATTTTACGTCTTTTGAGTATCTGTTTGCCAACACTAGTCACAACAGTTTTAACAATGCTCAAGTGAGGATTTGATGCAGAGTACTGACCTACATTTAAATTTTGTAGATGTGTAGTCCTGAAGTCGTGCAGTGGTTTTATCCATCTGTAAGAAGTGAGTTTGATTTTAGCTGTGTACAGATCAGTTTTTTGCAAGTACTTTTTATTGTAGTAAACTATTTCTCTCTGCCCCTATTAAAAATAAGTTGGAATTTAATTAGCATCTATATATATTTTTTTAAATGTGTTACTTTCACATCCTACAGTTTGTTTTAATATTTGTTCATTTGGGGGTCGCTGAGCTCCTCCATTGTCTCCTCCTGAATAGTTTTCTTTTTGAAGCCGCCGGTCAGAGGAGCTGCTATCACTTTTCAGATCAAACACTGATTCCTGTGAATGGCTTTACCGTCAGCTCAGATGGGAAATCCACAGATGATTCAGAAATGAGTGACTCTGAGAAACTGACTTTGTGATGAGCCTCACACTCCTGTTGCGCTCTGTGTCTTCACCCACTCAGCCGTTTGCTCCAGAAGTGAAATCAAAGCAAAGCAAAAAAAAAGTAAAGATAAAAAAAGGGGGGAGGGGGGGATCCAGTGAGCCGATCTGGAAGATTTCAGCTCAGGTTTTGTTTCCTGACCGTCTATTCCTAGTGTTCCCTTTCTGTTACATGTCACTACAGGAGCCAGCAAAGTAGAAACTGTGGGATATTCCTTCCTTCTTGTTCTCTTTGCACAACCGTTTTCCATCATCGCACCATGTTGTCTTCATTCTCTGGACTGAAGAATCAGTCAGTCTTGATATTATTTGCTTTAGCTGCTCTGCCAAAATAACATTTTCTTTCTGCCCGGGTTAGGGAACTTTTTTCAATGTGTCATAGCTAGTTATAATAATTACCCATTTTCCATTTCCACGGTAGACATGTTTATCGTTCTAAGTGTCCGTTTGTCTTTTTTCACTTCTTTTTTTCTGTTTTGCATTATGGAAATGTTTTCAATTTGCCCCTTTGATATGCACTTGAGAAACAGAGTGGTGAAATTAGTCAGTCGCTGTGGTCTCAGAAGTTCTAGATGTGAAACTTAAGGGAAGGTAAAACAAAAAAAGAAAGAAAAAAGAACGCCTGACACCTGTTTTGTCCACCACCTGAAGATATGATAATACATTTATTTGTCTCTTTTAACAACCTCAAATCTGTGCGACATTTTATGAGTGCATCTTTTGTTTGTTGCAGGAAATAATCAGTGCTAATAAATCTTTGCGTCTTTTTTTATTTTTTAAGATATTAGTTGACTGTCTGAGATGCTGGCTAAGCTTTAAGAAAAGTTCATGTTGTGCTTATTAGATCAGGATTAACAGCTTGAACTGCTTTGATTCTAATCTGGCTCTTTAAATGTGACAGATCATGAACAAGAGAGGGTTTGGTTGTATTTCTAGATGGGAATAATCAGTTTTTTAATCTGTATCACGTAATTATTGCTTTGTTGCAGTTAAAGTGGTAAACACAGAAAGTGTTTGGTTCACAGAGGTTACAAAGCAGCCAGGAGCCATTTGATGAAAGCCTGGTGATTGTAGTAGTAGTATGATTGCAGATGTATATTTTGCCTAGGGAGCCCCCCTCCCAGTCATTTACAGAGGATCTCCCTCCGGCTGAGACATACTGAGCTACGGTTACTACGACAGGCAGCGCTGAATCACTGGCGTTCTGTTGCACTGTCATGAGCAGTACCAGTAAACCTGAGAAAACGCCATCAGCATATGAAACCTGTCAGAAACTGTTCTCGACTCAAACCTCTCTTTCACTTCTGGATTCCTGATTCTGGAGCTCCACCTTACAAGGCCAATAAGTATTCACCTCCTCGGATGTTTTACCCTTTTATTGGTTTTATAAATTAGTCATGGTCTATTTAATTTAGCCTTTTTTTTTAAAGAAAAAAAAAAGAGATAAACAATGGAAGGTAAACATCGTTCAGGATGAATGCTAAAACACTAAATTGATGCACAAAAGGATTCTGTTATGAGGGTTAAAAAAAGCTGAATATGGTGATTATGATGGCTTTTTTTTACCTTTTACAATGAATAAAGTTGGGTTTTAGTTTACTTGTTACATCTTTTCTGAAGATGTCCTGTAAGAGGGAAACTAAGAGATAAACGGGCAAAGGTGCAGACATATCTTCCTATACTTGAGCGATTATGGATGAAAAATGTATCACGATGTAAGGTTTTAAGGGCGGCATGGTGACTCAGCAGGTAGAGCTGTTGCCTCTCATTAAGATCGAATCCCAGCTGGGGACCTTTCTGTGTAGAGTTTGCATGTTCTCTCCGTGCACAGGTGGGTTTTCTCCCGGTACTTAGGTTTCCTCCCACAGACCAAAAACATGGGCATCCATGACCTGAAAGGAAGAAGTGGGTAAAAAATAATGGGTGGATAGAGTGTTTTATATTGGTCGTTATCAATAAATATTGATTGGGTTTTTGTTTTACCTGTTTGAAATAAGGCCCAGGAGGAGAAAGGGCTGATTAATACTGCCAACCTGGTGACGTGACCTTTCCTTTTTTTATTGTGCATCAATTTAGTGTCTACAAAAATATACACAATAGGTTGCCTTCAGGCCCAGGCCGCCCTTGTAAAGGAGATCTGTGATCTCAATGGGATTTATCTGATTTAATAATATTAAATAAAATAACAAATACACATTTTCTCCTTTCACTCCACATTGTTCTTTTTTTATTTTAAACAGTTATGAGGCCCAGTGGTGAAACATGAAACTTCTGCGCATGTTACTCAGTAGGTTGTTTCTAGTGAGTTAGTTGATGCTACCAACCTGGCTCAGCTGGGCCATGAGAGGTCGAATGGTTAAAGCGTTTCCTCTGTCTACATCCCCCAGAATGCCGTGCGGTTCTGGATCAGAGTTCCGTGAAATTATCAACATTTTATTTCAATTCAAAAATACTTTATTGATCCCAAAGGAAAATTACAGATTTGGCAAATTTTGTATTGATACTGATCACATGTCTGATATTGTTATTGATTTATTATTACCTATGTTCCCTTCATTTTATGACTTTGTTTAGAGATAAATACCTACTCTCCCACTGACATAATAAAACAGCTTGTCTTATACACCGACTTCATGTACTCCCTTAATCAAATCATCTCAATTTACATTTCTCAAAGCTGTAATCTCAGTACTTGAAGCTAAGCAAAAATTTGTGACAAACCATGTGTGAATCAACGTCCTGTCCCCCCCATTTTTATGAGAAAAGCGAGTGAATCAGATTGAGAATTACTTCCAAGTTGCACTTGGTCGAGTCACAGCTTTTCATTTTATTTTATGCTAAAGACCCTGAGTTTGGCTTCACAGGTTAACGTTTGTCTGCAACAATCTAATCAGTACAGCGGAAAGTGATATGCGTTTTGCAGACGCCCACTTAATGTTGGTTTTTCACAGTTCACTCAGTGTCGCTCACATTTCTGATATTGGAGGAGAATGAGACCTGTGAACAAATTAAGCCGCACAGCTCATCTGAAACTGAGCTTGTGAGCACAACACTTGAATTATTGTTGGCATAATAGTTTTTAAATGAACTCTTTTCACTAATGCCAATATAAAAATATTCGCTGTTTGTTAAGTGGCACTAAGATGCACAGCTCTTCATTCTGACATCATCAGCTGCTTTTATTTTCCTTCAACTTCTCGTTTAACATCAGTGAGATCTGATTATTTTGAGCCCAGCTGCTCCGCTCGCCTTTTCTTTAAAAGGTCACGGCCTATAAAAGGAGACCTGCAGGCCTCCGCCGCTGTTTTCTTGTTCACGCAACAAATTTTGTGACGAATCGATAAAGTGATGCAGTTGTCTCAGGTTTTGCCTCGTTGTTACGCTGCATATGCAAAGGTGAACGTCTGCTTTGATAGTCACACAGTAGTCTCATAAGTGCGTGGTGGTTCTGCGTGTGTGTGTGTGCGTGTGTGTGTGTGTGTGTGAACATGGTTGACATGGGAAAGGAAGAGCCTCCCACGCTAACAGGATGATGTGAGTGATGGTGGCCAGACACAAAAGCAAGCACCAGAAAACAAATAATGCACACCAAGGCACAAAGTCAAAAAGAGCTGGATGCCTTAACAAAGACTGCACAAGAATTTAATTTTTATTTCTTTTATTTTCTAATTCATGAAGGCAGTATGGTTTCATTATTGTGTTTACCGCACGACACAAATCATTTAAATATGACACTGGTTTTCTTCAGAAACTCACTTGGCTGGGTACATTTGCTCATCTCTGACTGATTCATGCTACCATTTTTACGGTTATAGTTTACAGTAAAGTGTTTCTTTATGTCCTGGGGAACGTCTGATTTTTTTACAGTTAGGGGAGAGGTTCATTTCACTTGTCATGCACAGACTAGTTTGCCCGTCAATCTCCCAGTGCCAAACTGGGCCACAGGTCTTTACTGCACCCTCTGAAACCAGTTTACCCTGTCTGATTTCTGCTGCGTGTCTGACCTTTCATCGTCACATGTTTAAACATCTCGGAGGTTGAAACCACATTAAGAAAGTCGTGGTGTGAAGACTGAGCTCTTCTATGTTCCTAGAGGGGAAACATGACAAGTTTTCCATAAGTTTCAGTCAAACGAAGGTCCTCCATCTTCCTGTCCTCATGTCTTTCTAACCAGGACCAGTATTTGATGTTGATTTACTTCAAGGCTGCAGTTTTTTTGTGTTTTTTTTACAAGCTCTTTGCTGTGTTTCTTGTGGTCCAACTGTGAGAACCGAATGGAGGCAGCAGATGTAAAACAATCACACATGGCTGAGAATCAGACTGGAAGAGTTGTTTGGTTTTTCTAATTAATATTATCTAGAATCAGGCTGTTACTAAGCTAACTGCTTCTTAAATATTAAGTACACGTTTTCTAATGAATTAGTTTTACGCTGCTCTTTACTTGTGTGAACAAACTTCACAAATGAGTCTGGAGAAATGTACTAAACTGCCATTAAAGGTCAGATGAAGTAATGAAGGACACAGCTGCACAGATGTGTGTTTAAAGAAGTGGATGTATTGTCTCTAACTTGTCTCTTGGACTCAGAGGTGAGAACTGGGCCCAGGCGGTGAATGGACTAGTGTCTCTCATTTGCAGTGTCAGGAGGGATTGAATCTCCAGTCAGGGAAACAAACGAGCAACCTCACAGTTTTGCCAGTTTCTTTGAGTTTTTCCACTCTGAGCTTTTTTGAGGTTTTAGGTTTTGATCCTGTGAAGATCTGTGTGGAACTACATCACCCCCTGCTGGAAAGAAAATGCAAATCATTTTATTTACATGCATACATACATACAAACATACACTCACCGGCCACTTTATTAGGTACACCATGCTAGTAACGGGTTGGACCCCCTTTTGCCTTCAGA
>JARVJO010000164.1:13365749-13384202 GCA_031762555.1 Cynodonichthys magdalenae | reverse complement strand
TGATTGGCTGATTAGAAATTAAGTGTTAACGAGCAGTTGGACAGGTGTACCTAATAAAGTGGCCGGTGAGTGTACATGTATGCATTTAATTCATTATTACCAGAGGTGGGTAGTTATTTTTATTGTACTTGAGTAATTTTTTGAAAAAAATATATATATTTTTAAGAGTAGTTTTACTACACTATACTTTTTAATTTACTTGAGTGATTTTATTATGAAGTATTGTTACTCTTACTTGAGTAAGGTTTCTGAATACTCTACCCACTGTAAGTAACGTCACTGAATGAAGAACAAACTTGTTTTAATCAGAGAGACACAGTTTATGTTGAAGTGAGACCTCTTGTTTGTGCACAATCTTTGTTCTAATAATTTCCTTCTGCTGAGACATTTGGAGGTCACGTGAAGATATGGTAAACAGTACATATTGATTTGGAAAAAAGTTTGTTCTGCTTCAATTTGTTATTGGTGTATTTATTTGTATTAATTCTTTAAAAACACCATAATTTTCACACAACATTCCATGATATTTTGATTACTTAATGCTAAAGTATGAAATACTTTTTTACTCTTGAGTAATTTTTTTTTTTTTGGATGGCTAATTTTTACTTGAGTAAAAATATACTGTAGTACTTGAGTACAATTTTAGGTAATTCTACCCACAGATACTATAAATCCAGAGTTTGGTTCTCTATCTAACACACACTTAAAGACTTAAATAAAACAGGACCAAGAGGTGTTCACTTTGCTTCAAACCTGAAGCTTGCCTAACACACAAAGAACCCAGCACCCCCAAACCTGGGACCTGTTGCTCCCATACCAGACACCCCAGGACCCCATCCCACATTCTTTGTCCAGCTTGTCAGAGCCGTTTGGGTCAAAATGTTTTTACGAATCAACCCTGATGCTGCTAAAACCAGCTGCCCAGATCCTGGTAAAGTTGTCTCTCTAAAGACCTCTGACCTAATCTGATCTGATCCTAGCTGGAGTTTGTAATAATCAGAGGTGGTTATGATGTTATGGTCAGTTTGTTTATATTTCTGACTTCTCTTAAACCACAAACATATTTTTTTGTGCAACAGTCTGAGATCCTCATTATTCCTTTATCTCTTTAAAGCTTTCCTGTAGTTTTAAAGAACGTCTCTCTTTGTGTTTCTCTCTGTCTACAGTGAACGAGATCATCGGCAGAGACATGTCCCAGTCCCCCAGCACTCACGGCTCTCCGTCAGTCCACAACCAGTCGTAGCTCAGCTTTGGCTCCAACTCCGACGCAGTCTTTTGGCTCCAGCCTCCAGCTCCTCACCCTGCAGACTCCACAACACAGAGCCAGGACGTGGTGTGGGTACCGGTCCTGGTGGAAGAACAGCGGAGGAGACGAGACTGTGAGGGGGAGGGAAGACTAAAGAAAGTTTCATTTCAGTGATGCTGTAGCTCTCATGTAGAGATGTAAATGACTTTATACAGATGTGGAACAGAAAAACAAAAAAAGAGCGTGTCGGTAGAGGCTGTGTGGAGCCACAGCAGGACATTTGAATTCTCGTAGCTGTCTGTAAGTTCTCAGGCTGTGTTTGATTCTCTGCTCCCTCACAGCGCTGCTTTCTTCCTGACGATCAGCGAAGGCATCACAACGGAGGGTTTCTGTCAGACCCCTTTCACCAGCATAGACTTCCACGAATGGAGATGTAGCTCAAATCTTTGTTGCAGGAACCCAAAGCTGTGTTTCCCACTTCTTCAGATTGTTTGCTTTTGAATACATTTCTGGCAACATAGAAAACATCAAGAGACTAAATCTTCCAGAAATGCTGCAGAAGAAAGTTGTGAGGATCAGCAAAACTGAGGGAAGATGAGTTAAAAGACTGAGCCATTCTGCTGCGTTACCAAATTAAGATAAAACTTGCCTGAATCAGAACACCCTTTAGATTAAAAATGAAACAGATTTTTTTTAACCCAGAAAAGAAAACCCTTCAGGTCTGGAGCAGAGCTGCTGCTCCTGTGAAGCTGATCTCAGATCTGCAAAATATGTAACATTCCACCTTTTAGGAACCTTGCAGCTGTCTAGATATCTATACAATTTATAACATTTTATATCCCTTTTCCCTTCATTTCTTCAGTTATGCTCCCCTCTCCCAGGTTTCTTTCCTTTTTTTGAGTTGAACAAATGCCTTATTATTGTTAAGCAGCTTTCTGTGGTAGCTACAGCTTTTGTTGTTTGGTTTGCAGAGCAGGCTTAAAGTCAGATGATGGTACATTTTTGGAATCAGACTCCTGTGATAATACGACACAGAATTAAGGATGTATTTGATCATTTATTTAAAAAATATTTTTATTTCTATGTCACAAAGGAGTGTTTTTGTTGGTCCACAGAGTTCGAGCGCTTTGCCTCGAAAAGTTTCGAGTCCTGTCTTCACTCCTCAGATGTCCCCCCGGCGCCTTTTTGTGCCTTTTTCACATCCAAACAGCTGTCTTTAAACGACAACCTGCTCAGCATTTATTAAGAAATGATGAAGAATGTTTTCCACCGAAACATGTCTGTATATTGTATTTATGTCCTCGTCTGTAAAGAACAATGGATAACTCCAGAGAGCAACATCTGGATGTACTGGGGTCTTTCAGCATCTCCCTGCTCGCAACAACCAACATTAGCTATTCTCCTGGAACGGCTTCTTACATGTGTTGTTTTCTCTTTATTCAACCCCCCCTCACCCCCTGCTCTTACAAAAAAAATGCAGCTAGTGCCTGTATGGCAGCAATAACACAAAATCCCAGGTTGGAGACATAAACAGATGCTGTTTTGATGATTTCCTCTGGCTTTTTGCCTTAAGACTGACAACAATGATGCTCTGTGTGTTAGAGCCAGGAAAGTGTTGCTTCTGAAGGTTTGAAGTCAGTTTTCAGGTAAAATAAATAATTCTGCTATGCATTGATATTCTGCTTGATGCCTTTAAAAAATAAAAAAAAAGACAAAAAAAGACCTTGATGCCTATAGAAGTAGACTTGTTGATGCTTGATTGACTCTGTTAGTGTCCTGAATGGAGGAAGCAGTGCAAGCATCTTAAATCAGTGTTGTGTGTGTGTGTGTGTGTGTGTGTGAGAGAGTGAGTGAGTGAGAGAGAGTGTGTGTGAGGGTGGTATCTGTTTGAACCAAATATCCAGATTTAATGAGTCCTATTTTCAATAACGGAAGCACACATTCAGGCTATGCAAACTGTAACAGCAAATGTAAAAACTGTCATTAAATAAGAAATGTGTAAAAAAAAAAAAGTTTTTTGAATTTCACAGGAAAGCAAAACACTTTTGTATGAGGATGATATCATGTCATGTGAACTATTAGGATGCCTTAACTCTTGTTTGAGAAGCAGTTTGTCTGAATGCTCTTCAGGTTTTAGTTTTCCCTCCAAATGATTTCAACTAGTTAGAATCAGTGTTTGTGTTCTGGGGGGGGGGGGGGGCACAGCGTGGACAAAAACAAAGGGTTTGATGGGAGACTAGAGACAGAGCTTTGTATTATAGTTGGTTTTGCATCTTGAGAAACTCGAGTCTGCAACAACTAAAAAAAAAAAAAAAGAAGAAAAGAAACAAAACCAGCATTGACTCTGGCTGCTGCCCTCTTCTGTCACAACCAAAGACCGAACAACTTGTTCCCATTTTAGACGCTAGTAAGGCTGCTGTGACTGTACAACTCTATTTTTGATACTTGGAAAATGGATGTCATTCCTAAAAGGTTAAAGACGTGTGAGGGTGTCTGTTGAGACTGTAAAATAAAAAGGGAAATACAGGTTTAGCTGATGTGTTTACCAAGCCTTGTATTGATACTTCTTGTATATTTTGTATGGTAATTATTTCCTTTTTTTTTGTAATTTTTAAGACTGCAGTGCTTTTTGAAATTATTCAATGGGAAGAACACCTTGCATCATAATGGTAGGCTCTAATGTAGCGTATGTCAATAAACCAGAAAACTCAAGGCTTGTGTTTCTCATTTTTACAAGACGAAACTTGGCTTTTTTTCTGGTCTCATTTTTTATAACCTCTACAACAGAACTTTTCAACTGGTGGCCCGCAAGCCAATCCAGCCCACCAAGGAGTTCTTTATAAAAATATTTTTAACTCATTAGCCTTAAAGAAATAGCACCATGTAAATCAGAACGTTACATATCCTGAAGTTTTGTAATAAAACAAGTTTTTACTTCTTTTAGTATAAAAATACATTTTAAATTGATTCAATGTAGCAAAATAAGCTAATTTGAAAGGTAAAATGTACGTGTTAGTTACATAATGCTGCTTGTCAGTAAACAGCACCGTGCGCAGTTTAAATAGTCCGGCCCTAAAATGACTTAAGAAAAAAAAAGGTTCTGCTACAGATGAAATTAGATATTTAAACCTAATCCTGAAATTATCCGATTATCTCCTCTGCAAATTGAACCACATGCTGACAAAAGCTGAGTCATGCTTCAGTCCAAACATTTTAGAAGTCTGCAAAAAATAACGTTTTTAGTTTTTGCTTTTAAATCAAAATTTGTTAATACAGACTTCAGATTTTATTTTTTCAGTCCCCAGGTTGTATTTTGTCTATGTGCATCAATACATGAAGTTTTATCCCTAATTAGATTTTCAAATTTTTTTACCCCCCCCCCCCCCCCACAAAAAAAAAAAACCCACAAAAAACGAATATTTGTCAATGTTTTTATTGTTTACATTTTATACACAGAAATACATGCAAGCATTAACTCAAAAGAAAAATATCATCTGCCACCAGAGGCTGACATTTAGCCTCATTTGGGCCACTATTGCACTCTGGGTATAAGAATAAAGATGGACAAATTAACACGACTGTCAGCAGGCCTTTCACAGAAAAAACAAACAAAAAACTACAGCTTTCTTCAGCACTCTGCTCATAGGCAGGAATTTAATCGTGCTGCAGACGTCGTTACAGTCTGGAAACAAAAACAAGCGTAACAGGCGCTGCGGTCGGTTGTTTTTAAAAACATTTCTGAGAAAATAAGCCTCAGTTTGTTTTTACATTTAATAACCAAATATAAGCTTTTGTCAAGAAAATGCATTCATAAAATAGAATAAATTTATTTGCTGCTCTGATGTACGGCTCCTTTTCTCTGATCGAGGCAATAAAAGGAACATGCAGTGCTTTTTACAAAAATGCTTAATGTCAGTAAAAATAAATGCTTTTTTTTTTCTTTTTCATTTTTTACAAAACAAAAATAAAGTGACATTTAAATGGGTCCTCTGGTACAGCTGTAGTGTTATTATAATCTGAGGGTCCCTGAAGCTCTGAGAAACTTTTGAACAGATCTGAACTAGTTTAACTTACACATGCACTTTATTGATTCTAATCTAAAGCAGGTTTTATGGCTTAAATCTTTTCATTTCCACTGCAGGAGGCCATCAACTAAAACACATCCAGCTTCTATTAGCGCAGAGCCAACAGGAAAAAAGCCTCAATCCTGTAGAGTCTCAGATAAAAATTGGAGAAATTTACAGAAATATTTTGAGTTTAGATGTTTGTACAGCCTCAAGCATTTCAGGACAAACGTGTACAGTTTTATAGAAGACACTTATATAAAGTATTTAAATATATTTCTGTGGGTTTGGCTCTGCAGAGCCACTACATGGTTCTTGTCTGGGTTCCACACCATTGTTTTTTTTTTTTCGCCACAACCAGGCGATGCAGTCGTCACAGAAAAAACAAAAAACAAAAACTGAAACACTACAGTGTCCACAGCGTCATTTGCTCAATATTTAGCCGCTTCATCCGTGGACGCCTCAACACCAAATGCAAAGTCGCAGGAGTGTCGGGACTCAGCGGTGAGAGAGGTGTGCGTTCAACATAACAGATCAGACGGAGGAGAAAGCTTCGACAGGTGTTCTGGAAAGAACCGGGACGTGCTGAAGTTTGGAGCAAACAAAAAAGGGCTTTTTTTGTAGGATGTTAAACTGAGCGAGGTGGAGCGGTGGAACGGAGGAGGTCAGATACAGAGAACCAAGTGGACCTGCTGCCCGTAGAACGGGTGGTTGGAGCGCTCTGCTACGGCCCGCCTGGCCATCTCCTCGCTCGGGAAAGTGATCAAAGCCTCGCCGCTGCATTGGCCGCTGAAGTTATACAGAATAAGCACGGCTTCTGGCTGGAGCTGCAGAAAAATCAAAAACAAGGAGTCACTTTGACATGCGACTGCAACATGGAAACACAAGAGGGAGCCCACAGAGCTGAGGATTAATCATCTACCCTCCTCCTCCTCAAACCAGTCCAGTTAGGAAGCAGAAAGATGAAAAGAGCGAGCGGAGCACTTCCTGTCCTCTACAAACAGAAACTAACACTTTTAGAGTGCATGCATTATTCTCATACGGCAAAGTCAATGCAGGAACAGCACCAAAAAGAAAAGAGAGCTCATGCAAACCTCATGAATCAACAGAACATCACAAAGTTACAAGAGAAGCAGTGAGGTCATCTCTGTAAATTTACAGTTAATGTAGTTTTGTGTTGCAGTGCTAATGTTTAGATCAGAGCTCCTGAACAGGAAAACTTTAACACATGTATTTATGTGTGCCCGTTGTAATAAAGTTGGGTTAACGGTGCTTGCAATGTTTGACTAATGAATCTGAACATCCTGAAGAATCATTAGGATGAACAAAACTTACATTTTCCAGTTCGAACTATTTTTAGGAATTAGCCAAGTTTTCCCATCAGTACTAAGAAGAAAACTGAACTGATGTATATGATGCGTTTCTGATGTTTCTACAAAGTATTTATAAACAGAGCAGGAAAACATAAACAGATGTTTGTTCATGATCAGTAGAAAGAAATGCAAAGTTTCTTTCTGTTCAGGAGCTTTAATATGTTTTGTTGAATTAAATCTTATGAAGCTTTAAAATGTTCCTGGAAGATTTCTGTGTTGAGGAAAACAATTTGTTAATAAAAGATTAACTGCAGAGATTTGGGGATTTTAAAAAGGTATAAGTACACAAGCCAGATGAAACATCCAGTAAATACTGAACTGGTGATTTAAATAAGTCAGTATGTTGTTAGAATTTTTATATGCTAGTATTTCTACAGGAACACAGCCTGAAACTGATGAGAAAAATCTTCTACTTGGAGTAAATCACCACTTTAGTACCAACTGGATGTTTTAAAGCACTCATCAGCCTTTTCCCCCTGAAGCTGAGCTGCAGATAAAGATGCTTTTTAAGGTTGAGGACATGCTGCTTCACTCCACGCCACTTCTCGGCCCCCCGAGGCTCCTCTTACCTTGGACTGAGTCCCTAAAGGCAGAGCCATTCTTTGGGCTGAATCAGACTCCGGGCCTGTTCGCTCATCTGAACCATGCCGCTGTACTCGTCAGGAGCGTACTACAGAACACACACAGTCAGGCTGGGAGGTCTCCGACATCGTTTACACACATGATAACACAACTCTTCATAAACACACGTATACACTCACACGAGATACAGAAGTGTAGGACGACGAGAGCTTTACACCAAACCAAAAAACACACATTCACCTTTAAACACACACCAAGTCCTCTTACATTTGTGGGTTTTTTTGGTGTGCAACTCAATAATTAGCTCTTTTCAGTGTGACTATATTTGCTCAAAAACCAAACATAGACCCAAAATTATTCTCCCAACAACAACAGCAACAAACGAACCAACAGCAGCACATTCAGCCCTTCCCCACCTGAAACCCCACCGCTCTCCCTTCTCAACCTGCAAACTGTGTGAAGCCACACCTGTCAGGGTTCATACCTGCTTCAGGGAACTCCACCTAATTTGGGCTGGCAGCAATAAATATGCAGGGGCAGAGAGCACAAGTGCACACATGTCTCTTTACTCGACAGTACAGCGGTAGGAGTTTGTGTAACAGAAACTTTTAAACAGGTGGTGCAACTTCTGGGAAAAACTGCAGAATTATCCAGTCGTTGCTAAAACACTGAAGCGTCCTGCCAGCTGGCATTTAAACGACATTTGTTTGAGTGTGGCAGGTTCTCACCTGATACCCCTGGAAGAAGCTGAGGATGTCTTTGACTCCGGTGTTGTAGGGCAGACCCTGCATCCTCACCAGGGCACCAGGCTGAGGAAGCAGAGAGGACGCTGCGGCGGCATGGTGGGGCTGGGCTGCAACAGCTGCTGCCATGGCTCCTGGTGGGGCTGCAAAGTAGCCAACTGTGGAGGGAGACACTGGGGGGCTGCAGAACAGAGGAGTAAGACGTCTGAGAAAATACCTGAGCAGCGGTCCTAGTCTGTTAAAGCTGGACTGACCTGGGGTAGTACGCTGTGTAGTTCATGTTCATGTAGAGATGTGGCTGAGGGGGGTAGTAGGCCAGAGCATGAGCAGAGCTGTGTACGGCCGCCTGAGGGGGTCTGGGAGCAGCCAGTAGGGGGGGCTGGTAAAGAGCAGCCTCAGAGAGAATAGCAGGTGGAGTGGGGAAGGTGGCGTAGGCTGTGGGCGGAGACAGACCTACAGAAAAAATAAAATAAAAAGACCAAGTGAGCAGTTTATTTTAGTCCTGGATAAAGCGCATGAAGTGATTTATTCTCTTTTAAGAGTTTCAGAGCTGTTTGGAGTACAACTCAGGCTTAGAACACATTTACCAAGCCTTTAATGTCCTTCAAGCTATTGTTATGGATCGATCACACTGTCATCCTTTCAGTCTGAACGTACAAATGAAGACATGGACGTATTTACATGCAAACAGCCTGTGTGTTCTGTGTGTCCAGGTTTTAATACCAACTTCGTGTCACTTCATGGTGGCACAACACAGCTGGGTTTGTGACGGAGGAACTGTCTCCAGTTCAAACAAATTACTGTTTTCAAATAAATAAAAAAGCTAGCGCTAAATAAAGCAACTGTTTGTTAAAGTGAAATAAAAACACCTTGATCGATCTTTACTGAAAAAACAACATTTTTTTTGTTTTTAGTTCCAATCTAATCTTTAGCAGTAATAACAGATATGAGCCACAACAGAGCAAAGTGCAGTTAGGAGGGGCTTTCAGACCAGCGACCACACTTTCATTGTAAAAGGTAAACAAGAAGCAGTGAACAGCGAGGTCACCAAATACTACAAGTGTTTCTACCAGCAGCTGATGTTCATGTGACGGTGAAATATTTACCTGACAAACATTTGTTGATTAGTCCAGTCAAGACAGGAAGATTTCAAAATAATCGATTATTTCAGAAAAAGAAAGCAAACTCTAGAAAAATCTTAAAGTTTTAGAGATAATTAAAAGTTTTACAGCAACTGGGAGCCTGTGAGCCACATTTGGCCAGCAGATGACTGCACTTAGGGGAAAAAAAAAAAAAAGCAATCAAAGTAGCTTTTATATTCTAACTAAAATTAATAAATAAATTTGCGAGATAGTCATCTGATCACAGAATTTCAAGGCAAACCTTTGTTTAGTCTGCCATGAAGAATTTTAACATAAGTTACAACATGTTGCACAAAGCTAAATATGAGAAGTTTACTGAAGTCACAAGTACATAAACGACAGCGACTTTCTACCAGAACCACAACCATGCAGGAGTCTGAACTCAACGTGTCCTACGCCGTTTCACTCAGCTCACTAAAACAACTGTTTTATTTTGTTTGCTGCAATTGTTTTATGTTTATATTTATTAAACAAGAGTACAACTGGTAAACATGTATTTGAGCAAAAGTTAGGAAGAATTAGTTGTAGGTATATACACTGATGCAGGCATTAGATTGTTTTGATCCATGTTTCTTGCATCTGTCTATCAAATAAAGCAATAAATAAAACTGCACTGTATGTTTGTGTATATATGTTAATTAAACTAACATTTTAAAAACGGTAGTTTTAATACATTTAGGTAAATGTGCAGCACTATGTGGCCCTCTGGTAGTGTAAATAAATTGTAGCCCCTTCCATGATTTAATTTGCACATCCCTGCATTAAATTCTGATGCAGATTAATAAAATATTGCTGTGCCCAAATAATTTGATATGAGGTGTGACAAAAGCAGTGGTGGGTGGGCGGGGGTGGGGGTCAGTAACTTACAGGGAAGCTTGCAGGGTGGAGGGGAGAGGCCACTGCGGTTCAGGGTTCCTCCCATCAGAACGATGCTCATCTCCTCTGTGGAGCACTGGAAGACCTCGACGTAGCGATCCTTCATCATCTGTTTATGGCACTTTTGGGCCACCAGGAAGGCCTTGTCAGGCGACTTCATCTGGATAAAGGCATCCCCCGAGGGCCGACCCTGCAAATCGTACAGGAGGGACATAAAAACATCACATGAACAATTCTACAAGTAAAGAGATGTCATCTGATTGTGAGGAACACGAGATGTATGGTACATATCAGCAGCGGGGGATAAAAATGTCTGCAGTAATGACTTCCGATGAAGTTTATGTTTACTGTACTCATGAGCCCAACTCGTCTGACCTGTTGGTTGAGGACCATGTGCACGCCGTGAGGTTTGATGTCGACTGTGTGCTCGCCCATGAAGTCCAGGATGTCTTCGATGCCGGCGGTGTATGGCAGACCACGCAGACGCACGCAGTCTCGGATGTTGCTGGCCGTCGGCAGGAAGGGAGGCGTGGAGAGAACGGGCAGGGGTACCATGGGCGATGGAGGCAGCGTGGAGATCAGAGGTGTGGACATGTAACGATTCAGGACCTGGCAAACACACATTCATGGAACTCTCTGAGAAAAAAGAAACTATCACTGCGTGTACAGGACACAGTGGAAAACACATTACAGAAGTTGCTCATGATGACAGTTTTGGGTTGTTTTGACTTGTCGTCATGACATCAGTTGTTGAGAAACTGGGGAAGCAGCTAGTTTCAGTTGGTTTTGCTTCAAATATGACCTCAGCCATCAGGCTAAAATAGAAAACAATTCTTGAAAGTCGAATTCTTATTTCCTATTTTTCTATGGTTTTCAAACCGCTTTCTGGAATTAGGCAAACATTTTATATAAACCTAAAACCACTTCTTTAATTTAAAAAGGACCACTTTTTGACCCACCTGTTGCACCTCAGCAGCTGTGCTCCGAAACAGCTCGATGTAGCGCTTCCCCAGGATCTGCTTGTGTTTCTTCAGGGAGTTCTGAGCGTATTCCTCGCAGGAGAAGAGCACGAAGGCGTCACCAGTGGGCCGTCCATCGGGGTACTTCACAAAGAGCAGACCCTCGGTGCCGTCTGTAACCGGGCTCTCTGGACCGAGGAAGGTCAGCACCTCCTGGGGTGAAGCGGTGAACGGCAGCCCCCTCATCCGTATGATCACCTGGTTCTCTTTAGACAGGAACTGAGCCACCTCGTTAGATGTTCCTGGAGTCGCAAAGAAGCGTGCATGTCAGACAGAAATAAAATGTGTTTGTTTTATTCAAAGACGATATCCATTTCTTGATGCCATCAAAAGGTGGGTAATAATGTAACCTTGTGTTTGTGCATCTCAAACACAAAAATGACTAACTTCATCAGTTTTCCAGATAATTAGCTAAAACTGTGTGGTTGTAGCGAAGACTCAACCCCAACACATACTCTGAGCACCACTCAGGAACTTTAAAACTTTGGCAAAGCAGCAGGCGTCAAGAAATGCTAGTTTGTGTGTGGATTTCTTAACTTTACAATTATTAATTCAGCTTCCCTCTTACAGAAAGTGTGTGATCAACCTGTCCACTGGTGTAAATCAGTTTAAACAGAAATGATGCAACTTGTCTTATTTTCTAAAGAAAATGTTATGTAAGGCTGATTGAGAAAAAAAACAAAAAAAAAAAAAAACACAATACTGAATTAAACAAAAGCTAAATAAATGAAGCCTTTACAATTAATGACTTACTTTAAAATAGAAACTTCAGTTTGCTTCTTCTCTTGGTTTATTGTAAATAATTTACCCAAACATTCATTAATAATAATTAAACTGAATGTTCAGTAGATTTGAATATTATTATTGTGTGAACTAATCTGATGTTCACGTTAAAGTTTTCATTTTAACAAATGCTAAAACATGGCTCGGTGCAATAAAAAGCAGATCGTTTGTGTGGATGAATGTTTTTACTCATTTCAGATTCGTCTGCAGATTGAGTAAAAGTAATTATTGCAGATCACTGCAGCTGTTCCTCGACATCATGCATCAGGTCACTCTGAATGTTTTGATTATTTCATCTTTAAGGTTTGCTTTTGAGCCCAAACTTCAGACTAAATATATAAACAGAACATAAACATGAATGTCTGTCATTGGTCATACAACTGTGCAAATACTTTATTCAATAAAACAAGTATCTGCTGATTTATTTTATCCTGAACGAACACTCGATTTTTTTTTGTGTTCTAGAAAAGTTAAAATGCTCCTTTTGTAATAATAATCAGTTAAAGCAGTTTAAAAGCAGTTTGCTGAGCTGACAAGCAGATAACCACCTGCTCTGTTGTATAAAGTTGCAGTAACTCTCCACACACACACACACACACACACACTTTGGTGTTTTATAACATAAGTGCTCTAACATGCATTTATTTATTTCATTCAATCAGTAAAAGATATAAATAATTCATAACTAAAAATAAAATAAGAAAAAAAAAAGTTAAAACTTCTATCTGCCCCAAATTCACATAAAAATAATATTAGCTATTCTAAATTAGAAAACTGTCATATTTTGAATACAAAAACAAAATACACAAATACACCAAGAATACATAAAACATCAGTTTGTTCAATACGACATCACTTCATGAGGATTTTCAAATTTCTTTGAAATGCAGAAAGATTTAAATTGTTTTATTCCACTAGATATAAACTGACACCTTTAATTCAAATGTTTCTTTCCATTGTCACCGTTCTGAATTTTAAGTTATATTTGTTTTCTCTTTTTACAAGTCTGTGTTGAATATTGTTCTGTAATTTTTTTATGCACTTTGTACAGAAATTTTTAAATATTATACTCTATCAGTTAATTAAGTTTCATTGATTTTAACTGTATAAATAACAAATATAATTTGCATTTTTAATTCAGAGATAACCTGATGAGCTTTAATATGAATAAACTTTAATGTGCTATGAAACCAGTTCTAAAAATCACATATTTATTCTTTTCAAGTAACAACGTCATGAACCAAAAAGCAGAGCTTAGGTTGCTGGTTTGTTTCCAGGTAATGTCACACTGACTGCTGCTCAGCGACGTGTGCCCAGACACAGCTAGCTGAACCATGTCGGAGCTTTATTCACCGACCCCCTACAGGGGTCGGTGAATAAAGGTACAGGTAAAGTCTGCATGAGCTTTCCTGTGTATTCAATGTGTTTAATAAAACTAGAGCAGCACTAAATAAATGCAGGTCATTTACAATTTGTATTTTACGTGTCTATAATATATTCCCTTTTACTTTGATTTTGTACAAGATTTTAAGCTTAAAAAAAAAATCTAACTTTTTTTTGGACTTCATGAAGAATGGAGCCTCAAACTGTAAGTCGGCCGATCAGGAGAGGTACTGGTAAACAAGCAGTAAAGTCACATAAAGTAAAACATAAAACTAGTGAAGTATGCGGTGATAGATTTTTGACTGCATTAAAACAATCCAACTAAAAATCAACACATCCCCCGTCACAATATTAACATTTCATTTCCTGAAACATTGTTGACTCCCACTGACGGTTATGTACCGTGCACTCATTTCATATTTACTGCTTTCATTTGCATTAAAATAATCTGATTAGTTTGTTTGAAGTCCAGCGTGCTTTCGATCTGTGATGATGTCCCTTTGTCTGTGTAAAGTCCAGAGTCTGACTAGCAGCAACTGTAAGATATCTGCTGGGAGTGTGTGTTTTGTCAGCCATCTCTGTCCTGTGTTACTGCTGCTCAATGATCCAGAGGCCTCGAGTCCTGCCTTTGTCTTTTCACACCCCCTCAGTAACAGAACAGAGTCTGTCCTTTCACTGCGTGTCTGCCCCCTCTGCCCCGCGGGAGTGGAACCCAACAGGTGAGCTGCTCTGAGCCCAGAGTGAGATTTCACTCCAACTGGCCTCAGAGGGGCTGGCCTTAGGACGAGGAAGTGAGGAAGGGTTATGGCAGCAGAGGGTGGGGGGCTTAATGGGGGACGATCAATACAAAGTGTCTTTTATTTGTCCAATACTAGCTGCCTGCAAGGCACTGAGATGAGGGAAAGACACGCAGGTAACAGAAGAACTACTGAGATGCACCTTCACCACACACACACACACCCACCCTTGCACTTGCATCAAACTGAGGACTTTGTATTTACTTCCATTCATTCACCCAGACATTTTCCATAAAACTAACTAGTTTATTCCTAACCTGAACCAAAACTTAATTCACATTATACCTCTAAACCTAACTAGTAGAGCACAGTGAAGCAGCAAAAGGAAGTGAGGACCAGGAAAATAACATCACTTTGTTGGTTAAAAACATTATGGTCCTCACTCTGTAGCAGAAACAAGTACACACACACACACACAGTGCAGGTGAGTGGGTGCTGGGAGTCCTAATGGTAGGCCGTGAAATAAAATGCTCTAACTCGTGCCAACAAAATGTCTTTGCCTTTCCATGCAGACAAACCAAACAAGATGAGAAGAAAAAAAAAAAAAAAACAACTGAAATCTGACCTCCAGCAATCTTGAGAAACTCCTCTCCTGTGGCTTTGTAGACCTGAAAAAAACCAACAAGATTCAATCATAAGTAATATTTTTTTAAATCAAGGTAACACACATCTTCTGTATTCTAATTGAAAATATTAAGTCATGTATTAAAAAGAAAAAAAAAATACTATCAACATATTTGAAGTAAACAGATGGGTTGGGTCTTTTGAATTAAGGTTCTGTAGAAATGTTAGAAACAATAAATACTTCACTTGCTGATAACAGTTTACTGAACAACCGCAGTTTGAAGAAATACGAGTTTAATTCTGACCAGTCTAATTAGCTAACTGCTAATCTGAGTCGGGCCAAAACCAAAATGGATTGTTGTCATCATAAAACGACTTTATTATACACACCATCACCTCTGCAAGAAACATTTATTCTGGCAGAAATAATATAATTTTCCTGCTGGATGTGCTTCAGACAATACCAGAATGGCTACAGTTAAGAAATTTAGTTGTTTTAGGATGGCAGAAAATACATTTGGCCATAGTCCCACTCGACTAGCTGTTAGCTCATCAGTCTAATCAATGAAGAACCTGTCCACAGGACTTACTGAACTTTTTTTTTTCCTACCTGGATTAGAGATGCATCAAGATATTTCTCAGATAATCATCTTATTTGTTTCATAACTTTTCTACAGAAGCCTGCTTCAAAAAGGTTTAAACTGAACTTTATGAAGTCTGCAGGGTTTTGGTCACTTAAAAATCAACATAAGGTTAAGAAATGAATCCTAAACCCAACCTCAATGTATCGGCTGCCCATGTGATGTTTGTGGCGCTCCAGAGCCAGGTCTCGATGTTCCGAGTTGATGAAACGAACTAAGGCTTCACCGTTCCTCCTCCCCTGAGCGTTCAGACACAGAGCCACACCGCCCCTGACACACAAACACAGACATACCCTGATGCAAAGAAGCTGGATTTTATGGGGAGCTTCAGCTGGTTTGAAGATAAAAATGTCCCTTTTTTTTGCACCTTTAATTAATAAAACCATCACAACTAAATGTTAAAGTCACCACAACTTTGTTCAAAATTATTAAGTCTTGTAATGCAAGTCAGTGTTTCGCTTTGAAGACAATAAAAGCTGCAATTATAAGATGTTTGGGGTAAATTCTGTTCAGAGTTTGAAGAAATGGAATTACAGGGAAACCTACTTGGCAATATTAAGCCCTTTAAAGAAGCGTGCAATATCTTGGTCTGAGGACTGCCATGGAAGCCCTCGAGCTCTGATCACCGTTTCACTGTCCACAGGTTCACTCTTACTGCTGCACAAAATATCATAAAATAAAATAAAATAAAAAAAAAAACAAAGGGAGGTAAAACATTTAGGTTAATTTCAAATTAACAAATGAGCAAAAATGATTAGTATTTCAGACCAAGATTTTTTTTGAGTTCTTTGTAACAAGTCAATTGTCTTCAGACAGCAGGAACAGCAAGTGCAGAACACAGAAGCACACTGTCATGGTTAAATGTCAGAGGGTTGGCAAGGTGATAGGCTTAAGGTTTTCTGAGAGCAGCGGGATCTGGTGCCCTGCTACTGAATATCCAGGTAAGCACTTGATGGCAAAGTTGGACTGCCTTAATAGCACACTTGTGGTTTTCTTGTTGCTGTAATTAATGCTCAGAGCCCAACGTCTGAGCTCTACACAGCTGGGGGGGTAAACCTGTAAGTAACACTGCTGGTTGACAGGTGTAGCGACAGCAGAGAGACTTTAAATAGTAAAACATTTTTACATACCATGGGCCTGAGTCAAACTTGCACATCACGGTTTCCATACAGGAGAACTGGTGATCTGAAAAGTAATAAAATATTTTGTGTTTTTGGATCACCAGATTTAGAAAAAAAACAAAAACAATGATTTCCTTCTTTCATGTAGCAAAGAGGTTAGCTCTGCCAGGGAGAGCAGCTTCTGAACACTCAGCATTCCTGCAACTAATCACACCCAAAGACACACTTGGCCGTTATGAGGAGGGTAAAGCCAGAGGGGATGATGGACATGGTTGAGTTGGAACACTTTGGATTAAAGTTTGATTTATTAGCACAGTGACACGTTTAGGTTGTTCACGCAGCCAGAAATGATCTAGTAAAGCAATATCTTAAAGTATCTTCTCTGCACCACACAAATAGTAATCAAGACAATGTTTTTGTGTGAACACGTTTCCAAACAGAAATGCATTTTAAAAAGTAGAACAAAGATTTTGGTTTTGTAATTACAGCACTCAGCTGTGGGTCATGTTACAGCTCCTTCACTTGTAGCCTTCTTGTTTCTGACATTTGGAGAAATAAAGTTATTTCATGTAGTTACTTACTGTAGGGCTCAGCCAGGAGGCAGAGGCTCAGCTGCACCATGCTCCCCACCTCCCTCACCCCAATCATCTGCTCCGACACAGCAGGGAGAGCAACATCTGCACGCACAGTCAAGGCTGACCACCTTCAGTCATTATTCTGGCTTTCTACAAACTTTAATTACATCTTACTGGAGAAACCTGTGCGCCCAAGTCATTTGTGTGTTAGAAAACCTGAAGTGGATTGGCAGAGAAATGCTTCAGTGTTTCAAAAGGAGATTTTAAAAGCGAAAGGATACATTCCAGCATGGAGGCGAGGGTGAGCTTCTGCACGGGACCTGCATTCGGGCAGCATTTGTGGAACTCTTTCCTCACGTCAAAAAATGAGAAGCAGCTTTCAGGTAGCACCAGATTCTGGAGAGGAAGACACAAAAATATAAGTTGGTGTGGAAGAATGAAGATCCAGGCAGAATCCACTGAGATGTTAAAGATGTCTTCCTGTTATATTTGAAGTAAAATAAGAGCACAAAAAAAAAAAACAAAGACAAAACTGTCCCAAAAAACAATCGAGTCTATCCAGCACATTTTTACATCCTAAACATTTCTAAATAATTCAAACTTTTATACAACTGATTGGAACTAAAACTCTGAATACAGTAGTTGGCATTTCATAGAAGTGCTTTTTTTTTTTTTACTTAATGAGCATAAGAAACTGTAGTTTAGGAAAAGTAAAATACCTTTTTGGAGGCTTCTGGGTGGAGGGCTTGTCGAATGACAAGCGGACTGTTCACCAAGAGAGTGTAAGAACTTCTGCCAAGGCTTTTTACTTCTGATGAAACAGACTGCTGAAACTGTAAAAAGAGTGGAATAAAAATGTAAAGATGGATTTTATCATTAATATTTTCCACAAGAGGCTGTAAACATCGTCAAAGTGTTTTAAAGATAGAAAAATGACAGAATAACTCATTTTCTGTTGCTTTTAAAAACAGAAAACATTCAGCAACTAAATAAGGAATAGTTCCAATTTAGAGTCCCTGTAAATGTGAATTTAAAGACACAGAAGTGGAGGTGGTGTTTTGTTTGACATTTCTGTTTGTTTCTCGTCAGAAACGAGGCATGTCCAACAGGTTTTTGTGTTTGTCCTGAGAAGAAAGAAGACAAAAGATAGGAATGATCGCACCACTAACCAGGATCATGGATTCTTTAATATGAAAACAGAACCCAAGTTCGACTGGCTTCAGCCAGGCTTCAATACCAGCACCTATGACACTTTCATGTTCATAACATGTTCAGTGAGCTTAGTTTCTTCTGCTTTGTCAACCTGATGTTTCACAGCCAGCAAAGATCATTTCTCCACAGTTAATACAACAAGTAACAGATAATTTAGTCATTTTCTTCTCAAAGCCACCTCTGAAAGAGCGTTTAGACCATCTGGATCTGAGACCACCTTAAACTCTTGAGACTGAGACACACAAAAAAAATTTCGTGTGTCTTTGAGTGACTGGGCGTGAGGATGAGGGTGGGATTGTGTGACTGTGTTTGTGTATGCTTGGTATTTGTCA
>JARVJO010000164.1:13348029-13363900 GCA_031762555.1 Cynodonichthys magdalenae | reverse complement strand
GGGATTTTTATAAAAAAAAAAAAAAAAAAAAAAAAAAAAAAAAACTCTTGAGACTGACTGGTTGAAATGGCCACCAGTGCTGTATAACAGGCCTTCAGACAGAGAGTACTAGAGGTGCATGTTGGGACACGCTTCATAACAATCAGAGAGAGCAGCTCAGCTTTTTGACAGCACCAGCCAACCCAGAAGAATTTTTTCCCCAGAAGAAAGAAAAAGGGTTTAAGATGGCTTGATAAAAACTTGCAAAAATACGAAAAATAAATTGAACTACTTGTTTATTTCCAGCAGAAGCCACTAACACTAGCAAATAGAAAACTTCTTTCAAAATTTGATTATGCAAAATACCTTTTTTTTTGTTTTTTTAAATAAAGTTTCATGAAGTTCTAAAAGATCATAGATCAGATGGTGTTTCAGTAGGAAAAAAAAAAAGGTGAGATGAGGAAATAAAAGGTGATGCCAAACTGTGGTACAAATACAAGTTCAGTGACATTGAGAATGTTTGCATGGTTTACTTCATTTACTTGGTACAGGAACACCAAAAATATAAAGAAAAAATATCTACTGTATCGCTTTTTATAAACAACCCAAAAAAACTGAAAGAACAGATACAGAATAACTCAGAAAACCAATAAAACATTCTTGTTAAGCTACATGACACAAAACCTGATTTTTTTTAAATGTTATATTAAGAGGGAGCCACACATTCATTTTCATTCCTGATGGTTTTATTTTCAAAACAGATAACACAAAAATCCACAACTATGATCCAGCAAAACTTTTATAGGAGGAACTTGGTGGCACATTTCAAGCTCAGTCTTACAGCCTAATTTCATTATTTACAGTGATAACAGGACTAGTGTTTGCTCATAGCTGTGCATACAACTCCACCTTGGACCATTACTAAAGGCAGATTACTGAGAGAAAAGCTTGTGTTAAAGAAGAGGGTGGAGACACTCCTCCTTTTCTCTTCAGCATCAAAACCCACAAATTATACAAACAAACTGAGAAGACAGATCTATCACTGACAAAACAGACAGGAAACTTTATAAATTAAATAAATAGGACATCTTAAACTGGTAACACTATTTTCATTGGCCATGATCTATATGAATATTTAATGTCTTTAACATGAAAGGATTGATGTTGTGTAATATATGCAATGCCAAGTGGTTCAACTCTTGAGACCTGCATCCAAACAAATGAATCACATCACGAGGTACAACAAAAGAAACTCTTAAAATAAAAACTTAGTGGCAGCTTTACACAACACTGTTTTTCTAGACTTCTATCATAGTCTCATTATGATAACACTGCATTACTTTATCAAACATAACGGCATTCTCTAACTCTGAAGGGCATTTCCAGAGACGAGGGGGAGGAAGTGGCCTTTGCTCAGGGTTCTATCAAAGTGTGCTTCAGTGAAGCTGGACTAGTTGTGTGCAGAGGTGAGGTAAGGTGGTGGTGGCTCAAACAAACTGCGATAAGAGTAGCAGGGAGTGTTCAGGCAATCCATGTGGGCAACTGTTTAAACACAGGCCTGCAGCACAGTGCAGTTTCTGACACAAAGTGTGTTTAAGACTGGGTCAGAATTGTGGTGCAATAACCTTTTTTCTTTCTAAATGTTAAACTAGTAGCTTATGTTTTGACGATACCAGGTTTTAAAAAGACACTCATGTTGTGACGAGACTACTTTTGCAACCAATAACTAAAGCCCAATATTACTGCATTTAGTCTAAACCTAAATCCAGCAAACAACATGTCAGGTTAAGATCTAAAAAGAAGTAAGAACATAAGCGCTACGTTTCATAACAAAGTCCAAGATAACGTGCAATTCTTCACAGGCTGTGACATGCTGTCAATGTCTTAGACTAAAGCAAAGCCTAGAAAGTCAGCAACAATTTAACTACAGATGAACCACCAGTCTACTTTGAACTAATACAAGGAAATACAGCTAGGACTTTTTATTTTTAGGCTCTTGGGAAATATGGCAGTATGAACACTAAATTATACCTACATTCTGTCCTGTGAGCCACAGTTCAATAGCAGACGACCACATCATATTCTCTAATTTAATAAATGAGCCAATGACCCAACAGATGTCCTTGTGACAACACAAGACAATAAAACAAGCCCACCGAAAAAAGGACGGTTTCCTTGTATTAAAGTAGACATATCCTGATTTTTAATCCTTCTTTTTCACATTTAAAATCATTCAGTTAGAGAGTCTATATAAAGTGGAACTGCAATGCTTTGGTCTGAATTCCTCCTTATTGTAACTTCACAAACCCCTCTTTCACCCCTTTTCTCAGATCAACTCGTTTTGAAGCGGTCTCTTTAAATCCAACTAAAGGCGCTTCACACCCAGCCCCCCTCCAGTTTCCAGAGTGGTTCATTCTAGCTTGATAGAGGGTTAAATAGCAGCGCAGGAACTTTATTTAATTAAAAGATGTCAACAATAGAAGACATGTCCATCCAGCCTTACATGTTGGAGCCAGAGTCTGACCCAGAGCCAGAGGAGAATGAAGATAACGAAAACGTAGTTGGTAAATCCAGACCTTATGTGACAGTTTTGTCGCAAATAATTTGATGTAATAGTTAAGAAAATGACAGAGAAAACTGAACGATTTGAAAAATATGACCCAAACAGAACATGAAGATATCTATACAGCACCAGGAGAGACTAAATTCAACTTTTCTGCACTCCTAGACACTCCAAGTACACAACAAAATGTATTTAATGGCTCAAAAAAAGTGGATTTTGTTTGATATTTACCCTCTGATAAAAACAGTTAGTTTAAATAATCACATCTGAAATAAAGAACTATGGAGATTTCTGGTCCTACACAGCATTGCCATGAAGAACTTTCAACTATCTGCACCATTTTTTTACCCCTTCCTTGTATCAGCAAGGATAAACTAATCTTAGAAGGACCAATAGTGAGGGAAAGTAAGCAGTCACACAAAGGTATGAAAAGAACAAACTGATTGCTTGGGTTAATATTTGAAGGTTCAGCACACAGTCTAACCTAAATTGACTGAAGCTTTTCTCCATCTGTGACTGAAACCACATCTTATTTTTATAATTATTATTATTATTATTATTATTATAAGTCTTTGTTTATAACAAACCCCTACAAAGTTTTCATTTGTGTTTATAAAGCATTGTGTACAAATAAAATAAATCCCCAAACAAATTTGATAGTTTTAGTGCATGCACCACATTAACCCAAAACTAGAACTGATGTTAGAAGTTATTTAGTGAAGGTTAAAAAGGTGTACCAAATGCAAACAAATTGTCCTGTCACGGCAGCTGAAAAACGTGTTTGGCAACATAAACACTTTCGTCAAGACACACCTCCTGAAAGAGGGAACCAGGAAGACAAATCAAAAACGGTGTTTTCAACAGGTGCTAAATAATCTAAAAAGGTATTTGCCTTGGTCATCATTTGTAGAATGCTCCTGTTCAAGCAGTGAACTCAAGGAATTAATGACCAAATATGAGTTAAGGTAAGTATCTTCAGGTTAAGAGTGGCGCAAACACAAAAAACAAGAATCTAACTTAACTTTAGAGAACATCAAAACACCTATACATCAGTTTTACAGATACTAAAAATTTATTGTGGTTCTAGCTTCAGTTGCAACACAGTCTGAGCCCAAACAGATCACTGAACTTTGGAATGCAAGGTGGTGAACAATATACTATATTATTTATTAGTTATGTTTTATGCTTGAAACATGGCAAGAATATTGAAATTACAGTTTTTAGAGGAACTCAACATATTAAATCTTCAGTTGTTTCAGTTTTAACATAAACTTTAAGGTTATGACTATAAATAAAAGTTCACTGGAGTGTGATGGGCCACTGGCTGGTGACCAAATTTAAAAGCCAGATTCTAAACTGTCTAGCAGCTTTCTACAGGGGTTCTTAATTTCCCCACACGAGTCAGAGTTGCTTGAATTGTGAACATGTTCAAAAATCTGAGTGCCAAAATGTATCATGGGGGGGGGGAGCTTTCTTTTGACACCTGCATGGGAGCTCTCCTAATTGAAAACATGTTCAGGTTTTATATATTTTTATTTTGGCTGCTCACTTCTGCAGGGGTTGCCACAGTGATTTGGTTGTTGCACTGACCGCTGAGCTACCACGGCCCCACCAGATCTAAAGATCATACAAATGATAAATATTTACTGAAAAGTGGGTCCAGATCTACCTATTTTTATATTAAAAGCATACTAGAGTAATTAACATATTAAGCATGGGGGCAGCTGCCAAGGTACAAAGCGAGATGAGGCTGGTATGATTTGGGTGGACAAAAACAAAAAATGAGCAAAGGCTATAATATATTTTGGCAAACTGTGCCCATAAAAATAAACTGGTTTTCAGAAACTGGCTGCGCCCAATATTTCCACACAACATGCTGGTTGCAAACACTCACAATTCAATGTGACAGCAAATGAAAATTTGTCACAACAATCACAACCCAGTACAGTTTCTTAACCAAGGAATCTTAATATGGCTCAGTTCAAACAACAGACTTTCATAAATAATAATGAAAAATTTTGAACAGTGAAAGCTGGTGGAAACAGTGACACTGTAGAGACTTTGTTTAGCAACGCCTCTGCCCTCCTCCTGCACGTCAAGCAGCCTGAAACTGAGGTGCGGTTCTCAAGTAAACATTCTGTCTTCCAGATGTCTTTAGCATCCATCAGACCAAGACAAGACCAGACCTGCGACTCCTTATCTCCCGACACCCCAGGCTCTGCCCATCCCAACCCCTGAGCTTCAACAGTCAGAGTTAAACTGTCAAGATCTATGACACATCAGGCAGGTGGAGCAGCAATTTTCTAACACGCAGCACAAGAAATCTGACACTCCTTTCCTTACATTAGCTTCCAGCTTTAATACCCAGTCAGGCTTGTCCCGTCACATCTCGCTTTGGGCACAAAAATGTCAAAGGAAAAGCTATTAACCTTTTGAGTTTCTCACACCAACAAAATATTTTGTTTATGAGGTTATGTAGCGCCACATTTCAGTTTTTATTTATTTATTTTTTTTAATTTAAAGTAACTCACCTGTTGCAGAACTTTGTCCAGAGGCTCAGCACTGATGATGTCCTCAAGAGTCAACCCAGTCTCTTCTTTACACTGATCTGTCAGCTCCAAAGTGTCTGGCTTGACAAAACATTTATGAAGCTTTCCCACCTGTGAAAGGAGTTAGCGTTTCATGGAGCAGAATACAGCATGGAAGCAGAAATAAAAACAAAACAAAAAAAAGGCAATTTATGGTAACAGTCCCCCACATACAAGAAATGAACTCAACAAAAAAAAAGGGTAAAACAATTGACAATGTAGTTGCAAAAAGGCAGTTAATTGTCAATAAAGCGTGGTCTGTATCAAGAAGCTTACATGCTATAAACCAAAAAGGTGTGTTTTCCACATTAGGTGAAATGTCACCTCTTTATTGAAGGTGTTGCGTGTAATTTGGTCACCTGTTAAAAGGTGAGTACGTAGCGTTAGCTAGCATAGAGCCCAGCAGACGGTCATAGAAAACCACACCGTGTTGATTTAAATGTCAAACATACTGGTCCACTACAGGTAGATACTAATGCCACAAACACTCTGCGTTACACAAAGAAACCGTACAACGAAGAGGAGGAGAGGGTGGGGGTCAGAAAGGTTCGTACCTTTTTCTCATGTAGGTCCACAATTTGCCACACCAAGAGAATTATTTCCCTCTCATCCGAACCCAGTTTACCCCCATTTGCACCAGCTGTTGCCCCAAAGAACACCACCAGAGTATCACTGTGCGAAGCCATCAGGGACCACAAGGGTAAAAAACTACAATTAAAGCAAAGATTAAAAAAAGAAAAAAGAAAAAAAAAATAACACGAGGGTTCACCTTTTCCAAGTGATAAGGAGAGCGAACAAAAGGGCTGGAAACTCAATTGAGATAAATAGCAGAGAGAGACAAAAAAGGGAGATTATTTTCAGAGGAGCCACGGAAGAGTTTGCGGTCAGACACTACCTGTTGCAGTACTTGAGCGTGTTCTATCCAGAGATACTGGTTTAACTGGTAAAAAAGGGTGGAAATCCGTGTTCCTTTCACACGAACTCCATAACAAGCCCCGTAGGTGTTTTTTTCCTCCCTCTTCTAGTTTTTTTTAGAGTTACCTGTGTGGTTCGGCCTCTGAGCTGAATGAGTCCGCCTATTGGCTGGTTTGTAAAGGTAAGGGCGGGACTTGTTTATATATGCTGAAATATAATTGGCTAGAAGGTTTCTGTCCAGGAAGTAGAGTGCTAAATCAGGCCTATGGTACAGCAGACATGTCCATAAACTGATGTTCAACTCTGATAGTGGAGAGGCAAAGTGCAGGTAAATGAGGAACAGGTCCACCACAAGGAAGCTTTTAAATATTGTCAGAATTTATGTCTAGCGAATTTGCATTAAACAAAACTATTAAAATATAAGTTACAATAAAACTACCCGAAAAAATAGTTTAGACAGTCCATGTTTCTGGTCTTTGCAAGCTGTCCACCAGTCTCGTTGTGATATATTATATACTTTTCTTACTTTTATATAATTATATAATCCTGGAATCCTAATACAGTTTATATGTTGTTAATTTACTTCTTAGTGTAAAATATTAAATCAAAGATATTTTAGAACCATAAATCTCATATAGTATATTTTTATAATTATTTAAAGTATAGAACACAAAAAAAAAATCTTATCTTTTATGATAATAAGCTGTGGCTCAACACAACTTTACATTTAGTATGTTTTAACACATCAACATTAGAAGCAATTTTGGTTTAAGATTTTAACCTAAACCCACAACCTGAGTGGGAACAAGCTGAAGTACACGGATGGATGGATGTTAATTGCAAAACAACATTTTGTAAAAACGTGACATCTTCAGGATTCACTCAAATACGATTACTTCTGTTATTTGGATTAGTGTGGTGCAGTGGTCAGAGCTGTGGTCTCAGCAAAAAAGATTGAAGGTTCAAATCTCAGCTGTGATCTTCCTCTGCTTGGCTGGCTCAGCCAAGAAGAAAAGTAGCTGCTGCTCATTCAAATCAAAAGCAGTCGGCTAAGATGGTTCAGTTCTGGCATCTGATAAGGATATCTCTTGCAATCATCCCTCTGGGGGTTTTCTTTGGGCACATGCCACTGGAGACCACCAGGCCAAACCCAAAACCTTGCTGGGCACACCTTTGGATCCCCCAGGAGGAGCTAGTCTGGCTTTCCTCCTGAACCTGTTGTCTTCAAGGCCCAAACACAGATAAAAAGAAGTCTTTTCTGTGTGGAGTTTTCTCATTTATGTGCATATTTGTTTTTATTCAGGTACTTTTCTCTCTTCCCACACGCCTCTCACCAGTTGGCAGCCTTATATGGGCACCAGCTCCTCATGACACTGAACAGGAAAAAGCAGGCATGCTAAATAGATGGATTGTTAGAGTCTGCACAGGATGGAAATTCACACTGCATCCTACCCTAGATTCACCTGTGTGACTCCCTAAATAAGAGACTTTATGTTTGTGTGTCTTCTTGGTACTTTATCCAGGCTACCTGTTGGGAACCCTTGAGACCAAATACAAAAGACATGGAACATTTGGACGTATTTTTGCTCAGTGGTTTTGGTTGTAAAATGGGGAAAAAAAAGACACCAGCATATTCAGAACATTAACCTCTATCTTGGGTCTAGATGCATGTTCTTCTGCATAGCTATTGCAAAACTATATTTAGAACAATTTCTCTGAACTTTCTGTGAAGTTTGAGTTTTAGTTGCTTCGCAGAATTTCACTCGGTTCAGCACCACTAAATTTCCAAGCTCTGTGCTCACATCTTTTCTGGGACTTCATTTGTTGGGTTAGTCACACTTATTTCTTGCAGATTACTTTTTTTTTTTCTCTGTGAAGTTAAGGTTCATGAGTGAGTGAGAAATGCACATAGATTTTTTCTTCATATTCTGTGCTCTATAAGACTGATGTTACAGCTGCTAAGGTACTATAACTATTTGACAGAACATCAGTTCCAACATAAATCTCTTTAAGATGTTAAAAATATGATTCTACTCTGTCCTTTTAAGTTTTTCTTATTTGCATGATTCTGGATTACTCATAATGTCACAAGGGCATAAATCTTCAAAGTAATTGCTTCAGTAACCTCTTTAGCTTTCTGCAGTTTTCAGTAGCTTTTGGCCCAGTTCCCAGAATACCATGTTTTGTTTCTGCTGACACTCCCTTCTTTGCTACTTATTTTTTCTGTTCTCGTCCTTTCACTCATTTAAATCCCCACTCTCATGAGTAATTCCTCGTGCCTCCTACCCTCAGACTCTATCTAGTTGAACCAGTCGGATTAGTTTAGAGACACACAAGGTAACTTTTAAGCTGAAATCCCTCACTCAACAAAAACAAGATGTTTATCCTAATAGTATTATACTTGTAGACTAAAAGTGGTGATGAAGTGACAATTGTTTTCTGTCCCAGCAGCTACAACTGGTTAAAATGCTGTTTGTAGTGACCTTCAATGTGTTTTTCTTCATGTTGTGGAAGGCACCAAGTATTACACACTATAGCTGCCTGCATTTACATAAGTTACCAAGACATAAAAAGACTAATTGTTTTTTTTAATACATATCTTGTTGCTAGTAGAGCCTACATGAGCTTCCTCATTTTGTGAGAAAATGTTCTGCAAATGTCTCACAGCTGTCTTTCATGATCTCATCTGTGTCACACCCTTTACTTGTTGGGATTTTCCACTGTCATCGTCAAAAAGTTCCTGACTGGCTGATATTCAGCAGGTGTACCGGGGTGGAGAGAACCTTCACACATGGTTTGTTCACTCTTCATTTGATTGCAATTAACACAAGGTGCAATTATTTTAAAACACTGATTCAGAAAGACACTTCACTCTTACAATTTGAATTGGCATGGCTTGTGTACCTCTTATAACTCCATCCTTTCTCTACACAAGATGATCCAAGTTTACAACACGAGAGGCAGTGGGTGAAATGTTTTCTTTTAAAGAATGCCTTGTATTTAACTGCAACATGTTTTATGAGGTGAGAATAAATTGTACTGTTATGAGTTCTGCATTTTCTAAACAAATTCATTCAAGTCACTTTGCAGACCTACTTTATTTACTTTATACCATTAAAATCCCAAGCAACAAGACTGCTGAACTGCCAGAACATTAAAGTACACCTTTTCATCTTATCGAATCACATGTTGCAAACAAATGTGGCAAACAAAAAACCTAACATGCAGTGCATCAATAAAGTAATATTATTCATATGAAGACATTGCATAATGACCAAACAGAAACGTGGTTGTGTCGTCTGACTGCCATCTACTGGCTAATTAATTTGTCGGGCAAAAACAAAAAAAGTCAAACTGAAAAGATTTTATGGTCTTAAAAGCTGTGATGGAATAATATTTTGAATTTTTAAATATGACTAAAGAGTGGACACTGTATTCACTATGTCTGAAGATTGTATTTGAGTTTTTCAAGTCTGTGACAAAACTTTAGGGCACAATTCCCCTTTTTTTGCACGTCAGTAAAGGGAACATGTTTTTTATTTGGCAATCTTTTCAATGAGAGGAAGTTGAAAGCGTGACTGTTTATTGTTTTGGACAAAAGTTTGCCTATCTAACACAAACTTAAGAAATATGTATTAAAGAAATAGTAACTTTTTTTGCATAAATAAGATGTGAGTTGAACCAGAATCCTATTACATATATTGAAAATCATCAAATCAGTTCGGGTCAGACATGTTACAGTTCTCATATAAAAAAAAAAGACATAAAAATGCTTTTAAAGAATTTTGCTAAAAGGAGGCTGGGCCAAGAAAAAATAATTAATTATTGCAAAACTGTAACAAATAAAAAGGGTTAGATCAGACTGAGAAGATTAAATGAAAACTTACCGATCATTTTATCCTAAAAAAAAGTAACTTTATGCAGACTTACATTCAATATGTTTAGTCTTTATTAACATAGACAAAATTAGAAAATTGTATTTTTATTATTATTATTTACAAAAGCTTTAATTAAGACACATCTTATCATACATAGTTATTTGCTCTTTTTATGATACATAACATTTGGCAAATATATAGTAAAATCATGACCACTTAATATTTTATAAATATAAATTAATAGAAAACAACTTAAATGAAAAATTTACACACATACATTATGAAATTGTAAAATACTGTTAGAAAAATTGCATGTAAAATATTGCAAAATTTTTGTACAAAAATTCCTTCGTATAATAAGTGAATAAACCTTCCTGTAGTATGCACAATAATATCTACACAGACAAAATGCAAACAATGTCCTCATGAAATTTCCGTGTCAGAGGGCGGATTGCTTTCACACATTTTTATCAGTATATTCATCTGGTCCTTTGACTCAGTCATACAGGTAGAGCTGTTGGTCTGATTGCTGTGCCTCTTGGACACAAAGGATACCTCCCTGTTCCCCTCTCCTGGGGAGGTGCTGGAGATGTGGCGGAAAAGCTTCTGGATCCCGGTTTCTCTTAGCGAGTTCCTGAAGGAGTGGGCCGCAAACATGTAGAGGACTGGGTTAACTGTGCTGCTGATGAAGACCATGGCTCCTGCGATGAACGCTGTGGTGCTTCGGACACTCTCCAGTTTCTTCGCTGCATCTTTGAACGAGTCTTCAATTGCCAGGATGATGACCGTCAAGATGTTTCCTAAATGGTAAGGCGTCCAACAAATGGCGAAGGCAACGACTATGCTGGCTATCAAGACGGTGGATTTGCGTTTTGACCTGAAGGACATCTGAGTGATGCGGCTGCACAAGCAGCCATAGCAGACCACAAGGATAATGAAGGGTAAGATGTAGCCCACCACTGTCTCCAGCAGCACACACACCAGCTCTTGAGTTGGAGAAGTGTAACTGCGGTACAAGCAGTGCTCCTCGTCAAAGTCGCTCCCAACAATCTGAGTTGGGATGATGGGTATGCTGAAGAGAAACGCTGCTATCCACAGAGCCAGCAGCAATTTATTCAGAGCTTTCTTTCTCTTCCAGACAGCTGAAACGAAAGGGTAACGCACGGCAACAAACCGTTCCACGCTCATGAGAGTGATGAAGAAAACACTGCTGTACATGCAGGCGTTGATCAGGAACACCATGGCCTTGCAGCTGGCTTCCCCAAACACCCAGGAGTGGGCGAGGGAGTAGATCCACAGAGGCAGGGTGATGAGAACCATCAGGTCTGCGGCAGCAAGGTGCAGGATGAGAACCACGGTGTGGGAGCGTTGCTTAACATGCTTCAAGATAGTCCAGATCACAAGCAGGTTCCCCGGCGCTCCAATCAGAAAAGACAGTCCCAGGATGGTGCACGCAACTGCTGTTCCTCCATCAAACCCCTCAGGGGCCATTTCTTCTGCAAACAATGCTTCATCTGAGTGGTTCATGTTGCAGATATATGTGCTGACTGGGATGTCTGGATGGAAAGAAAGAAAGTCTTCACTTCCCCTTTATACTGAGTCTACACAGGAACAGGGTTTCCTAACAGGGCTTTTTGAGACACAGTTGTGAGTCATACGTATGTCATTTGCTAATTTTTTACCTCAGGTCATCAGTTTAAATAGGAAAAAGGAAATAAATGTTCCTCCTGAATTACTTAAAAGTTTCAAAACTTCTAAAAGAAATTAGTCTATTAAAGAAAAAGAAGAGCATACTGCAACACTACGTAGGGTCAAACTTGATAAGTCAAGTACTCTTAAAGGAATAGTTCAGAGATGTTGAATTGGGGTTCAGTAGAAAGGTTATGAGCAAATAATATCTTACCTGTCTTTCAGTGATCGCAGTTTGGAGAAACGGAGTAAATCCTGTCTAGCCTGACAATCTAATGGCTAATCCAAGTAAATTGATGCTGTCTCACATCAACTCCAGTCTGAAATCTTTCACCACGATTTATGGAAATAAAGTTTTTGCATTTTTTGTTTTTTTACAAACTCAGATTTGATCTAAGAGAACAGTTATCCTGAGGTTATTCAAATAGCTATATACAACAGGTAAGATATAAATTATTCATAACCCCTCCTCAGGTCTACCATACACCTGCACCACCCACCAGGCACTTTGACCACCACCAGCAGGCGAGGCAGATAAAGTGTCTTGTCTAAGAACACTTTATCTGAGACGGATGGGGCAAGAGTTCAAACTCTAACCTCTTGTTACAACTGCTACTGATGAGGGATGATGTCACTGACTATGCTGTATTTAAATGATGTGGTTTTCTTTGTAAATCACTCATTTTAGAAATAAGAGAGTGAGTCATCTGCTAGTTGAGCCAGAATTTGAATTCTTTATAAAGGTGTCTTTTAGAGGAAATAATCAACCGGCAAAGTATTGTATCAAACATAGAATAGAATAATCAAATTTTATGATCAAAAATAAATCAAATCAATTCACAGCAGACTTTTAGAGGATGTATTTTGTTACAAATGCTTCTTAAGCTACAATTGAGAAACAAAGCAAGCAAGCAATCAAAACAAGTGGTAAATGAAATGAAAACACCAGGTTATCATCGACAGTAGCTGTAGTACAAACATTGTCATACAACTTCTGATTAACACTAGTTTCTTTTTTTTTTTAAGAAAGTAGGATCAGCTCTGGCTGTTCTTTTGCTGCCCTCTGGTTATTTTGCTGTTGCACTGCAGTCTCCCAGAGTTTATTTGTGCTAGTGGCCACTTCCTGGAACAGCTTGACCAGACAAGACCCTCTGAGACTCTCTCTGGTCTTCGTGGCGAAGAAAGTGTACAACACAGGATTCACTGAACTGTTGATAAAAACAAGCGCACCTGTGCTGAAGACGAGGTTCCTCGGCACACATTCGTGTTTCATGTAAACACACACATGGTCAATAATGCTAACAATGTGATGAGGCAACCAACACAGTATAAAAACTATCACCACGGTGTGAATGAGAACTGTAGATTTCTGTTTGGAGCTGAAACTAATTTCTTTGAGCTGCATTGCTACAAGACAGTAACAACTACTGAGAGTAACTAAAGGAACCACAAAGCCCAGTGAGATTTCCAGACATAAGAAGATGATGGCTTGAATGTTAGAAGTGAACTCCTTGGTCAAACATTGCTTAAGACCATCAATTTCAGTCACTGTTTGAGTGAGAAATGCAGGAACTCCAAGAAGCAAAGCAAGTATCCACAAAAGAAAAAGGCATCGGTTCATGTTGTTCTCACTCATCCAGTGCTTCATCAGAAATGGTTGACAGATGGCTAAATAGCGCTCCACGCTCATTAAGGTGATTAAGAAGATGCTGCTGAACATGCACACCATGATGATGTACACAAAAAGCTTGCAGGCGATCTCTCCGAACACCCAGGTGCGCAGCAGGGAGTAGATCCACAGAGGCAGGGTGATGAGGATCAGCAGGTCTGCAGCAGCCAGATGCAAGAGGAGAACCAAGGTGTGAACGCGCTGCTTGATATAGTTCAGGATAGTCCAGATTACAAAGAGGTTCCCAGGAACACCGATCGTGAAGGCAAGACCCAGGATCACACAAGCCCCTATCATCCCACCTTCAATCTCCTCTGGGGCCTGTGAAGGAAATGTCTCAGATGAGGAGTTCATGCTGTGAGAATGTGTTTCTTCAGCGGTGTCTGCAAGAAAAATGAAACTGATTTACAAGCAAGGCTCCACTTTCTTGTAAAGGGATACAAAGTTCTTTTCTTATGACTGCCATAAAAAAGTAACTCCCAATATCTGTTTCGTTTTATGTAAACGTTCTGAATTTATGTGAGCTACTGGTTACCGATAAGGCATTTTTTCAGACTGATGAACCAGCACCAGTCTTTATTTCTGAAATATTCAGCCTCTATAAATCCAATTCTAATACTGACTTTTTGCCAATTAACCCAATTAATTGAACAATGCTCCTCTAGCTGTTTCCTATTCACAACACTTATTTCACAGCCTTTTAACTTGTTTGACATGTGCTGGTGCCATCAAATGGTAATGGTGAATGGTGAATGGCTTTAACTCTTTTAGCACAGGGATGGTTCTAGGGACAGGGCCACAAGGGCACTGGCCCCAGTTGAAATCTGGTTGGTCCCCTGAACACCCCTCCAGTGGGAATTCCCTGTGAGAGTTCAGATTTTAAGATGGCAACTACATACAACAACTTCATACCACAACTCAATAGTGAGTAAAACTCTCTTACTTTTACTTCTGTATTATTTATTTCACATTTAGTCAGTTGTACACGTAGTAATTATCAGTGTTTATAAGATGTTAAAACACAGTTTCTATGCAGGAAATACCATGTAGAGCTCAGTTATTGTTTGTTAGCGGTGCTAAGCCATAGCAATGAGTCGAGGAACGTGACATTTTGTGTTTTTAGTCAAAGTTGAACATGAAATATCAAAGTTAAACACAACTGGCCCTTTGAGGGCCATCATAATGCTTGTGTGGCCTTCAGTAAAAATGAGTTTGACACCCCTGGCATAGAGTGTTTTGGCCAATGTTTAAAGGTGTCAATGTTTGGAAAAGGAGTTTAGATAGATGAGTGTCATGCTCTGTGTTTTTCCCTGCCTTGGTTTTCTTTCATTCCTTCTTTCGTTCAACTTTCTTTCATTTCCCCTGTGTTTTTCTGCTCTCTCGGCCTTTCCCAATCGGTGGCTACTCACTCGCCCTACTCCCTACACACTCAGTTTGGGAACTAATAATGATTAAAAACATTAAAAATGCAATTGTTTTGACAAGTTATTGCACTATATTTGTTATAAATACAGTCATATTGCCCAATTAAATATTTTCTTGGGTCTATTAAAAACTCAAGGCGATCTTACAGCATTCATTCTCCAGCTTTCAGTCACTGCTAGAGGTTGGACTGCTACCATGGTAACGACAGCTTCCTGTTCCGGTAGTGTGAGGAGAGGCTGTCTCAAAAGCAGAGAGTGCATAATTAGACCCTCAGCGCCATCAAGGGGACTCAGTTCAGCTGTGAGGGGGCTTCACAGCGAGTTTAGTGTGTAGGGAGTAGGGCGAGGGAGGAGCCACTGATTGGGAAAAGCCGCCTGTCATGCCTCCTGCCTTGCCCACACTCACCTGTTTCCTCTTGTGTCTCCTCCAGGTGTTCCCCATTAGTCTCTCGTTAGTTTCCCTTTATATTTGGTGTCTTGTCCTCAGTCTGTGTCAGATCATTGTGCTGTGTTCTCCCCAGAGGAAAAACTAGTCCTAAAAGAGATCTCACAAAGGTTTCCTTTCTAGCGCCGAGACAAATGTGAGCTTTGGGTAAAACAAATATGAGTTTATCGCTAATTTCTTCTTTTTCTCACCTGTTTCTCCTGAGCAACAAGGAACTAAATCTAAATTAGATTCCTGTGAAGATTTAATAGAGGTCTCACTTTTCTCTATAAGGTTTCTCAAATTTGTCCCCACATTTATTTCTCATCTTTGTCTCTTAATAAAGAAATGGAGAGATTTCCTTGTGAACTTAAACTAGTCTCGTTCCAGGCTAGTTTTATCTCATATACTCACACATTCGTACTGAAATTCCTTCATTGTTAACAATATGAATATAGTATGGATAAATGCCTTGGAATGAAAAATATAAAATTACACTTCAAAATCTAATATAACACAAAGAAGGACAAGTAAAATATATATACCTTAAAGATTCCTTTGAAGTGTATTAGGAAAATATGCATTGCAAACACAATACTGCACTGATGACAAATCTATAAATATTAACTTGCCCAAAATATGTTTAATTCCAACAACAATTCTCTTCTTCAACACACTGACAACATGAAAACTATGGAGGATTGAAACTGACATAATTAGAAATAAAAGCAGAAATATATAA
>JARVJO010000164.1:13311692-13323433 GCA_031762555.1 Cynodonichthys magdalenae | reverse complement strand
ACGTGACTTCCGCATTCCATTCTTTCTATAGAAGTCAACGGGAGTGTCGCAACTCTCTCTCTATAGGGCTCTGGTGCCTACTAATAGTGGGAGTGAAAAAACAGCTGATAAATGCGCGCCGCAGCGGAGCGGAATTTCGAAAGGACAGCAAAACCGGTTTGTTTTATTTTGGACGTCATTAGGGTGCGCCAATAATGTGCCACGTCATACGAAAGAGGCGTCAGGCGGAAGCAGCTGCTGAAACACCCCCGGTGTTGAATGTAATGATGTAGCACAGCCTCATTCACTACTGTATAACTCACTACTCTGACTAACTAATCTCAATGCGTTAATTCAGCTGGACCGACTTCTGCTGGCTTTCATTGGTGAGTAGTTACCATGCGGCTCACCACCATACAGCATAGTTTGACTTTACAGAATAGTCGGAGCTCTGACATTTAGTAGCTCAACATGTTTACCTCAGTAAAAGTGGCCTCAGATTCGACAGGATACCAGCCGAGTTACTGAAAGCTTCGAACACAAATTCTACTTAGTTTACTTGTTATTTAGCTACGTAGGAGCGTGGAAAAGTCGCTACGTGATTATGTAGACAACGTTTTAATACTACTTTCAACGTGGGCATTTAAGTCCAATGTGTAATAGCTCACTACAAGGAAGCAGTCCACTCTTGGCATTCAGTGAATCAGTTCCGACCATCTCATTATGAGCAAAGAAACTAATTTGATGTCATGGAAACGAGATTCAGGAGGCTGAAGTCAATATTTCTTAGTTTTTCTTTGTGCACAAGGTTTGGCATCTGTACACATCCTGGACAGAGTTTGGCCTTGTCCTGGAAGAGAGGAGTCATGAATGAAAGCAGTACGTCATAACACATTGTAAAACGATACGAGCATGTGGGTGTGCCCATCATATACTGAGTCTTCCAGTTCGTTTGTCAACCTCTAGTGCCTGAACTTTTTGCGAAGTTAGGTTGTTTGTCAGGTCAAAGTTCTTTGTAACTCTGAGTAGAGTTAGTGTGGGTGTAGATTATTAACGTGTAAGTTTTTTGTATGTTTTATTATGTTTTGAATATAATTTTCAGGCTGTTGGTTTCCTGCTCTGAGCAGGTGTGTATATGTCTCCTAGACAGAGTTTGTGGAATGCTGCTTGACGAGACTCCGCTTTTTGAGCCCTCTCTGCTTCAGGAGCTGGACTGGAGCTGCAACGATGTTTCCTTCTCCCCACCAATCTCACCGTCTAACCCAGGAGACGGCTTGGTGCTCAGGCCACTGTGTACAGCAGATTTTAACAGAGGTGAATCTGAACAACTGTTTTCAGATCAGTGTTTGCATCAGAAGATCTAATCTTTGTATATAATACATCAGTAATTAAGTCTTTTGTTGCATTTTTTTCTCCCAGGATTCTTCAAAGTTTTATCTCAACTTACCAAGACAGGAGATGTCACTCCGGAGCAGTTTGTCAGTAAGCAATGTTTAATCTAAAACATTAAATGATAATAATATTGAAAGTTTTTTTAAATTTTTTTTTTAGGGTACTTACATTCTAGTGATCTTCAGTTTATACATCATCTTGTTACACCTTTCAAAATTATTTCAACCTGCAACTGAAACAATTACAATAGACTTATATGTTTTATATATTCAAAAATAAATATTAAAAACAAGTTTTTATTTGGCAAAAATCAAGTGTCTTCCATAAAGAAAGTTACAAATCAAATTAAACAAATGAGCATGGAATTGAAATGTTGCTGCTGGGTGGAGGCAAGCGCAGTCAAAACTACAGAGAAGCCCAAAATTCAGTCATAACAAGTCTTTTTTTTTTTTTTTTAACAAGGCAGGATTTCTCTAGTCATTCTGGAAAAACTGCAACACAGCAGACCACACAAATGCAGGAGTTGTGGGAAAAGCCTTGGGTTGTCATAACACCTCCCAGAAGGTACACTTTATCACCACAACAAAATATAACAAATTTGCCATGTTTTCTTGTTTACTGTCAGATAAATTCAAACACATGAAGACAACAGGGGATTACTATGTTGTTGTCGTGGAGGACACAAATCTGGGACAAATTGTTGCTACGGCCACACTGATCACCGAACACAAGTTCATCCACTCCTGTGCTAAGGTATAACACATTCGCCAAACTGTGGGTGTATAAATAATGGATACAGCTATTATCTCATTTCCTTCTTGCTAATCGTATAAGTTAAACATTAACGCACTGATTATTAGGTCAATAGTCATTCAGTTTATTATGACTGCCATAAATTAGTTCATCATATTGGTTCTCATAAAGATATAAAGTTTGCTTTGTAGACATGTTAATTGATCTTGAAACTGAGCAAATTTAAATGTTTGATTTTGTTTGTAGCGGGGCCGGGTGGAGGAGGTTGTAGTTAGTGACGTGTGCAGAGGGAAGCAGCTGGGGAAACTGTGAGTAACAGCCTGATGTTTTGTTTCATGAATTATTTGCCAAATCCCAAGTCTTTTTAGAATGTCCTCCTGTAGAAGGAATAAAAAAACATGGTTCTTTACTAATCTTTCCTCATCTCGTCTTTCTTTTTATAGGTTAATGTCAACACTCACTCTTCTCAGCAAAAAACTGAACTGCTATAAAATCACGCTAGAATGTGCACCTAAAAATGTGGCTTTCTACCAAAAATTTGGCTACGGCGCTTCAGACGAGACGTACATGCAGTGCAGATTCCACGATTGAGGATTGCTGCAGCTTTAACTATCGGTTCTTGGACCATTTTTTGTATCTGACATCAGCACTTATTATAAGGGTCTTAAGCACCAGGAAACGTCCTGGTGTTGAGTTTGCGGTTGTGTCATACATAAAGACGTCATCGTCTCAAAGCACTTGAATAAACTTATGTACATTGAAGCTAAGAAAATGATCCGCCCCTTTGGTAACCAGGGCTACCTCATCAGGGTGGATGTCTGCGCTCCTCTTCTTTTCACCCAACGGAAAAAAAAAAATGCCAGTTAACTGTAAATTCAATGTTTATTTGGTTTCTTGGAAAATAATGGTTGCATATTAACAGGAAAACATAAATGTTAGTAAACCGAACAATCGATAAAAGAAAAAATCACCAAATTTGTTTTTATTACAAACTGAAATAAAAACCAGCAGGTTTTTATAACCAATAGACATATGTTTTTTTAGTCAATGAGGCAATTACATGGGATTTGGGTTTATTTTACTTTTTTTGATCTATCAGCTCAGTACAAAGCTCTTTCTCTTCAGGTCTTATGTTGCTGGATATTTAAAATGAAGTTCTGAATGCCACAAGACAAAAAGCATTATAATGAAGACTGTTATGTTGCCAGTAGGGGAAAAAGCATTTAAAAAGGCAGTGGTACAAATTTATTAAGGGTTTTTAAGTTTTGTATTTGGTCAACAGCTGGCATTTTGTAACTGGAAAACATAAATAATTTTGTAAATTAACTTTTATTTAACCTTTGTAGTTGTTTTATAATTATGCTTTTATTCTGGAGAACGGGAATGTATTTAATATAACTTATTTTCAAGTGGGAGCCCAATAAAATGTTCTACAATCAGTGTTTCTTGCATGTTTGACAATTTAAAGAAGCAACTTTCCTTGTGCACACTGTTGAAAAAATGGTAAACTACAAGTTTTGTAAATATACTTTTACTTATAAAAATAGTTTAAATTCCTCGTATCAAAGTTCAAGAACAAAACCAAAATCAGTTTCTCACAAAGGTTAGGGCTGTAAATAAATTATTGTAATGTCACCAAGGATAACTGACTGCAGTTAACCAAAGGTTACAACATGTCGACACTCAGTTTAGAGAACAGATTTTTTTGTTTACTGTAACTGACATCGAAATAATTAATCTCAATTGCATCTCTTCCTAAACGCAGCCATAGTTCAAGTGGGGCCTCATTATTTAATGTATTATCAAAGTAAACTTCTACAAAGGCAAATATATTGGTTTCATTGTCCAAAAACGGTAGCACCTGTAAATAAAATGTAGAATTATTGTTTTTTTTAATGAATTTTTATAGATAAATCTAACAATTCTGAAAAACTGACATTAAAACACAAAATGTGAGTTCAGAAATACTTAACTGAATAAAAGATAAAAGAGACAGGTGTACAGTACTTAGGACTTTTATTAAGCAGTGTTATTTTTTTGTTCGTGACAGCGCCACCTGAAGCCTGATGTTAGTTCATGATTCTATTATTCCTGAAATAAAGACATAGCTACACCTCTCACATCCTCCGCTGGGAAACATTCAGCCTACGTTCCTTTTCGCCAATGTTCCCAGTCTGCTCGACTAAACTAATTCAAGTATTGAAAGTGCATTATTGCAATACTGTCCCGCTGCAAATGCAAAATGCTTTAAATACTATAAAACTGCAAAAAATCTCCCATCAGTGCATACAGTTGAGAAAAAAACAAAACAAAGTTAGCCAATTCGCCCCATATCCATCACAACTCCATGTCTCAGACAGGAGTAGCTGCCCACCCACCCTCCTCCCTTCCCCTTAGAAAAAGTTCAAATATTTACATTTTTAATCCCATTAAAAATGTAAAAAGTAAGAAAAAGAGTGCACAGTGCCACGCAGCGTAATATTTGCAGAGCTCATCCATCCTGTGTTGCTGTGACCTGCATCACTCCAAAATCTTCATCCTCCTCCAAGCTGCGTTTGCGGCTTCCTGTCAAATAATAATGACAAAATTAAATATATATGTTGCTTCAGCTTTAAAGAGTCTCGTGTTAATGTCATGATCTTTACTATTAAAAATAATTATTTTTTAGAGAGAATGTTCCAAATAAACTTAAGCTTGAACATTTTGGCTGTGTTTTAATGCAGGGACTGCAGCCTATCTAGACCACGGTGCTTAAATTGTCTGTGTGGCACAGTGACGTCAGCAGACAACAAATGCAGCCACTGAACTGAGACACAGCCTTTCAGTTTATGCAGAGGAAAATGTTAGGACCCTGTATTTTTGGATTGTAAAGCCTGGCACAGCCACAGTAAGCCAAGCATTATTCTACCCTGTCCCTGGTTGTGTTTGTATTGAGCAGAGAGACGCCTCAACGTGAGCAGGATCATCTTATTAAAAAAACCGCAAAGACAAGAGGGCAGGACGACAGAGAATGGTAAGCTAATGTTAGCTTGTTGTTGGTTGGTATCTTGTTACAGTTGAGTAGTTTAACTGGTGTTAAAAATAAAAATAACATGTCACAATCACTACAAACAATTCATGTAAAGTTAATCTCATCATTGTTACATAAACCCCCTGGTCAGCGAACCAATCAATGAGCAACAGAAGATGACATCAATTTGGACCAGCCAGGACAGCCAGGACAGAACCACGGGTCTTGGGGTTCCAAAAATCAGGGTGGAATTGGGCCATAAGGGCTAATGAGAACATGCTTGAAACCAGGCCTTTAAATCCAGGAACTTAACATCTGAAACAAAAGTTTTAGAAATGTCCAGAGACATTTTGCTAGCTACGGTGTGCAGGGATCCTACACCATTCCCTGTGTAAAAACCCCATTTGTGTCTGAAACAACTAAATTTATTCAATGAAAAGATTTTAATTTCAATAGTTTTCCTGAAGACTTTAAAACATGGTGTTAATCCCCCCGAGCAAAGGCCTGAAACAAATCCTCCAACAGCACTGCTCCAGTATAATGCATCTTTGTGGGAAAAGTTTATTGGATACAAACCTGGCATCCCAGCTTGCAGAGAGAACGACCGGCCCAACTGCATCGGTGACATCATTTTTATGGTCAATTTGGCAAGGTAGATTGCTTCATATTCCTGAAATGACAAACAGCACACCCTCCAAATAAACATTACTTCTTTATATGTACCAGGAAAAACATCATTTAGTTCACCAATATGGATGGTGTTATGCTTTGAATAGTGCTATTTTATACTACATCAGCCAACAATCTATGCACTAAATAAACAATATTTTAGTGCACGTGTCAAAATCAAGGCCGGCCAGCAGGTGACTTCCGTCCAGCACACCAATGAGGCCCAGGTGAAGACAAGTTTGACACCCGTTTTGCATCAAGTAAATGAAGCAGTGAGATTTTTAAACTGTGTAAAAAGATCTACAATAGATTCTGTGTTAGTCTTACCTGTAGTTGATGAACAAAGCCCACGTTGGGGTTGATGCAAAATCTCCTCTCCTGGACGTAACTGAACGCATCCCTACAGAGAGTTACAACTACGTTTACATTAGAGAGAAACAGCAAGAACAATGGTTTTGTGTTGTCCTTAAAGACAAAAATACACAATCTTCCTTAGCTGTACTGTGACTAGACTAAAAATGATTTTCAAAGAACAAAATCACCTGTATTTCATCCCAAATGTTTCCATAAGGTATGCAATCACTAAGGCAGCACTGGAAAAAAAAATGAAGTGGCATCATAAGTTAAAGTGAAAACCTTTCACTGACATTTTTCTTCTAACCCCCACCATGCACACAATAGTTTACTTGCTATTCTGTGTACTTTGACTAAGCACTCTAAGAACACTAAGAAGTTTGGTCTGCAAGCAAAGTTGGATATATCTGTTCAATAACGACACTCCAAACATATGAAACATTTAATGTAAAGCTAGATTTTAAATATCAAAGTCCTAGGTAGCTCAGAAGCGTAGTGCGGGAGGAGAAGTTTGCTCACCAAGGACAGGGGCTGCAGGCTAACCGATGCTTTACCTGCAGACCGTCTCTCTCCCTTACATCAGAAAGACCCACCCTGCTCTGCTCTGATTGGATAAAACTGTGGCTTGGGTTTGTTTGATTTGTTGACAGCAGCTTCAGTTTAATCCTGATATAAGCCTCTTTCATAAGTCAAATCTGCGTAATCGCCGCACAGACCTGTCCGACTTTAATCCTCCCCGGGTCATTCATAAGATCAGGTGAAGGTGGGCACGGCCCGCTCACATGAACGCGTTCATAAATGAACCAGTAGCTCGGATCCAAAAGAGGCGTGGAGCAGAACTCAGCTGGGCTGAAGTGTAGCGACATATTTATTGTGGGCAGACGTCTGCCGCCTCATATCAAACAAAACAAACTGAATTAACTTACTTTAGTGATTCTGTACGGTTTAATATTTTTAAACTAGCTAAAAAGTTGATGTTTTGTGTTATTTTTAATATTCTCTTGGTAAAATCTGTAGATTAATCCTCCGCCGCTCACTGGCTCAGCATTGTATCAAAAAAAAAAGAAGAATATAATAAAATAAAACGAAATCAGCTCATTATAGTGAACCCGTGGCTCAATAATTTTTAAACTAACTTCAAAGTTGCTGTTCTGTCATTTCTACAGCCGCACTTACGTCTTCCTTGTATCAAGCACCCACACACAACGCACCCACACAAACTGAGTCAACTAATTTTACTGATTTTGTGGTTAAATGTTTTTTAATCTAGCTACACAGTTGCTGTTTTGTGTCATTTTTAATATTTCCTCGGTAATAAATCTGTAGATTAATCCTCCACCATGCTGGCTCTGCATTATATCAGGGAAAAAAAAAAAAAAGAAAAAAAAGAACGAAATCAGCTCATTATAGTGAACCTGTGGCTCAACATTTTTTTAAACCAACTACATAATTGCTGTTTTGTGTAATTATTAATATTCCCTCTGTAATAAATCTGTTTGTTGGTTAGATCCTGCGGTCGCTCACTGATGTCATCAGCTCATTATCATTTTCTGGGCGCGGATCCGCGGGTTGCTTTTTCACAAGTGGGTCAGCCGTGCTCTGTTACTACCTCTGCTTGTGGCTTAGGGGCACATCAGAGGCAGGCTAATTTTACTCGCCTCTTTGCCTTCGTGTTTTTTCTGAATTCTCGGGGGAGGACAGAACACGCATCAGATCCAGACTGAGCTGTCTTATGAAGGGGGCTATAGTTTTTTTTTTTTTTAGCTTTGTTTTGTTGAGCGCTGATCCAGTCCACACGCCATATCAGAAGGTGGCGATAATGCACTTTACTGTTGTTTGCCAACCAACAAAAAGAAGCCAAAAAGTAGTAGTAGTAGTAGTTGTTGTTGTTTAGTCCTACAATATTAGATGGCTTTGATGAGGCGGCAACAGAAAACCTGGATTTTTTCCCCCAAAATTTTTACAGATGACAGAAATCCATCATGGCACCGGAGAACTTTAAGCCCTGTGGTATAAATGGTCTCACAAACTCTTTAACCCATATATTAAATTGAAATATTGTTTTACTTTTTTGTTTTCTTGTTGAAATGATGAAAGTATGATGAAAAACTGAACATGCCTCACCTTCTTGATATCCCTGCATTACCATGAACCAGAACCTTTCCTACAAGAAACATTGAATAAATACTCAACATTCAAACCATGACAAATGAGAAATTTTACACACATCCTTACCCTCTGTTGCTAAGCAGCTATCAATAAATTCTTTTGTCTGTAAAAAAATAAAATAAACATTATTTATATTGTCAATGACATAGTAAATAAAAAGTCAAAGCCTAAATTTGAAACTCACCATAGGAAAAAAACGTATTATATTTTCCACTGGATTGTCTGCAATATCTAAAACAAGATATCTGCAAGAACGATCAAAATGTAATTAGATTAACACATATTAGATAAAAAAAACAGCCCTTTGAGTTTGTAAATTAATAAAAACGAACTACATCACGTTAAGGTGTTCTTACCTAAATGTATGAGGGAAATTTGGTTTGATAAAATTGGCTTCAATGTCTTGGCGAACACATACAATGTGTGTTATGCCGTGTCTTTCAAGAATTGGCAGCTAAAAAAAGACAAAACAAGAGAAACAAACAAAAAATAAATACACGTTTTATAGTTTTCCATTTTAATTTGTGTATATTTACCACCAGTGGTTAAAGCTTTAAATAAATACCTTGCTTTTCATTGCAGCAGAGTAAGGACCTAAAAATAATCCAGGCAAAATCTCCTAATAAGAAAAACAAAACAAAACAAAACTTAGCAGCACATTATTAAAAGGAAGCAAACTAATATGTCATCTTCCAAGTATGTTTTAGGTGAGCGTAAACATTGACTTGCATATTTTCAGTAATAGCACTCATATAACAACTTACATTTTGTATGTGAAATCAGAAATTATAATGTGAAGATTAAGAAAAGGACTTTACATTATCAATTTAGCATGGCTGCTGAAATAAGTCATTCACCATTTATGCAACAGCTATGATTTTTTTCTACAGGAAAATAAATTACCTGCATTTCTCGTCTCATTGGATAAGCCCAATCCTGCAAAAACAAACAAAATACAAATTTAAAATGAAGGAAATTATGCCTGATGTCGAAGATATTAGTTTACTTGTGTGCATACGTGGCTAATGCTAGGTAGCTTTGGCTACATGAATTGCATTATTTCTGACGAATTTAAAAAATATATTAATAAAAAGAGGTTCACGTCATTCTTACTGTGTTAAATTCACATAAAGTTAAAGTAAAAGCCTCGCTGAGTGTATTTTAGTTTAATTTTTTCCACTAGTTGACAACATCGCTTTAGAGGAAGTTGTTGGCTTTGGTTAGCCAACAGTCAGTACAGTGGACATGTTGGATGTGCTCTCACCAGAAGGTCCTCCTTTGAGGCGGGCAGAGACGGGAACTGAAGCTTGTTTTCCTCGTCCATTCTGCTGCGAGTTCGGCCTCCACTGGCCCGGCTTCACGCAGGGTAAAGGTGAGTCTTGCGGTGGGGTTAGCTGGACAAGCGATGTAGTTTGTTTAGAGGCTCCACATGCATGTCCGCCATGCTGTTCCCTGACATGTGTCACGTGACTACGCAGGATCACTACAAGCAGTATTGTATGGCAAGTCGACTTATCATATAATAGGCAGAGTCTTCAAAGCAGAAATTCACAGTCACTTTAAATGAATGTTTCAGATATTTAGAAGGCGTTTCTTCCTTTTCACAATTATATGGAAACTGAGAGCTGCAGTTTTCTGCATATATTTATTTTCCATGCTTTTCTCGAGATAACGAGTTAATTTCCAGATGGTTTTCCTCTTGTACATCATTCAGTAACCATGGCCTGGTCCCCTCAGCTGGTCATTGATGAAGTTTACTATTTGTTTATTTATTTGATTATTTGTTTATTTATTTGTCATTATTTACCCAGGAAAATCCCATTGAGATCACAGATCTCTTTTGCCTGGGCCTGAAGGCAACATAGCCGAAAACCATGGAAAAAAAATTATATGCCGGAAACAGCCACTCTGGGCTTCCGTACAAATCCCATTGCGATCACAGATCTCTTTTGCAAGGGTGGCCTGTACCTGAAGGCAACCTGGTGTACATAATTTTGTGTAATTTTTGTATCGTTACACAGAATGAAATTGCAATTTGTTTGTCTTGTACAGATAACTTTCATATCAGCCCTCGTCATTTAAAGAGACAGCTGGCCCAACTGCAGATCAGCAGGCGTTTGCACAGTGATTCTGGCGATATAATAAACTTTATAGGTGACCAGCTGAGGGGATTGGGCCGTCTCCATGGTTACTGAATGATGCACAAGAAAAGCATGACTCATTATCTTGAGAAAATCATTGGGAAAATAACTCATTATCTTGAGAAAATGCTCCTCCTTTTTTTATGAAAACGACATAATTAACTTGTTATCTTGAGAAAACACTCCTTGTTAATTTGTGATATCATGAGAAAACCATGGACTATTTTGCAGATACCGACATCTAGCGCAAAGCATCATGGTCCAGTTTTGGGGCATCCGGTGCCAGTTTGTTAATTAAATGACTGTGAAAATGGGTCGTGGAGATCGCTGTGGTGTGTATTTCTTGTGTATATATGCAGCAATGATCACAGATACATGAAAACAAGTTAGAATATATGGAATGATGAAAACACAAGTTTGTCACCACTCGATCTAGTAAATCTTACGCTAAATATGTTGATGTGGTTTACAGCCATCTGGGCCGCGTATATCATATTTCCTGACTACAGATCATTTTAACCACTTAATATTACAATTATAGCTACGGACTATCTTAAAACTTGACCACATCTATATAATGGTGTACGGTTTATTTATTAACAATACTATACTCCATACAGAAAGCTACAGATCACAATAACAAATGCATTTACCACCGTTAAAACAAAAACACATATTTTGAATTAATATTTAAGCCAAATTTGATGTGTCGCCAAGAAGGAAGTTTTTTTACTCAACATTTAATAAATCATAGGTTGGCCTGCCTCAAGATTATATGTAGATTATATGTTTATCACTCAGCCCCACTGCTCAAAATGCTGTTAATATGATCACTGTATACTGGGATTTTCTCTGGCAATAGATTTAACATTGTGACATACTATAGTGATTATTACTTTATATTAAGAGTGAAAATATTGCACAAAATTATAACCTTACCTCTATTTTGCATCTCCACGTTGCTGATTTAGGAAAACGGCTGCCATCAGCTTCCGTACCAGTTGGCCACTGTATAACATACATACTTTCTTTGTTGCATATATACTTATTGAGTTACGTATGGCTATTGGCTTCATCAGATCGTGATCTCCAGCTCTCACTGGAGCGGTTCGCAGCCAAGTGTGAAGCTGCCAGGATGAGAATCAGTGCCTCCAAATCCGAGACCATGGTCTTGAGCCGGAAAAGGGTAGGGTGCTATCTTTGGGTCGGGGAGGAGGTCCTTCCCCAAGTGGAGGAGTTTAAGTATCTCGGGGTCTTGTTCACGAATGAGGGAA
>JARVJO010000164.1:13297899-13309650 GCA_031762555.1 Cynodonichthys magdalenae | reverse complement strand
GCTCGGGCATCTGGTTAGGATGCCTCCTGGACGCCTCCCTGGTGAGGTGTTCCGGGCACGTCCCACTGAGAGGAGGCCCAGAGGAAGGCCCAGGACACGCTGGAGGGACTATGTTTCTCGGCTGGCCTGGGAGCGCCTTGGGATTCCCCTGGACGAGCTGGCCCAAGTGACTGGGGAGAGGGCAGTCTGGGTCTCTCTGCTTAGGCTGCTGCCCCCGCGACCCAATCCCGGATAAGCGGAAGAAAACGGACGAAACGGATGGACGGACAGAGTTACATATGTGCTTGTGTCCGGTTATGAATGCAAGACTGAATTCTGGAAAATAATTATTTAAATAAAACAAGTAAACTGATTGCTTAATTTCCTCTTATTGAATCTCTTTATGCTTACTTCTTCAAGTCATGGTCCTGTTTTCCAGTCCATTTGTTTTCATTCTCTATCCCTTTCTACCAATCGCTCCTTGATAATAAGGTCAACAACTGATGAAAACTGTAGATAATTTATAAAAGCCTGTGTTGTCCTTGAGATGTAGCATCTGTTTGCTGGTATGTGACACTGTAGTGTTTTTTGTTGATTACGGCAGGGCATTGCCCCTTTTGAGATCTCTTCATCTGACACAGGCAGGTTTATGTGTGTGTGTGTGTGTGTGTGTGTGTGTGTGTGTGTTTGTTGCTGCATCGTATCACAGCACTTCTGGCTGGGCTTGCAAGGTAACACTAAAAGTAGTTTCCTATCAAATTCAGGAGCAAAGGCTTTTCCTGCTGTTACTCCTCTGCAGTCACATTTTTTATATCTGAAATAAGAGCCTCTTTGAAGAATATCAATTACAAACACTTCAGTTTTACAACCCCACACACACACACACACACAAATACACTATTTCCTCAGCTTTATTTTTTCCTTTCTAAAATCTTATCAGAGTGTTTGAAAAACAAACTGAGGCCCTGTGAGATCGTTTCCCTGTGGCTCAAACATCCAGGAGACGACTGCTTTTTATTATCAGCTACATACCAGATTCCTCTGGCAGAAAAGACAGAAGAGAAATGCAATAAAAAAGTATGATTTAATTATGCAAACACCCCATACCTGCTCAAGAATAAGAGTGCTTTTTAAGGGAGTAAAATGTAAATGTCAATGGAAAAAAATGGAAAAATAAAATAGATTTTTAGTGAGTTCTACAGATATTGCAGCTAATACAATAAAATTTATATTTTGTGTTCTGTTTGCAAATGATCAAATAAATGACATTACCAGCATTCACAGTGATCTAGAGACACTGAATAAAAAACATTAGACTCAGATAAGGCCACTTAATAGGCTACCCATATCCTTTATAACTAATAAAAGAGGTTAGAGAAGGTGAGCCTGTGATTGGAATGTCACCAGTTCAACTACCAAATGTCAGTGGAAGACCCTCATTTGCCCTACTTGAGCAAAGCCCTCAACCCCCCAGTTGCCTTTAATGACAGCTCACTACTCTACGTGTGCTCACAAAATAATAATAATAATAATAATAATAATAATTTCCTCATTGGGTATTAGCTGAGTATATTTATTCTTACTCTTGCTATATTCCAGTTGTAAAACATGAAACTACAAAAACTGACTTGAACATTTCTTTGAGCTACAGTTCATAAACTCTTGTTAAGAAATTGGAATACCTTTGATAATACTTTTTAACTCTTCTACGGTAACTGAGTGATTAACCTCAGACTGGTCAAAAGTACTGTTACTCCTACAGATGTGTGGAAGTGTAATTCTGCTGCACAACAGGTGAGCATGAACAGATTTGTGAGCCTTTTTGAATTATGTATCTATTTTTGTATTAATATGGCTGAAGGAAATTTTGTAAACGATTAACTAAATGTTAGATGCAGTATTGTATTTTTATACTTCCTGATCATTGCAGCCTTAAGGTTAAAACAAAGAAAGAGTTGGTGTGTGTTATTTTGTCTTCAGCCTAAACAAAAATGAGTTACGTTCTGACGTCTGACTTAAAAGGTAACACCTCCAGGGGTGTAACCAGGAAAAGAAATACATTATAAGGTCAATTCAATATAAGGTCAAGGTCAAGAGGAACCTCAGTATGACAATAAAAAAAAACTCCTTGAATCCTTGAACTGCTTCCACACTAAACACCTTGATTGAAACATATTTTGAAAGCAATCTAAAGTTTCACTCAAAGGCAAACATTGTTTTAAACATTCTAAATAGACAACATGCACACACAAACTCTGTCAGTTTAAATATATCATCATCAGAGCAGAAACAGTCACACATGTACAACTTTAATAATTGTAAAGATGCCTCTGATTCATTATTCACAAATCCATATTTTACGCTGCGCTTTTCATTTGCTCAGTTAATTGTTTACTGGGGCTGTCATTTACTTTACTTTTTTTTTTTTTCATTCTCGTCAGATTATTCAACCATGGACCTAATGACAGCCACTGTCAGTGTTTGTATTCTCATGAGAACTGTCTGTGACTGCATAACTGAATGATCACAGTGTTAGCCAGTTAAATCGTGTTTTATTTAATTAAACGCTTGTATTCTTTGCAGTGATAACTGTAAACATTCTGCTGAAGGCGATGAACAAAAAGAGCACCTAACCCCTTGCACTTCAGCTAAGACATTAAGTAAAAGAGAGCAGAGGATGAAAAAATGTAAATACTGTATTTAGTGAAACTTTAAATGCTAGAATTTCTAGTCATATTTTTTAATTTAGATCATGCAAAACATTGCCAAAGCATAGAAACCAGCCACAGTTGTATTCTTTGTTCTGATTTTCTGCTGGAAATCTAAGATTTCTTTCACTTAAAACAAATTCAATAACTACAATAATGCTTTTACAACAACATGAAACAAGTATAGTAATATAATTGTACTAGAAAAGACTACAGCTCCAGACAAAGGGAGTAAATGTAAAGCGTAACCTAAATACTGGTTTGAAGTTTGAGCCCAGAGGGGCCTGTGCAGGCCTCTCTGTGCAGAGTGGCATTATGCTTCATAACTCATCTGTTTTTCACTCTGCCAGACAAACTCTCGTCTCTAGAGAATAAAAAAAAGAAAAAAACGGAAGCCCATTTGCTTCCTCTGAGAAACTTTTCCTTCTTTGATTTTTAAATGCCGCCAGCGTTGATACAAAGAAACTTCACTCTCTTAGGAAACTGCGTCTCAGGGTTAAAGCTCATCATGTACTCATCTGTACGAGAGAAGGTGTGTACATTTGGAGGTTCCCTGCTCTGAGATGAGGGTAAAACAGCCCTGCCCTAATTTTGTTTTATCCAGTGCCTTAGTTACAGCTGCCTGCAGGAAAAGGAAACTGTACAGAAGGGGAGTGTGAGGGGATAAAGTGGCAATTTGCCTATTTATTTCTGACAGACATTAAAACAAAACGGTACTTAGAGTTAGACACCAGGGAGAGCTGAGGCTCTAAACATAAAAAGCTGCTTTGAACTTGGGTGAAAGTAAGAGAGAAAGAGAGAGAGAGAGAGATGAAACCTGTTACAAAACCCTCCAACTTTCACAAAAACAGGAAAGTAAGAAAGCAGCACGATATATTCCTTCAAGGAAGGCTGCATTTCTTAAAGGAATATACAGTATATCTCACTGTTGCATGTTAAAGTGTAAAAAAAACAAAGATCTTGCCTGATTGTTAACACTCAGATCATAAACTGAATGAAAGAATGAAGGAAGGAATAATACTTTATTGATCCCAGAGGGAAATTACAGTTCAGAACAACCCGTTCAAGACAACAGTTGCCCCTGCAGCCACAGACCCCTGCACAGAGCAAGAATCATCATCATGACAGAACATCATGAGGAGACGCTACCCTTAAGAGAATGCCTGAGAATGCCTCTCAGCCACTATCACACCAAATTGTAACTATGTGTAAAATTGATTTGGAATGACATGATCATGGGCTCATCATGATCATTGCTCCTATGCATCTAAACAACATGAAAGCTCCAGTCTGATTGGCAGCCATCCATTTGCCACGCTGCTACACTAGATGGCAGTCAAATATAAAAATCCAACGAACACGGAGCGCAGAGAGCCACGAGCTGCAGCCTGGGATGTTCACATTTATAGCAATAAATCCATTTGTTTTGTGCATGTTTAGTTTGAAGTCTCTTTTTTTAAACTCATATAAAGGGCATTAAATATTTCAGAAACCTTATCAGTGTTTATGTAAGTGTATGGTAAATGAGCTCTGTTCTATTATTTTTAATTTGCTGCAGCTTCTTTGTTTGAAAGTTCTAAACATATAAACACACTTTAAATATTGCTTATTTTGAAAAAGATCCAGTGGAAAGTCCCATCGCATATCAGCCTAAACACTATGTTTTTATTTATTTTGTTTACTGTACTTGAAGATAACAAACATCCTAACCACCCGCTTTCACCCTTGCACTGGTTATTGTGCCTGCAGCAGAGACTCAGCAGATCATGACAAAATTACTGATTACAGGCGTAAAGCGATACAAATGAGGAGGTTGCCCCTGATGCTTAATTGGTAGGATGTAATAACGGAGCAGTGCTATGTGGGCCCTTAATTGTGTGTTTACTGGGCTATTTATTGGAGGGTGTCCCTCCCCTGGCTGGTCGCTGATGAGGTGAGCTGTGTTTCCGCCGGCATGCTATCAATCCTGCTTCATTAGGGACGCACAGGATGGGAAGTGAGAACAGCATAAAGATTGCCTTCCAGACTGACATGGGCAAAGGAGTCAGCCGTGTTTATGAATTTCAAATTTCCGCTGACAGAAAATCTATGTAGAAAAGTAACCATGTAGGAAAAGAACTTCTCGGTTGATTTGTGGCTTTTGAAAGCAAAACGAGGGGACTGAATGAGGACATCTGAGATGTTTTTTTTTTAAATATACAATAGAAATACAGGTAATTTCACTGTGCTTTTATGTCCAGGAAAGCCACAGTGCATGAAAGTCCTGCCTCGTAATGGGATTTCACTCTTTTACGAGGGACCGCCACACAGTCTACAGGGTCTGTAAACTTTATTTCTTTTAGCAGAGAGAAGAACTGAACTAAATCTTCTTTTCAATTTAGAGATTCTCCAGTAATGTGTTAATCTGCGTCTGTTATATTTTAGTCTCAGCAACTGCTTCTTGTGTTTTCCACACAATATTTTTCTCATATTGTTGGTTAATGTGTCCTTATAGATAAAAAAAAAATGTAAGCAAAATGTGGGACTGTACACCAACAACTATGTGCAAACCTGTGGAAAGAGCTGAAGTGACTGAAAACAAGTAACTGTTTGGCATGGACTCCAATCATTCTCATGAATTGGTACATATTTACCCTCAGATTTGTTGAGGAATGTTGAAGAATAGATAGATTAAGTTGAAACAGTAAACTTACCAGTCTAAAGTGTTTTTAAATGGTGAGCTCTGTTTTTTGGTGTTCCGCCACCAGCTTGATCACCAGTATTCATTCTTGAGTGGTCTTACTTGAAATTTATCTGTTTGTTCATGTTTATCAGTAGATTCTCTCTTATATTTAACCTCAACGTCTTATCTCAGTCACTACACTTGTTCGATACTCCCATCTTTGTTTCCATCCACGTGGTTTTCCGTGGATTTATCCCAATGCTTTGTTTTCACATACGGTGGATCAGTACTTCACACTTGCAGTTCAGGATAATTATTTTATGTTTGATTTCATAGTTTGCAATGCATAATTTTAAAGCAGAGGTGTCCAATCCTGGTCCTCGAGGGTGACCGCCCTGCATGTTTTACTTGCTTCCCTGCAGTGGTGGGCACCAGAGATGTAATGTTCAGGAACGATCCGAATCTTTTGAACAGCTCTTTACAACGAACGATAGGAGCCAAATTTCGAGCATTAACGAGCCATTTGTAGTTTTATTTCTATTAATCCTCATATAATCTTTATCTTTTCATCCTTAAATCACTCCCGCTTTGCTTTTTCACGGAAAACCGTCAGAGCGGTGGAGTACAGAAGCTCATGGGGAAAGGCGGAGGGAGGGGTTTCTGCTTGATAAAACACATGGTTCCACCCACATAATGTGATGACGTCAACAGTTATGGCCATGTGATGACTTATTTCCCCACGTGATGATGTAACACGTTCAAAATCAAATGGCTCATTTGAACGGCTCTACTAAACAAACAGCTCCCCAAGATCAGGATCCCTTGAAAGAGCCATTTATCCCAGTGGGTTCAGTTCCGCTAATCTGCTAATAGCATATTGATATTTATGTTAACTTTAAAAACTGTTAGCGGACTGATTATCTTATACTAATTTAGTTTCCACTAATTTTAAGTCCACTAAAAATTTACAAGTGTAAAACTTTTATTTTTATGCCATTTATCCAGAATTTAAAATAAAACTATTCCTTCCTACAAGCAGTGCTAGTTGTGTGTGTGTAGCATGTAGCAGCAAAACGTCAAAGTAAGAGTTTAATAAGTCAATATGTTTAAATAATGAAGGCAAAAATTGACTATATGGTAGAAAAAATATTTGCTATTGTTTTTTTTTTTTTTGGTTTTATACTTCAAATAGTATTAGTACATAAAAAAACAAACTCGATCAAAGAAGAGATTTTATTCTGAAAAGTTGGAAGTATCACAAAGAAGACGGAGCTGTAACTCTGGTCTGGATTGGCCAATTAACCTCAGATGGTTTCATGCACCTTCACATTAGCCTGCTAATTACGAATGTATTCAAATCAGGTGTGTTGGAGCAGAGAAACCTCTAAAACATGCAGGATTAATGGCACCTCAAGGACCAGTATTCGACACCCCTGCTTTAAAACAAAATAATGTCCTGCAACATAGTTAACACATATTTCTGCCTAGTATCTCATAAATATGTGTTGACTAGTTAGTTTGTCTGTAAAAATGTTTAACCAAGTGTGGATTTGTCTTTATATGCATATTTGCTTGTGGCCACTGTGGGTGGAAGATTGCCTTATTTCCATCTGTTTGTCATACTAGTGAAAAATAAATAAAATAAAATTCTAGCCCTCAGAGCCTGGGTACAGTGAAACATCCAGGCCTTGGCACTGACAGACTCATGTCATCTTCTGTTTTCTTTAATCATAGAGCCACCCTGGACCTTTCTGGTGGCTTTTCTTCTTCTCAAATATTTGTTCACATATACAGCAAACTTCCTTTTAAAGATTTACTATTTTATATTTGAAGCAGACAGCTTAGTGCTATATTTTTCTTTTAATATTCAACATCAGTCATTCATCTACATCTGCGGCCTTGTATTTGATCAAAGACGCTGGTTGAGAAATCAGAAGCTATGGCAATGTTTCTGACTCAGAGGTGATTTGGGTTGCCAGGGAAACCGCCGTTCCTTCTATCAGTTTATTACTGATCTGCATCAATATAAAGCTGAAACCGATCGGATGGGCTGTGCCTATTAACATGGATTCAGCCCACTAAGAACTGGGGAGTTTTCTGAAGACAGCAGGAGTGCGGTGAAGCCACTGAGGGGGACCGAACTAAACTACGCACCTCAACAAAATGTGAACAACATGGGTGGAAGTTAGTTTAAATAACTCATTAGCTCATTATATCACTGGTGAAGCTAGACTTTTAAGCAAGGGGTGGCACAAGGATGGCAAAGACTTTTTCAGATGTTAATAAAAAAAAAAACTGTTCTGTTTCTCAAATCCCGTACCTTAGGAACATGTATTGTCGACAATTTTCATAATCATATGAATTTCTCTATTTATCTCGCTTTCTCTGTTTCTCTCTCATACTGGCCATCCCCACTCCCCTGACACAAACAACTAATGCTATCATTGTCGTCATCATCAAAGCATGAATTCTCCTCTTTATATTAACAATATGACTCATAAACTGGAAATACTTTTAGCAAACTCAGGCATGCAAGAGATCTTGTATATTATGCAAATTAATTGCATTGAGGATTTGGTAGAATATATATATGTTTATTATTATTTTTCTATCTTCTATTCTAATTGTGTATTGTTCAATGTCACATGCAGTGATTTGTCAATCAGCTGGAGTGGCTCCTGGGGAGGCCAAGGTTTCAGGAGTGGCAAATGGTCACCCCTCTTGCTCTGTGCCTGCATCTTATGGTCTGATTCAGCATCATCTGACATGCTTATCATTAGGAGCATGTTTGACAACATGGTAACATATATAATTAATTGCAAAGAAGCGAATAAAATATTTATTGCCTGTCAATCTTTCAAAACGTCATGAACATAAACTTAATAGACATGTCTGTTCAAGTGATTTCCTTTTTTGTTTCTCTTCTAGTTTCCATTTGTAAGCATGACATGTTTTGAATTTGGCCGTCTTATAAAGAACACACACCTACCTCTGGGAATTTTACCCAGGGTCTGCATAGAGCACGGCCAATCAAAATAAATTGGAAAGGTTTCTGTCACATCAAGTGCAGCTGCTCCACAGTCATGTTTTCAATTCTGACCGCGCACTTACTCACTCACTCATTTTCTGCAGCCGCTTTGTCCTGTTAGAGGTCTGAGGGGGGCTGAGGCCCATCTCAAAAGTCAACATGCGAGAGGTGTGATACACCCTGGACAGGCAGATTGGAGATTCTTTGGAATATATGTGTTCAAATCATATTCCATATTGGTGAAAATAGAAATAAAGTACCTATGAACAAAGAAAAGACAAGATACATACCTTTTTAGCATCACCCCCTATAAAAAAGGCTGTATGTAGTTTTTAGCAATGTATAATCATTGTGAGTCTTCTGTAATTATTTAGTTTGCAACTCATCAATTCATTCCACTGCCTTTGTCCAATTTTTCTCCTTTTTTGCCACTCCTTTCTTCTTCCTTTTCTCTCTTCTTGTATTCTTTGATCCAAGGATCCTGCGCCTTTCCTGTCCTACTCCAACCCTCTTGGGGTCTTATTAACAGAAACAGAGTTCTCATGTTTTATTGTCTATGATAAACCTTGCCTCTGATCTCTCATTACAGGCCAGCTCTTTGCAAATGGGCCCTGAGCCCTTATGCTTAATATTGCCCGTAATGGGGCAAAAAAGCTAAATGCACAATCTGAATTCATTGGGAACCAGATCCCAATGCATTAATAAGCCATCAGCTCACCCTGTTGGATCTTTGTCTTTTTCTTATAGTTTGTCGTGTAAATGTAGTGTTGTTTTGTAAATGCACCTTGGTTTTAGCCAGTTCTGAAGTCACAAACACAAACATCCCAACATCCTTTAATCCTGAGGCAGAAATCAGCATACACACACACACACACTGACAACAGCTCTATCATTCAGACTGGTGTGCCTTACATGTCTGCTCGAATGTCTTACATGATGTATTTCATGCTGAGTGTGTCTTGCAGCTCTGCAGGGGGGATACTGCCATCGACTCATTCTCTATCACATGTCCTTCAAGTCCCCGTCTGTGACATCATGACAGGAAATCACTGGCTTACAAAACTACATCTCTCTAACTACGTTCACAACATCCTATAGTTTTCTCATTTCCATCTCAATGGGTTTTGACTTTACACATTTTGTAGGTCACACACACATAAAACAATCTCTGCTGTTTAGTTTAAAAGAAGGTAATTCATCATGTTGGCTGGTTTAATTAATTTGTTGTGAAACGCTGTCCTGTTGTTGCAACACTGATGAGGGTCATAAATTTGTTTTTAACAGGTATTTTTATTGGCTGCATTGATGAGTGGTGGTTTTCAAAAAAATAAGAAAAAGAAAAAAACTTCACCCATTTACCTAAACTCCAAGTCTTGTACATTAATGACATTTGACAAAAGAGGACTCAGATGATAGTGAATTGGGATTTTTAAAAAAATCGCACAAATACACTCTGGAAAATCAAAAAAGTTGTTACAATCAGTGGTATTTATTCATACATCTATGTATGAAACATACATCACAAAACTGGTTTGTGCAACTTTCTCTCTCTTGGATCAGGCTGATCCGGACACCTCTTTTTTCCTAGAATGTCTAATTTGAATCACACTTTTCCTGGTAAAAAACAGGGTTAAATGATTCACGAGGTCTTAAAACTGAGAGTAACAACAATAATGCTAGAAATAAATCATCCACTTTAAGTGACTTAAGGGTCTGATTAGTTTATGCCATTCTGCTAAGTTGCCCTACTGCCTCTGCACCTTCACACAATATGAAAATGTGCAGAACAACTCAGGTTTCTTGTGTAAATTGCCAAGAATTGATGAGATGAACATTTTCTGACAACTAAACTTAATGAAACACACCACAGATGTTAGTCTAAGTGAACTTTGTTGTGATGGTAAAGAATGAAGGATATTTTTCCACCCAAAAGCCTTACAATATTTTATAGAGACAGACGAAGTTGACAGATAAACCGTTAGTGATGGTCATGGCTGCATAAACATTAATTTGATCAAGATTAGGAAGATAAGTGCATTTATTACTTAAATGAATCTGAATCAAAACTGCAAATTTAAGAATTAATCCCAGCACATTGACACCAAAGTTTATGAACCTGCTCTAAAGATGCCCAATTGCATTTGTTGTAAAGAAAACAAGCACAGCATCCACTGTCATGAAAGTTGCCTTCCTAATTTAACTACATCATCCTCGTTAATGTGTTAAAACAAAGTATTTGACTCCAGAATGACAGAGGCTAAAAGGGTAAATGTCTCAGAGTAGAGCACGTAGTTGATTGTTTTAGAAATATATATTTACATTTGTCAACAAGGGTAACAAGACTGAAAACTTCTTCTGCTGCCTGTCCTTGTTATCAGCCATTCAACAGTGCAGCTGCTCCTCATTTACTAATTAGCTTCTCTTTGTACTGGGCAGATTTGCACATGCTTTCCCCGAGTTGTTTGTGTTGCCTGGTTGTTGTAGAATGAAGAAGCATTCAGAGCATCTCTCTTCCTCTAATACAGAAAATGTTGCTATCTTTCTACCCATTCGTAATTGTTAATGAGAGCAGGACTGAAGTGGAACACAGCCTTTATTAGAGCCTTTTTGTTTCAGCGTAAATGAAAATCAGAAAGTAAAATCAGCCAATGTTGCTTATGCAAGACTACTTAACATTCATGAGCCAAATCTAGCTCAACTATAAGACAAATATTTTTACTTTACTTTTACATTTTTTTTAGCAATGTTATAGTTCTGTCATTTTTTTTTGTCAAGGTGGTCGAGTTTCCTCAATAGTTTGAGACAAAATTTCACCTGGTCGTGGCAGAACAAGACTTAATTTGGTGACAGGAGTCACTTCTTTTTTCTATTTTTATTTGCAATCTAAAAAATAAGCTCTGTTTTATTTAATATTGTAAAAGACTTTGATACATTCTATACCAGGGGTGTCAAACTTATTTTCACTGAGGGCCACTTATGGTAGCTCTCAAAGGGCCAGTTGTAAAGAACTTCAAGGTTTTGTGTAATTAATTATGACTTAACATGAAATGTAAGGTTCCTTGTCTCATTGCTACAGCTGAGCACAAATAACAAACAATAACTGAGGTCTATGTGGTGTTTCATGCATAGAAACAGTGTTTTAACATTTTTTCTTATAAACATTGAAAAGTACCAGTACGTAATATGTACGTGTACGACTGACTAAATGTGAATTAAACAATACAGAAATATTATTAAAAATAACATTAAAGGTGCAATATTATGTGTTTTTCATGCATATTTTTAAATTCTATACCTTAATAAAGTAACTATATCACCTTTAGTTGTTATTAAAATGCTGTTTATATAGAAAATAAACTTGACTTCTCATCATA
>JARVJO010000164.1:13284715-13297799 GCA_031762555.1 Cynodonichthys magdalenae | reverse complement strand
AAAGCAAGACTCTGGACATGTTTTTGATGAGAGGGTAACATTATAACATGATATAAAACTCAAAAATGTTGATTTTAATGATATTGCCCCTTTAAGAGAGTTTTACTCACTGTTTAGTTGGGTAGTCTGAGTTGCTCCCACTTAAGACAGGGAATTCCCACAGAAGGAAGTGTTCCAGTTACCAGTAATTGGGAAATTCGCATTTCACAGTAGAACTGGGCCAGCTACTTTTGAACCCTGTGCACCTCCACCTAGTGGTGGGATGCTGTCATTTTGTGAATAAAATAATTAACATGCACTATGGGAGATGTAGTTTATGGTCAATGCTGGATTTTAAGCAGCTTATTCTGAAACATTGATAAGTCCTTGAAACGCTCCTGGGCCACATAAAATGCCATGGCGGGCCTTGTGTTTGACACGAGTTCTACAATGTAAAAAAGTGTATGAATTATTTTTTTAGTCAAACTTGCACAAAACAAATGTCTTTTAAAGAAAAACATTTTTTAATCAGGCACACCTTTGTTAAATGAGAAGTTGAACATGATACATGAAAACCCTTCAGTGGTGTATAGTAACTAAGTACATTTACCTTGTTACAGAACTTTTTAGTTACATTTAAAACATGAAAAATATACTTTTACTTCTTTAGTTTAAAATTTAACACCAGTTACATGCTACAAATGTAACTATGACTGAACTCATTAAAAATAAAGGATGTTCAATTACTCGATTGTTGACATGGACAAGTTTCAATTAAGTTAATTTTTTTTAATCTAGAGATGAATTATAATGACATTCAAATAATTCACTGACCACACTGTATTCATGTAATATACTCAATTAGACATTGTTATGAGGGACTCGTACCTGAATGGGAGTATTTAAGTGAAAGATAAACCACATTAACTCATATTGAATGACATGACTGAACAGTTTTGTAACGTTCAGGAACACAGTAAAAAATCCATTTCCCAACACTCAACTAGGGCTTGAATGCAAACTCTTGTGGCCACAAGATAATTATTGCATGGGCATGCGTTATTATCTTATGGTCACTTGATAATTTTTTTTCTAGCATGTCACTGGACTGGCTCCGTACCATTGCGTGTTGAAAACCAGACATAAACACCAAACTTGAATGTTATGTGTAAGAAGTTCATACAACACCAGCTAGTCAGACCAAAAATACAGATGTTTATTTAGTTGTGCTTTTTTGGCCTTGATTCAGGAAATGCAATCTCATTTTAAACACCATCTTCAGAATCTGGACCTGCCCATCTCAAAACATTACACTGGTGGGGGCAGTTTCCCTAACACGTGGCCAGATCCTCAAACAAACATCTTGAAACCTGATGATAAAAATATCTATGTGTGGTCACTTTTTAGGGTGTGTATTAACAAAGGTATGAGGAGAGCACATTCTGTGTGAGTCAACCGTGATGTCACTTAAACCAGATTGTACCTCGACTAAATCACAGTTCAATCATAAAAATTGATAATTAGACAAAATAAGTATCAAATTATATATTAGTCAACCTAGAAATAAAACATTGTGTGATGCATTAAAATCAGTAGTAAACAGAATAAATGTCCTTCATCATCATGAAAAGAGTAGTTTATGCACTCTAAAAAATGAAGTATTGAATTTACTTAACCAAGTTAGGTCAACTGGTTCCACCAAACCGAACTGAGTACATTTCAAGCAGTTTATGTATTTTCTTAAGCGAAATGTGTCAGTTGCTCAGTTTACTCAACTGGAACCTGTTTAGTTAAGTAGATTCAACACTTAATTTCCTCATTATTGTGAGCAGTTTTATGACATTTACTTTAGTACTATTCCTATCAGGGAAATTATTATCTACCAAAATCATTTTCTGGTAAGGTATTTTTACTTTTACTTAGTTATTTGTTTTTAAGTACTTTATAGACCTCTGAAACCCTTTTGTTCTTCTGTCTTCTGTTTAATTTGGTCAGAAAACTTCCTCTCAGGTTAACAAACAGAAGCACAAAAAATGACAATAATGGCAAACGGGAGTAATAATAATTTTTTTTTTTAATCTAATATTCAGAAAACTAATTGTCAAATGTGCTTTTTTAATTTGCATTTTTAGCATCAAGACACATACAAATAAAATATGTATAAATAAATATCTGCAGAATGAATATAGTAAAAAAAACCTTTAGTTAAAAATGGTTCATCAACAGGTTAGCATCAGTGTTGCTATAAATATTAAAACGTAGAAGTTTTTTGATCTAGAAAAATAAACACTGAAGACTTTTTAATGAAAAGAATTATTTGTCTTTACTTCAGGTTTTGGCAGAATTTGAAGTTCATTATTGGCTGATCTGATTGGTTGAAAAACAGCTTTAGTCTGTGGCAGATGGTTCATCTTATAAATTTTTTTTTTAAATGCCGTCCAAGTGTTAAGTTTCTAATGATAACTTCTTAAATTGCTCTTTTATAAACAAACCATCTGGTGTCTCAAGTTAATCATCAGAAAAGTTTCTATTAAAGTGACACAGAATATTAAATATATCATCATTTTAAAAAATCAAATGCCAGATAAATAGAGTACAATTTCTGTTGAGTTTTAGTTTTTTATCATAGTTCAACTTCAGTAGACCGCTTCCCATTTTGATTAAATATATATTTTTGTGGCCGATTGTCAGGCTGTCAGAAAAGGAAGGAGAACTGTGGGGAATAATTAATGAGATCTGGCAGGCTGTTTCCTCCAGGGGGGTTTACTCCAGATGTTTGACTGACAAGTGAAGAGTTGGGGTCAAACTTGTGTTGCCTCTGTCTTTTCTCTTGTTCTTGTCTCCGGTGCTTTGCGGTTGTTGTTCCCTTAAATTGCCTGGTAGCGGGAACGGCAAAGGAAGATGACAAACAAAAGGTCTTGAAGCCTAAAAGAGTCTGATGCCTGCTTGTGAGCGGTGTGGCTCTGTTTGTTTCATGAGCGGAGAAGCAAACAACAAACTCAAAGCTGTAAGGCTCCTTCAAACACACACTCGCTGGGGTTCCTATTTTTATTCATCCAGTTCAAACGCAGTCCAACGTTATGGCTTATCTGTTCTTCTGCAGGTACTGTTGAATGATTTCTTCTTCTTGTGTTATTTTCTCTCTTGAATGAAATACAAGTAATTGACGGTAAAAAGCCCCTGAGAATTCCTGGTCCAGCAACACCACCTGAACACCAACAAGCTTTTCTTTTTTTTTTTTTGTCTCTTCTCCATCTCTTGTTGTTAAGTATACGGTCCTTAAATGAGAATAAGTGCCGGAATAATCTTTTTTAGTAATACTCTCATTACTCATTATTATTACCACTGCTTACAAACTGCAAAAGCACAATGAAGTATCACTGCAGCTGCGTACTAAAAACGATTAAGTAACCTGCAGATCAATTTTTTTTTTTCAGGAATTTTTTTCCCCACATCTTTTTTTTCTGATTAATAAAGGCAATTAAATAAGGGAATAAAACACATCCCTAGAAGAGGGCTTGACTTTAATTATTACTGCCAGCTCTGCACAGACTGCGTGCACAGCACAATAAAGTCAGGGAACCTGAAGACTTAATTAGAAGAGGTGCCATATATACAAGCACCCACCAGTCCAGTGCCACATGAGATTTACTTGATTGCAGTTAGATTGGAGGAGAAAATGAGAAATGGAAAGAGGGCTTTAGTTCCACAATTACTATGCGGCTTTTAGTGGGCCAGTGATATGATTTGAGGGCGGATCACAGTCGCATGCGCTTCGCTCTTTGAAATGTATTGTCAGAGACATCAAGGAGGAGGAAAGGAATTCCCAACAGGAAACCCTGCCGACAAAATGCACACACAGACGGAAGCTGCGCACCTTTGACACATCCCAGGGAGCTTCTGTATGATCAGAGATGTTAAATAATGTCAAGGGAGACAAGAAATGCAAATTTATGCTCATATACTTGGAAAATTGTAATTATTACAGTAAATGATCAAAACCTCCTTTACTGGCCACACAAATCAATGATTTTTTTTGTCATTGAACTCTGTGTTGTTTGTTTACATTTCTGCATACTGGTCCACTGAGGCACGGTCCTGATTTATGCATCTGTGAATCTGTTTTATGTCCCTGTGCACAAGTGTGTGTGTGTGTGCGTGTGCATTAATGAAGGTCTCGTGTCAGAGATGGTGTAGATTGACAATCGGTTGTTCTGCAGCATGGAGCGACAGGCGTGCACGCCAACAGCCCACTTAGATTCTAATAATTTAAATGTTGTCACGTGTGCAAACACAGTACATCATTTTTTTCCTGGACCAGCAGAACTCATTTCTGTGCATTTCAAGCTGAGTAATTCCACCTCGTTTCCCTTGCTGTAACTGCCTTTAGACATGCTAACATCTGAACCCGTGCTGTGACGTAGTTCAGTAATAACATATTCTAAACCTGGGACTCACCATGGAAATTTTGGCCAATGAGATTTCCTGAAACCACCAGTGTGACTCACTAGCACTGCTTGAAGTTGTCTCTTTTAAAAAAGAAAGAAACATCGAGAGAAAAAATCTCACAGGTCAGAGGAGGAATGTTCAAACACCAGAGCGGTAACCAGTTTCACTGAGGCTTCATCTTAAACCTAAACTCAAAACAATTCCTCCAGATTAGTTTCTTTACTCTTTAATATTTATAATTTTATACAAAGAAATATTAAATCATTAAAAATTCATCATAAGAGAGCACTGATCAACACAAATGTACAAGTTAAACAAAGACACTAAAATAAAAGGTTTTTATTGTTTCAATTTATGTGTCTAATCAGTATAGTCTTAATTTCAATAAAATAACAGTTTTAATGTGTTTCATTTTGATGCTACATTAAATATTTAAACATGCACTATTTATACCTCAAAACAAGGAATTTTTAGTTGTATGTAATATTTTTTTATTTAAGTTAACAGGAGGCTTTTACAGAACCTTCCAGTATAAAGTACATTTCCAGGTTTTTACAGCATTAAAAAGCAGTTTAGCACTGATAACAGGAATTATTATGTTTTTCTTATAAAAAAAAAAAAAGCTGAAGTTGATTTTTCTGGCTAAAAGTCCTCAGATTCAATGCTTTTCTCAAATCTGCATCTGTCTGACAGATAGAAAGCCCTGTGTCGCAAACTTAACATCTGACTGGTCAAAGCAACAGTTAAACTACATTTGTTTTAACCTCCAGGTGTCTCCACTGTTCATTCTGAAGACCTCGAGGCAGATGTCTTTGAGCCTAGCCACAGATGATGTTCGAAATATGACTGGATAAAAGCTCTGTATAAAAATAAGCTACTGGAAGCTATACAACAGGAGAAAGGCCATAAAATAAAAAGAATAGCCATTTCAGAATACTACTACTAATAATAAATAGAAATAAACATATTAAAATGTAAGTTTGTGATTCCGATTGTGTTTAGGCCAGCAGAGAAGGCTTTTCTGGCCCTGATGGTCCACCAAAGCTAAAATTACAGATTAAAATTATAAGCATCAGTTACTTCGTTTTAGCACCTCCACATTAAGACTGTGTATGACTTTGGTCTACTTTTTTCCCCCAATAAATATTAATGCACAAGAACAACTTTTCATTTAAAGCTAGGGGCTAATGCACCAAGACTCATCAAGATGCAAAACTCAAGGCTTCCCTTGGTAAAGCCTGCTTCAACATTTACAGTAACTTCTACTGAAAAATTCAACATTTAAGGTATGCTCTGAATCTCAAACAAATTACTCTCTGAACCCTAAAGAAGAATGCTAAATTTCCAAAACAACTCTTAAGTGCTGCTTTATTGAAGGTCAGCTAAATCTCGCCCTTAATGGTGTGGGCTGTTTCCTTGAAATAAATGAAATATCAGGACAGAAGAGAGCAGAAGAAGTTGTTGGCTTCAGGAACTTTTTCAAAAGATCAGTGTCTGAAAGTAATGTCTTTGGTAATAAGGGAGAAAAATACATGAAAAGTCTGTCTTCTTCAAAGCAAAATAGCAAAAATGTTAGTAAGGAAGTTGTAGTGATAGAAGTAGAAATCCCAAAAAGCAGAAACATCAAAAAGAAGCAACATGACAAAAACATCACCAGCTGCTGGAGAGGAGATGTTTTGGCAGGTTAAGGTCTCGTTGGCGTTTTGACCTCCCAAGTGGCTCCAGCTGATGTTAGGAGCAACATCTAAGATCAAGAATAGTGCAGTCCTGGGAACGTTTGAGCTAACCCTCAGACTCTGCAAATGGTAATAATAAAAGCTGAGATTTGTAACACTAAGAAACTTCAATGCAGGACTGGCCCTATAGCCAACTTGGCACCCTGGGCAAGATTTCAGTTGGCAGCCCTTATGTAATTTTCTAAATCAAACTGCCAATTTACATACATTCACATACCAAATTAAACAGTTTTGTCTTTAATACTTTTTTCATCTTTAGACACCAAGTTATCCAATTAAAACAGTTAACAATATAATTTATTTGAAACAGAAAACCAAAAGTATACCTCATTCCTGTCAACATTTGCTGACAGCATTTAGGAACACCTGTTCATGTTAACGAGCAGCTGCAGAGTGAAGCAGTTCTAGTGGGGGTCCAAAAAGTTCTACTCAAAACTGCCTTTTATTGCTATTTGAAGAGAGCATTTGACTACAATATTAGATTAATGAAACAACATAAAATCAGTATTTTATGAAGGTGGAACACTGAAAAACAAACTTTAACCTGAACTTCATCTGAGATCATAACTGAAACTTCCATTATCTTTTTTTTTGTTTTCTATTTACACACTGAGCACCAGTAGTTAGTTTGGACTACATCATATTTATCAATTTATCAGGAAATATCCTCTGCACCAAGTAACACCTCATGTAAAGGAGCTAAATTTGAGTGATCAGTGATTCTACAGATTAAATCAACTTTACACTGATAAAAAGTTATAAAAAAAATTTTCGTCCCCCATTTGTGGAGCTGCCTAGATGGATGGTGCCCTTAGCATTTGCCTATACTGCCATTGCCATGGGCTGACCCTGCTTCCATGACACCTCTCAGGTGAGTGCATCTCTAAGACAACAGGTTTTTATGTAGAGAGGTTAGTGCAAAATAAGGTCTGAGTAATGCAGTCTGAGTGGAAATGATGCAAACAACTTTCAGAAAATTTCCTGAAAACTTTCAAAGTAAATCCTAAAAGCAACAAATATTTATGTATATATACTGTATATATCAACACAATGGACCAGACATTGCAATTTGTAGTTATATTATACTGTCATGTCAATAAAAATGATCCATAGACAAAAATTATCTTTCCAAAACCAGCTAAAGTGCCTGATGAGACACGTTATCGAACTGTGAATAAGAAGATTGAGTTGCCATCTTGTGTTTGTCAGTCGTCTAGTTGTTCCCACAGACAGCATTTTTGCCGTAAAATCTTCGCCTCCTTGTAGGAGAGCCCCCTGCATGCCGAAACACGGCATCCTCCACAATTAGCATGATGATAGGATTCGTGATAATGAGACGACTTAGTGCCAACAACACATGCTAATGATAATTATAATAGCTGCAATCATTTCTGTGATACTCTCCCCTGTCATCTGCATTCCCTGCTTGCCTTGCTTCTTCTCTTCTTGGCTTTTGTTCTTTTATTTTTTACTTTTCCTCCTCTGTTTTTGCCTCCATGTTCCTTTGTACTTTTCATAAAATTTTAGCTATTGTCTCACTCTATTCCACCCCACCCCCCATCTTAATCTTGTTTTCATTCATTAGCCTTGTTCTTCCCTTGACATAAACTGCCAGCGAGACGACAAATCAACATCTCTTAAACTTTAGCACCACTTAACTTGTATTGTGCTTATTCTGCAGCTTGTTTTGTTGTGGGAGATGGATACCGGGTGTGATAAAGTGATACGGCGCTGCGGCGTGCATACTGGCTGCTTCAGACAGGGACTTAAATCAGTGTTATGGAGCCTTGTGTGGATGGGTCGTTATGAAATACAGCTGTCAAGTTGCTGTAACTCAGCGGAATTTCCACTGAGAGCCGACATTACACAAATCATGATTTGTTAACTGCTCGCGAGTCATAAATAAAAACCCCTAACACATGTAATGTATTGTTAATTGCACAGTTTATGCAAGTCAGAGAGAAGCTTAGGGATGTTGTGTGTTCATCACTCTCTATTATACTGATGTTTGGCATCAAGGAAAGGATTGTTTTCTGTGCTCATGAGAGTTGCCACAAATGAATCAGAGACTGGGTTTAGAGCTGCAAAATAAGGCATGAATCATGTATGCTGAGGTATTAGTTTATTAGATGCACCTACGCAGAGCAATACAGCTGAAATAACTTCTGCCATAAATCTGCATGGCATAGTTTCCAAGAGAATCCACTGTTGATGATGTTATAGCATCTCTGGGTTCCGGTAAGAAAGCAACTTGACTGCCAGATGCTGTAATTTGAGGTTTCTAAACTAAATATTTGAGGGAAAATGTCCAACTATTGGAAAGGTAGATATTTTATATTTTGTTTTCTTTAAATTCTTATTGAATTATGTACTCAACAGTAATAATTATTTATATTTTTACCTTAAAACACATAGGTTTGGATTTACACATGAACGTCAGAGCAGCAGACAAAAAGATGTTTGATTATGTTTCCAAAATAAAACACATAGTTTGTTTTTTAAGGATTAAGATCTGACTTGTGTAGGGAATAATACAGGTATTAGCAGTAAAAACTACCTCAATAAAAAAATATATAAATATAACCAATGTTTGCATTTTTTTTAACTGGCATTTGTTTAAAGTTTCTGCAAATAGAAAACCGAAGTGCAGCAGTTTTCTGGAAAGTTCTGCATTTAAAAATAATAAAGTGGACAAATGCACAATAATACCACTCTCTGGGCAGTATTATATGTTTTCTGAAAGTTGTTCAAACATCTATAGAAATCAGAAGGAGTGATAAAATAAAAGCCAAGAAAGCTTTTTGGATGAAAGGTGAAAAGTTTTTCAGAAGAAAAACAATTTCAGTTCAGTTTGAAGACCTTCACGCCGAATGACCAAAATTTGAACAAAGATTTTTTGTTAGTTTTTTAACAATCAGTGTCTTTTTGTTTTTTCACACCAGGGTTTGGTCTACGTGCCACTAAAGGAAAGGTCAGTGGTAGGAGACAAAATACTGAGGTTCGTGCTGCAATGAGACAAAAACAAACTTTATACTCTCACCACATTCTGACCTGAGACAACACAGACATTTTTTTGTTTCAAATTCATAGTTTTCCAAAGAATGAATATTTTTATTAGAGGCTGAAGCATTCTTTTTTAAGCTATCTTGATATGTTTTTCAGTTATTTTCTTCTTATTGAAAATGACTGATGTTGGCAACAGCATTTAATGGAAAAATCACAGCATCTTAAAAATACTGACCAAAAGCTGCATCAGACAAAACAACACAAAGAGGTCTATAACACTTGTAGAATGTTTGATAGTAACATGTAATGCTCAGTCTCTGGTAAACTAGTGTAAAATGTTTTAATTATTTTTCACTTGATTAGGTTTTAGAAAAGTTGGTAGTTTGTTGCAAAGTGTCACCATATGGTAGTGTTGTCTAAATACTAAAGTTTAAAAAGTGATGCAAATACTAATACAGCACAATGCATTTTCTGTATGGGGGAACCCAAGAATGAAAAGGCTTTTATAATAACAATCTGAACAATGTAATCAATGACAATATATTTTGATCGTCTTACTATCAACGGAAAAAAGCAAATAAACTAGCAGTCATTTAAGCCCCCTCTCCATTGTCAAGTCTCACTCTATTCAGTTTGGTTCTGCTCAGGTGTAGGTATGTCTTCACATCTGAGCACCCCTCACTTGTGTTTGTGATTGTAGACAGATTTTCAGCATGCGGCTAAAGCCATTGTGGTTAACAAAAAGAGGGGAAAAAAACAGATGTGTTTTTATCGTCCAAGTTGTCAGACTTTGTTTTTAGTTGTTGCAGCTCTTTTTAAAACTGCAAGTGTACTGAACACATATAGGCACGCCCGTGGAGAGGATACTTTTGACACTATTGCTATCAATGAATTGCTAATATTTAAACAGCTCATATGGGATGTTTAATATTTTAGTCTTGTGGCAACAAATGCATTATTGCTCACTTTAAATTCTTGGTAAATATTAGTGTTGGTACTACTGGACTGGACTTTGCAGCTGCATCTTTATAGCACATTTACAAATGGATTTATCATTTTTCCCTAACCTTCTAAGAACCTGCATTTTCATACGATTACTATGCATTTTGACCTCTCTGTATCATGATACTCCTTTTTTTCAACTTTGACCCATTGGCCTAGTTATACAGCCTACCTACCAGCACCATTTAGTAGTCACATGATGGCAATCCCTCATTTCAATGAAAACAAGATGCAGAGGATCCCAGTGTAAAGCTTCTACAGCAACTGGTCAGAAAAATGGGCAAGATACATTCACAAGCCATGCCAAGTTGACTTTGTTTTTGGCAATCATAGCACAGTATAATGTCAGTAAAGATGAAGTCCTCATTGAGGACATTGGAACTACATTTTGTTACTGATTGTGCAGTTGGATGAACCTGGAAATATTTAGAAGAGTTCACAAATGTAAATAGTTATTGTAAGTGATATATTTGGTCACAAATTTTGGTTGGACACATCTGGGAATTTAGAACAGTACAAGCATAAATCGGTCCAGCAAGTGTTACATTTGTTCAACCAATTAATCATACCAGGAATGTTCTGGTCAAATTCTCTCCAATTTCCAATTTCCAAGTAACCTGTGTTACTTGATCAGTTCTTCAAACTGAAGCACAACCTGAAAGTTGTCATTGATGATGATGATGATAATGCTTGCTGATGCACTTCACTGATTTTCATCTGGTCAAAAACTGTCTGTTGTATTGCTTAAATTCTACCACCAGAAAGGCTATCATAAAATCTCTCAAGTTTTGCGTGGTAGTGACTCAGATGTTCCTCAAAAAGCATGATGTTCTCAGACCCAGTGTCCTCATGAGAGGACATCACTTTTTGCAAAAAGCACTTCCTGTACCATGATAGAGTATACTTATTATACCCAGTGGGTCCCACTAATCACATGTATCTTGGAGAAAGGAAAAAATGCTCACCAAAGAAATGCTTGGGTCTCAGACGACTACAGTCTACTTGTCAATCAGAATATCTCCAAATGATGCCTTTGCTTTTACAACTAAAAAGGGCATCAGTCATGGTGGTTTCATGCAGCCACAGCTCAGTGTTTTATTGTCAGCTATGACTCCTCCTGTAAAGGAGGGATGGACCTGAGCTTCTGTGTGTCTGCCGCTCTGCTGAGGAAAGTTGTGCACCAACTTGAGGAGATGAAGATGGCTCTGTTTAAATAGATTTTGATTTAAATAAAAAACATATTCATTTATTTTAGTATGTATTATATTAAAATACTTGATTATTGTGACAACCATCATAAGGTGAGATGAATGTAAGTCTTTTTTTTGGTCTTCGAAATGTTTAAATGATATCTGTCAATGACCAAAGAGATGTTTGTTGTAAAAACAGCCTTTGTACATCGTCTTCCTATGTCGTCTGTGCCTGCAGATATGCCAGATTGTATATTCTCCCTTTTTTTAAAATCACATTTTCCAGCCTGTGAGCTTGTGACTCCTCTTTCTTTTTCTTTCTCTGAAGCGTTCCACAAGGATGCCGAAGACAACTGACTCGTTTTCTCCAGTAATGGAATCTCTCTTCCTCTCTCTCACCAGTCACGACCTCTCTTCCAAAGCTCTCTCTCTCCTCGTGGTCTGATGAGGTCGCTCTCTATTCTTTTTTTTTTTTACCTCAAGTCATCAGCCGCCGACGGCACTAAGTTGTCCTCCTCAACGCTTTTCTCTCCCTCACCCGTCTCTCTCTCTCACTCCCTGTCTCCCCTTGAACCTCTCCATCAGTGTCAGTCTGCGCTCTACTTCACTGGACAACAGCCATCAACAGTCTCACACACATGCATTTGCACTCACGCGGACACACACACCATCCCTCTCTCATTCAAAGACATGCATAGAAATCATTCTTCTTGTTCACTTTCAGTTACTCTCCTTCTGTCAAACACAAAAATGGCCAATTCTTTTTCTGTCTGTCAGGGTTGTTGAACGCCTCGACTCTCTTTGGGATGCCCTGAACTCATCCATCACTCTGGTGTGAGACTAGGTTGTGTTAAGTCACCTTCTGTTTAGCTTATTGTTGCTATTTTGTCTTGTTATAAGTGCTAAATTATAAAACTATAAGTGTTAATAAGTATTATTTTAGGAATTGTTGGCTTAAGCCTCTCTAGTTCAAACCATATAAAAGTATGTCTTTATATTGTATTTTTGCAGTTGGTTTTAAAGTCCTTAGAGTTTTCCCATCTTCATCTTTATCATGCTGATTAAATCCCATTCTGGGATCATATTATATCTCATTCCCATCCCTTTTATTAAGTGAAGAAGTGTAAGCCCTTATTGTAAAGTGTTATCTTTTCATGAAATACTGCACCTTTTTTATCCGAACACACCTTCTGGACTCGTACTACTTCTGCGCAGCCTCGATAATGCGACAGATCAAATGGATTCCAGCACCTGGAGCCGTTTGTCAAACTGTCAAAGGTAGTGGAGAATAAACAGCCTGGCTCCAGTTTAGCAAGTTGTTTTACTTTATCTTTTTGTGTTGTGATAAAGCCCTTTTTGCAAAAAAAGAAAGAAGAAGGAGCAGAAAAAAGCTTGGTTAAAATAAATAAAATGAGCTTACTTTGCAGAATGTATGAAACTTGAGGGTTTTTCAGACCAGATCACCAAATATACAACAAAAAGGAAACCACTAAATCAGATATTTTTTACTGATAAAATAAACAGTTTGTACCTTATCAGACATGACATCCGTCAGGCTCAAAAACAACTCTTTCTGAAAAATAAATGGTAAATGGACGGTACTATGTAGCACCTGCTCAAAGTACTTTACACTACAATTTGTGCCCTCAAAAATGAAATGTTGGATTTACTTAACCATGTTATGTCAACTGGTTCCACTTAACTGAGTTGAGTAAATTCAAA
>JARVJO010000164.1:13259847-13271558 GCA_031762555.1 Cynodonichthys magdalenae | reverse complement strand
GTGTATGCCAAAAACACTGTCCCACAACGTAGGGAATACCAGCCCGCACACACACACACACACACACACACACACACGCACACACACACACACACACACACACACACACACACACACACACAGTTAGATGTTCTTCAGCATGGAAAACTGCAAAGGCATTCAAATAAACTATCTGAGAGAAAAGCATGCATTTTCTAATACACACAGCACCAACAAGCAGCAAACAGGCACTTTTCCTCTCTAGCTTTTACTTTAGTACAAATGGAGCAACAGTCATAAGGTGCGAATACACACACACACACACACACACACACACAGACTCAATTCTACACAAACTTTTCCTTTCCTTGTCCCTGTGGAGCTGAGATGATGGAGATGGAGAGTACTGTGTATTGACTGTGACTGTGACACAAAGCTGCCTCCAACACAAGAACCTCAGAGGGAAAAGGCTCCGCTTCAAAAACAAGACCCTCAGTGTATAGCTCCATCACTCTGTCACAAAATATTGTGAGGAGAGAAGAAACTGCAGCTTCCACACCATGGGCAGAAATACAGGGTGAAGATAAAATCTGTCAATCATTGTCATATCTGGACATCATCATTCATTCTTCTTGTCTGAGAAGGTTATATAATTAGATTGAATCGATGTTGGAAGTAAAACAAAAACAAATTAGTTTTAATGTACTAATGCAAGGAAGGATTTGCATTTCAAGACACTATGAAGATTACACAGCCAGGATTACTTTGTTTTCTGTCTGTGTCTGTTTCAGTCATCTGTTGCTAAATCAATCCTCTAACAACAGATATACAAGACTATTAAATCCTACTTTTAATTCAAGGAAATGCTGCCGACATAAAAATTGCTCTTGGAAATCTTACAAAGATCACTCAAAACAAACCAAAGCCCAGAAGGTATTTTTGCATTTTAAGGCCTGGCTCAGCTCGGTCCGCCCCAGCCCCAGTTGGCCTGGCCTTATTCTACCACGGCCCTTCCAGAAATTGGAGTCAAACTGGATTTTAAGGTAATGCAAACATGGGTTTGAAGCCAGGCTGACTTGGGCCGACCCAGCCAGGCCTTGCACTGCGAAAAAGGCCTATGATACACTCCTTGTTAAAAAAAAAGCAAAGTAATGATTCATGTAAACGTAACAGGGCTCTTCACAAGACACTGTAGACTGGAACTTAGAAGTCTTCACCCTTGTTGTGACTTCTGAATGGACTAACGCGGCAAGAGGTGTCTAACCCCTGATGCATCAATGCAAGGTAGTAACAGAGCTGAAACGGCCAACGTGGAAACTTAAGTCGTGCTACGGCTCAATAATGCAGTCAAGTGATGACATCTGGTCAATGTGACCTGCCAGTCATGATATTAAACAACAAAAAACATTTATTACTGATAGAAGATTTATGATGACACACGGCAAACCTGTATTTAATTTAAACATTAGTTAATCACCCAAAGGATTGCTAAACTAAGTTCATTTGTCATGATTTTTCAAAAACAATGCAAAGGAGATGTCTGTCACATTTGATGCTTTGCACTCCACGTTAATGCAGTTAAGTTCTCATCCACACCTCTTTCGGCTTTTTGATGCTCACTTCATTTTTGAAAACTCATGTGTGGGACATAGCAGCATTAAGTCTGTGCGTCCATTTTGCAGCTCTAGTTTATGAAAAAGCCTGTTATGTAGAGGAAAGGCTAAAAGGCTAGGGGGGAGGGCGTGAAATGGGATTTATCCTTCTGTGATTCTATTCATTATTCTTTTTATACTTTGCACCTTGTTGCCATGTGGAGAAACTTGAAGCTTGACAGGCTTGCTGTGACTGATAAATCCTTCCTATCTGAGACATCCATGGTTCAGTTGAGGGTGTGCAGAGAGCATTTTTGCTGTAGGTGGTCTACTGTAGTTCACCCTGCCAATATGGACTCAGGCAAACAAATGATACCAATACAAATACAAAGAGAAGAAGCTGTTTTTTAGATCACTAAATCAGCAGGTGTCTGGTGGACAACATCTGAAATCTCTACTACCTCACCAGAAATAGTTTAACTAACAGATGTGCCACATAATTATAGCAGTCAGTAAAACTGCTCGGTGATGCAGCACTCCCACCATCCAGCTGCTGACAGAAAAAAAAAGCATAATAAGAGTCAAGATGTTACTCTGCTTTGTTGCAGTCAGTGTCTTTTTTTTCTTTATGAATCGAGAGAATAAAACTCAATAAATTTTGTTAAACAGTGTATTATTGACAAGTGCTTGCATTTGAAGGTGCATTTCGACATAGCAGAAGTAGTAGATGGTCCAAGTGTTAATTAAGATCCCTGTCCGCACAATATTTATGCCACTTTCCCCCTGAGCTACACAGCACCACAGAATCAAGTTATATAGTAAAAAAAACAAAAAATGGAATCACCCTCAGAAGCACAGAGAAGCAGGTTATAGGAATTAAACAAATGTAAAGGTTATTTCTTTCATTCTCCTGGGTGATGGATGAATGATGAGTGTTGGGACAATGGGATCAGATGGGAGAGGACGAATAAGAAGGATCAACTCAAACTAACCACCTCATCCCTCCATCCACATCTGGTTCTTTTACCTCTGTTCGGAAATCAGGTGATTTCCCTCACAAAAAAACCCAACCAAAAAAAACAAACAAAACTGAAACAAAACAAAAAATAAAACATATGAACTTCACTAGTAAGGAAACACGATTTTACCTGTAAAAACATTTTTTTATTACAGCTTGTGGCAAATGTTTAACACACATTTCCTGTGTGCTTTTGGAACATTTTCAACATGTTTGTGTGATCATATGTGGGTACATGTGATAAAAAACAAGGCAACTTAATATAATTTACTTGTTAGGGTTAAATCGGAAAGAAGTTGTTTCCAACTGGACAGGGAACTAAGACTAGCACTGACCTGGTGATGGTTTGAACTTTCACAAATATCCATTAAAAATACTAAAATCTCCATTATTTGATTAAGTGTTTGATTAAATATAGCTGATGACTTGAATACTGTAGATGTGAGCACCCAGGGATCTAAAACAGTTAAATGAAAGTGAGGAACTTCACAGCAGAACAGCTGCTCCTCTGTATTGAAATGAGCCAGCAGAGGATGTCTGGGTGTCTGGGTGATGATGCCTTCTGGACTTCTTCCTTAGAAGGTGTTTTAGACTTGTCCTCCTGGACCGTAACCTTGAGAAAGACAAGGGTCTTGCTGGAGAGATTAAATCTCACAGCTGGTTTAGGAATGCCTCAGAGAGCTGCAGAGAAAATGGAAGAAGAAAATAAGAAAGTGGGGTCTGGAGATCTCTGCTCAGGATATTGCCCTGGTAACCTGATCTCACATAAGCAGCAGACGATGAATTGATGGAGGAATGAATGGGTGGGCAATAAAAATATGTTTAGATTTTGAAAAATGTTTTAAGCAATGTTAGTTTAAAACATTTTACAATTTGAAAAATAAACAACAAAATTAGTCTTAAGCAAATTAGGGGCCTACAAATAGCATTTATTTCTATTTTTTTTAAAGTTTGTACAGCTCCTATAGTTTACAAGACTGATACAAACATTGTTTGGACTTCTATTCATTTCATTATTAATCTTGTCAGAACACATAAAATCATTTAATCTGATGATCAGTTTATGAAGGTCCTGGTCGTGCAGGTGTAGCTTCACAATAAAACAGAACACAGCCACCTTTGTATTCTCTGAATTCCCCTGAATACATTTTTCAGTCAACTAGAGTTTTTATATGCTGTTGGATATTTTGTGGTTGATTAACTGAATTTTATTTACAATCTTATATTTTATACTTTGTGTAATTGTAATCATTTACTTTAAACAGTAAGATAATCAACAAGTCTCTATTTAGCTCACGTTTGTTTCCAGTTCTTACTTCCTTGTTAACCATGACATCATATCTGGGATAGGACTTGACTCTGGTATAAAGCTGTGGGTCACGTGTTGATTGACGCCATTTTTCCTGGGTCTCTGAAGCAAGGGGGAAATGGACTAGATCCGAGTCATGTGTGGTAAACTTTGCATGTCTGTAAATAAATATTTAAGTCTGAAAATCAAATCAATCTCCAGCTCATAATTTGATCTCCCATTTGAACATGATCTTTAGATGCCTTTCTTGCAGTTCTAAAATTGATTCTATTGAAATGTTTTATGTTATGCTCAACAGTTTACCTTGATCTCACATGGCCCTTTTATCATATCTTATGCCACTGTGATCTAACAATGCTGAAGAGTTATTTCTGCTTAGTAGTCATCAATTATTTGAATTTTCAGCTAAAAACTTAGAAGCTTATTGTTGATTCGTAAGGAATCAGATATTTATAGAAATATAAATCTTACAGCCTTTCCTAAAGGTTAATCTAAACAAGCCATAGTTGTATCAATCTAATAAATGTCTAACAAACTGATTAATGTTTTCCAGACATAAAGTCCACAAAGTTGTGGTCAAAAATGTTTGTTCTTCCACACTGAGCAGCAAAAGACTGCAGTGTTTTGTGTGCAGCTTTCCAGCTGCATGCTGTCCAATAGAGTCAATAAACCTAGATCATGTGGTCAATGTAAGCTGTATACTGGTGTTATGACTTGGTGATACTGTTAGAAACTTGTTCAATTGAAAACTAGAATTATGCACAGGAAACCCATTCAGTTCTCAGACTTAATATATGTTTTTAGACATTAGGTTTACCATTCAATCAGACCCTCTGTGTCGTGAAGCCCCTGCAAAATGACCCTGAGTTGAATTTAAAATTCAGTTAATTTATCAAGAAATATCTTTCACTACTTTCAATTTTATTCACTTACATTTAGAAGAAAACTAAAATAATACACATTATTCTTCTTAGATAAGTAAACTTGATGCTTTATGTGTAAATGCACATTTTAATGCCACTTTGTAACCTCATTGTAACCTCAACCAACATTTTCTTTTTACTTAAATGTGCTCAAACATTATGTATAAGTGCTGATACTGTCTGAAAGATCAGCATAAAGGGACATTTTACACAATGAATAACTTTCCCTCCCATTTTAGGCTCATTTTTACACATCTTTAATAAGAAAAGAAACAGCTTTCAGAGAACATAAATTTAGTCATGTTGAGTGTTTGTTGCTGCACAGTTTGGTCTTCATCTGAACTGTGTGTATTTTACCTAAACCAACATGGACCAAATACAGCCCTAGCTGTGCATTTTTTTTTGTTTCATAGCTGTGAAAACCTCACAGATGCCTCAGTTTACTCCCTTTCTGTCATTCATGCTCTACCAAAACAATGTCTCAACTTCTTTTCTGTATCTGTGGCACAAAAAAATAAAATAAAATCTCTGGCATACAAGATCTTTCTCACCTTTAAGCGATGGCTGTTTTCACATTCAGCCCATCAAGATGTCTTTCTCTCCCCTTACTTTTACAAATCTCAAACAGAATTATTCAGTCGTAGCCCGTGGCTAGGAAGACAAAGCAAGAAGCAGAAGGCGAGGGAGAGTGAAAAAGATGGGACGTAAAAACAGAGAGAGGCTTTTTATATTCATAACCCAATTCTTTTAATCAACCGAGCTGGTTTTATGAACTGAGACAACGCTTTAGCCAGATCAAATAAATGAGCCGTGTTCAAAGAGCAAAACATCTTCTGTTTTTCTTTTTTTATCCCATGTTTTCTTGTTTCTGTGGGTGACAACTGTCTTTTACTTTTTCTGTCAATTTACTATCTTGTAAAACTTGTTTATTTTTTAAATTTCACTTTATCTTCTGACATTTTGACTACGTGAACATAAAGCTTGAGGAGGTCCTTTCTGTTTCAGTAGGATATGGGCTTCAGCCTATATATTTTTTTCCATTTTCTTAACAGGCTGGAGTGCTGTCAACCAGCTAAATTAAACCTTAAATTACCTGTGACCCGGTGAAAGCAGCAGAGGGCAGGAGAGACTCTCAGCAGATAGTTAGCGACACCCACACCCATGATCACAAGAGTTTTTCATCAGCTGACAGAAGTTACAACCCGATAACAAAGTAAAACATTGCTCTTTAACCTTTCTGGAAATTACAAACTCACATAATATCCGTGTTTCTCCCTGTGTTTATGTATCATAAAATAACAAAAACATAAATATTTCTTATGTCATGTCCTGTGGTAAAACAAAAGCCACTGTATTTCTGCTGATGGACACAAAGTGTTCACTGTTATAATGACAAGAAAATCCCTTCACATTTTTTCTGGATTATGAGAAAGGATTTACTTTGTAAGACACAATAAATTATCCACAGTGATTTTCAAAAACCTGTTTAATCAGATTTCAGATTAATTTTCTAAACTTACCCAAACAGGAAGATAAAGTTAAAATAAACAGCAGCTAAATACAATATGGAAGGTGTACTCCTTTTCAATTGCTTTGTTAGGTTTAGGGAAAAAACACAATTTCACATAAATCGATTTAGAACACATTACTGTACAAAGACCACTTGAGAACAAACGTGAAGATTGTATTCATGGCTGAGAAACATTTGGATTACACACATGAACAGTGAAATGTTTGAACACTGTTCCTGCTCATTTTGAACAACTAGTTTTGCCATAAAAACATTAAACATGCTCTATTTACAGTAGATTGTATAATTGGTGGTGGATCACAGTCTCTCAACCAAACCAGAGTATATTTAAAGTATTTTATGTTGTAAATGTTTTCACAGATTAGTATTCTCTGCCATGTCTGTATTCCCCTTGTCCTCTATCGTCCCCTCTGTCCTGGTTTACCAGAAGACTGGCGATGAGGTGATAGGATTAGGGTCTGTTTGCTGAAGAGACAGTAACACAGTGTTTCACCGATTTCAGATGGGCTTTGGTGAAAGGGTGGGAAGGAGACAGGGAGAATGATTGCAAGAATGTAGCAGTGCATACCTACTTATCTGCTGGGTCAAGTGGCTTATGACTCTGACCTTTTTCCAAAAACAGAAAGATGCCCCTCATGTTGCCTCCAAGATTCTCTGACTTCTAAATATTTCCAGGGATGTGCACACAATCTGGGGAAAGCTGACAAACGATTTGTGTAGTCCTTTGGCCTGACTGTAGAGCCTGTATGTGAAAGTCAGCTACCTCGTTAGGAAGGGTTTCACAAAGAAAATGCTAATTGGCCTTACTTCCCAAATAAAGGCTTATTTCTTTTACCATATCACTGCGGCCTATCTAAACTTGCTTAATGAGATGGGTTGTCTAATGAAGGATGTTACAGTCTTGGATTGTGTATTTGGCTCACCTTGAAGTCCAGTGTTGCTACATGGATCACCCTTCTATCTCACTTATTATTTGAATGCCTAACTCTTATTTGCCTTTCCCCTACCTCATCCACAGGCAGGACAGAGGAGGTGACATTGTGTCTTGGAGTTCTGCTGTTCAACTTTCTCGTATTTAGTTTTACAGTTCTTTGAAAGCGATCATTAAGAGTTTCTGTGTTCCGATTTAAAACTTTGGCTAAAGCTCTGCAAGTTCATAAATTAGACAATACTGTTGATGATCAAAGAAACACTCTGTAAGAAAAAGTTATATTTTTATTTAATTGGACAGCCAGTGGCCAGTGTGTGACAGGAGAGATGGAAAGTAGACAGAGGGTGGACGATATCCCACAACGACTGTCAGCCGAGTTCAAAGACATGGCAAGTGCATATCAAGTGTCACAGCCCACTGAGCCATCAACTTTTTCAAACAGCTGCCAGTCATTGACAGGACATTGTGCTGGGGCTCTAATCAATCCTTTACTCTTAAAGAATTAAAAGTTTGGTGTGTAAGGGAGCAGCTAGCTGTTAAATCCCAATTTTTTCTCATTTATGAACAGACCAATGATGAAAGGTGAACTTTACCAGCTAATTTTTAATAGTTTAAATGATTTTAACCTTTAGAGTTGCAGATTAAATGTAAAAAGCAGTGGCTGTGCCTGGAATTGTGTTACATAACTTGTTGAAATAACAGGGTCTACACAGCTCGGTAATGAGGTTTCTGGATGTCAAAGCAAAGGTTGTCTGACCTCACGCTTCTGTTCACCGAAACAGTGCAAAAAGACTGTCATTGTTTACTGCTAGTTAATTGTTTAAGTTGTTTTCAACAGAGAATAGAAAACCTTTTTACAACACAATGTAAATGGAACCAGAGAAGAATATTTGATTAAAGTTCTTTTGCATGGTGGTGCACTGTCTCATTTTACTCACTGTTTAAGCTGAGTGAAGAATGGGAGATTAGTACTAGGGGTATTTTTTCAATGTTTGTCAACTGCAATTATGCTAAATGAGTTTATAGCAGCAGGTTTCCATGCAGTAAATTAACCATAATTTTCTGGAAAGATTTTTACAACACATGACCACATCAATGTTTTATTGTCCTGATGCAATGTCAATTAGTGTCAATTCTAGAATTGCGCCGCTGAAGGTGGCAGCATGTTGATGTAGCTCTGTTACATTCATTCTGAGATCTTCTTTGTAACTTTTTAAGGTTCCTCTTTTTCTGGATAAAAATAGCTTTTTTTGGACGATTATTCCCTCTGCTATTGGAGGCTGTGCAGCTGGAAGGATTTTTGCTGACACCTCTTTTGCTTTGGGACATTTGTTATGATGCGTAACCATAGTAACATGGTGGTTTGTTATAACTGGGAGCAGCTGATGAACACCTCAAAAGTTCAAATAATACCTCAGCTTCAGCCCAGAGGAGTTGAAAAAGATGCGCCTTGAATGCAGAGCAGGGGAGAGATAGGAGGAGGAAGTTCAAGCCATCTCTTCCATCACTCATGATGGGCGATTGTGGGGGAGCAAGTTGGAGAAACTCCAGGCCCTAACAAGAATGTGTTTCACTGAGACATGGACTATATCCCTGACTCCAGCTTCTCCCAGTCAGGCTTTCTGACCAACCCTGAGCACCCTCTTCCTAAGAATGTCACACTCAGTGGCGTCACTAGGTCTATTTTAGGGGGGCTGAAGCCCCCCTAAAACATTTTCAAGCCCCCCTGAATCATTTTGATGTTAATTTTTTTTTTTTTACAAAAAATCTATATAATGTCACCAAGGTATGGGTTTGAATAAATAACTATATATTATTTCATTATTAACTAAAATATATGATCATACTGTATATCTGTCAGTTTCTCTGTAGTGTAAGGTAGGGAGCCTCTTTGGTGCATCGTTACCCAATCCATTCCACTGCACTTGTTCATATTGAGTACTCCCACATCACTTGAAATCCAGTCCCCGTTTTTCCTGCATAATGCGTGTAAGCAAGTTTACCCACAGAGCCAGCTAGCAGCACGAAGGTTCAGACCAGGAGAATGTTCAGTGAAAAAATTGGATATACTAAAGTTTTTCAAGAAAGTATTAATTATCACTGCTGGTAGAAACCATAAACATATGTAAAGAACCCCATGGACGGACTGCTAATGCTGCTGTGGAGCCGCGGGGCCGCCATCTTGGAAAAGTCACTGTCTCCACTCAGTGTAATCTATTTGGCAGGCACAATGAAGTATCAGCCTGTTTAATCAATCATAACTCGCTGAATACTAAACTGTTTTTCACACATTTTTCTGTTGTTGCTGGAAACCTTAAACATACAGCTACCACAGCTGCATGTATAAGAAGAATAAATGGTTCAACTTATTTAAATATTCTTAGTAGGGTTAACTAATAGAATATTCTGATGTGTGATGTATTTGCAAAACACAACTCACACATTTTTATATAGTGTCTGTCTGTCTAATCATACAATATTAGAAAAATAAAAAGAAGCATGTGGATAAAATTATTATACAATTCAATATAATAATAAGAAAAATACAATAATTGTGTTGTATGGAAATATGATGATAATACTTCAACAAAACTATGTTGATGCATATCTTTTGATAAAGAACTAAAGCTGCAGAAATTATTAGTACTCTTGTTTGAAAGTTATTTCAGTCTAATGTTCTGTTGTCTGTATTTTATGTTGGAATTCAGCCTGCTATCCTTATACCTGTCAAGAAAGGTAGTCAAACATCCAACACAGTCTATATATTTAAGTGTGAGCCAGTATTGTGGCTCCAGGGTGTGATGCAACAATCAGAGATGGTGTTTGCAACCAGCCGATTACAAACTTGAAAGAAGTCTGACAGGGCTGTCAAGTTATACTTAACGCCTTGTTTGGTTCGATGATGTCAGCTTCATTTACTAAAGCTCACATGGTCGTAGGAAATGGTTGACTTAATTGGTAATTTACAAAAGGCCAGAGGCATCTTGAGATTTTGAGGCTATATTGCAGGACTGCTTTCTAAAAAGGCCTAACTTCTCACTTGCTGACAAGATATGGAGGGGTGGGATTTAGAGAAAAAAACATCTCAAAGCTTTCTGGACTCTTTCGGATTTTTTGTGATCTGAGGACTTTATTTTACTGTTTTATATTTTGATTTTACTTTATATGATCAACAATTAAACATTTTATCTAAATTCTTGCTCCACTAGTTTCTTAGTTTGGCCGGAATACAAATAACTCTGGTTGGAACTTGTTGCATTAATTTTTGGATAGCTCACAATTTTATTCTAATATGGTCAAGCATGGCAACAAGTAGAAAAAACATTTGTTGCACACAAAACACACAAAACACACACACACACAAACCCTCTAGTACACACAGAGATGTATTTCTCCTTCTGTCACGCACCTTGGTACACATCTTCTCTGGTTCGATCCTTAATGTATGTGCCTGGTTGTTGGCCGTCCTCTGGTATCAGTGTTATTTATTCAGGATGTAATTGTCCAAGTGTCTGGTAAAATGGCAATTGTGAATGTGGCTTGTTAATGAGCTCTTTTGGAGAGGGTCAGTAGTTAGTGAAAGCAATGCTGGGCTGTGCTCCATGATAAAGGTCACATGCCTTCAGGGAAAAATGCCACAGCATGATAAGATGACCAAGGGAACAGGGTCTGGCCAGTGTTCTCACTTGATATTAAGCAAAAATGTGCAAATTATAGAGAAGATAAAACCCTTCTGGGTGAAGGTGGCAGGTCATCTTTTCAAAGAAGTGAATTTTGGGCCCACTGATGTCAAAAGTGGGAGGCTAAAAACCGCAAAAGAGGCATTAGCCCATGCTAACATAGTTATTTTGCCAAATAAATATTTTTTGTGGCATTTGCACTTCTCCTACATATGTAAACAACAATTTTGGCAAGAAAAGCAATGATTTTTCAGAAATGCTTTTTTCTGTGTAGATTTAACGGATATTTAGAAAAACAATAATGTAGCAGCAAATTTAACACATGCTGCTTTCTGCCTTAGAAACCATTAAGCTACTTGTTACCTGTTACCAGCTTTTCTAAGACATTGCTACTTGGTTCTGACTCATAATAAACTTCAAACATGTGCTATAAGGAGAATATATACAGACATATGCAGAATGTACTTTCATTGGATTTTTGATGTGTTGTTGTCATTTATGTCATTGCCACCTGGTATCGTACTGTGGGTATTTTAGGGTTTTTGTACTCATATGGAAATATTTTCTCAGGCAGGAAAAATAAATATATCAGGAGAAGTGTATTCAGGGCAGCTGTTAATGTGGGGACCTTGTGAAACGGGAACAAGTAGCACTCTGTAGTACTTCTGTTTCTAATGGTGCGTTCACACCAAACGCGTTTTGAGCGTCAAGAGCGTCGAGTTTACATACAAAGTCTATGTGAACGGGC
>JARVJO010000164.1:13246029-13258657 GCA_031762555.1 Cynodonichthys magdalenae | reverse complement strand
TAAAAGACCAGCGTCGAGCGTCCAGCGTTTCGAGCGTTTTTGACGCTGAAAACGCGTTTGGTGTGAACGCACCTTAATGGGTTTTGGTGAGTTCAACATTGGGTCCCTCTGCTTAGACTTTTCACTTTGACAACGTAAATATGTTCAGACATTTTAAATACAATTGGAACTTTTATTAAATATGGTTTCAAGTAAAGTAAAAAAACACACACAAAAAATAAAAATGACATTTTTTGTTTAGAAAAAAATAAGTATGAGAATGCACACTATTATTCAGTTTAATTGTAAAAATTAATTCATTTGCTAGGACCTTAAAACAATAATGTCTGAAGTGGCTGCAGTTTGTCACTTTTCATGTATTATTAAACACACTAAAAATCAGGTTTTTGGCAAACGTAATATTTACAGCAGATATGGTGGTTAAAACACTTTGGAAGCTTTAACACAACAGAGAAAATGGTCCCGAAACTAATCCAACTAATTACAGATATCCAAAGGGAAAGATAAAGAAAATCCCTAAAAGCCACTCTACCCAGCATGAAAACACTCCACACCCTGTTCGGCTGTTCTGCGCACAAGCGTGTTTCAGCTCAGCGTTAGAGCAGGTGGAGGAGGAGGAGGGACATTATCAGTCACAGTCAATAAACCCATTAAGTCCATTAGCATAGGCACTGCTTTGCTTGCCCCTTCCTTCTCTTCAGTCGTTTTGTTGTTCTTATACCTTGCTCACCTTTCTCCTCATTAACTCTCACTCGTGGTGGTTAACAAGAGGGAGAAAAACAGTCCTGGCGTTTTGGTTTGTGTAGACTGAAAACAGAAATGGGAGCCGGTAGAAAACATTAATGAATATGTAACACCATCCTCACCTCTCCTCAACTCGTCATATTCTCTTTTTTCCGCACCCACTTTTTTCTCAGCGTCTATCCCTTTTCATAATTTGCTCGTTCGTGCACTTTACCACTGCCTTTGTTCCTCACGTATACAAGCTCCATTAAAGCCTGCAACCAGAAGATGCCTTTTAGTGATAAACAAATATTAACAACAAGTAATTAGTGCCGTCCCGTGCTCACATGACTGCTAATTATTTCAGTATTATTTACAGTTGAACACACTTTTACAGCTCAGTGAAATTAACTTTTAATGTTAATCTCCAGCTCGTACCTACAATGTTCCCCCCCAAGCAATATTTTTAGGTTGGTTGAAACTGTAATGCAAGATAGTGAATCTATTTTTTAAAATTCATTTATTTGAAAGAAACAGATTTTAATAAAAATAATAATAAACAAATCCTTGAAGACAGGCATGTATAACTGTCCAACTTGAATAGGTTTTTGCATCATACATTAGTGCTTATGGTACAAGTTAGGGATAATTGACACAGGCAATTACATGATCATCCACTTTTCATACAGCATCTGATAAAGATGTTTCAAATAACATTATACATATGTAACATTATGTTTTGTGCTATTATTTCCACTATACACAGATAAAGACATCAATAGTTCATAATTGAATCTGAATATATTGAAAGAAATTTTGTGAGTAATTAACTGAATTTAAGATACAGTCTTGTGTTTTCAGTCTTATCAGTGTGTCTTATCAATATGAGGTCCTTCTGTCTGCATAAACAAAGTTGGGTTACTTTCTAATGTCTGACATAAAAGGTACCGCCTCCAGGGGTGTGACCAGGAAGTCAAATGTACATGTTACTTTAAGAGGGTGATTATCATTATGCTTGAGTCTTCCTCTTAGATTAGCAGGGGACAGACACTGGCTGCTAGAAAAGGTGTTATTGTTTTGGTTCTGATAAGAACCAAGGTCTTTCACTCACAGACCTGATGCTGGCTGGTGTGGGCCTTATTGGAGTCTGTCAGATTTTTTAAAAAAGCTTTTTAGAAGATAATCGACTGGTTTTCTGCTATTTTTTCCATCTTTCAATTTATTGAACATGCTTTTCTTACAATATAACTGTGCTTTTCTTATAAATTCTAGTTTAGACAGACACTGTTATGAAAATAACTAGATACACCACAGATAAAAATAATAATCTGACAAAATTTGAAATTAACAAATAGTTCAAATAGTCTGCTTAACCAATGATAATTGCCAGTATGGGTTCTAATTGTACAAGAAACTCTTGCCTGGGGGTCAGAAAATTAAAAAATGGATGAAGGGAAAAGTGGATGTAGAGAAAGAAACTCTGAGAATAAATAAGTTGTGAGAGTAGAAAAATACTGAAGACATTTACTGAAAAATGCTGATTGACACGAACTGTGAAACTGATGTATGACAGATTGATTCTCTGTATGTGTGTGCTTTGCAGTGTAATATTAATGTTACTTATCAAAAGTCTAAATGTCCAAGGGACAGTTTTTTACAAAACTCCTCAATATACAAGCTTCTTCCTGCAGGCAAAATCCTACAGCTGCAAAGTTCTCTGTAAGCAACTTTTCTGATAACACAAAACTTTAATATTGCATCAATAAGGAAGGTTAGAAATACTGTAAAATAGAAAAAAAAGATTAAGGAATTACCAGTGCAAGAAGTGTTTCTGCTCATCTAGTAATCAGGGAAATACTGAATTGAAAAAGTTGGAGGTGGATTTAGTGGATGCTATGCAGTGAAGGGGCCATAAGGAAGGGTGAGAAGAGTTTGAGAAAAGTTTCAATCAAACTGGACCTGGTGCTGATGGAGGGTTGGGACAAGAGCTTTCTGAGATGTAGACCAGACAGATATTTTTCTAATTTCTAAAGATTACTTGTATTTCTTTTTTTAGTGTATACAGTTTTATAACAATATTTTGGAACTGTTACTTTATCTACCCATCTACCCTGCAACGTGTTCTCCACAAGTAAGCTGAACTCCCCCTCAAAGAAATAGGGTGAGAAGTTCAATTATTTGGGAGAGACTCAGTGTAGAGCCACTGCTCCTCCACATCAAGAGGAGCCAGTTGAGGTGGTTGGAGTATTTGGTAGCGATGTTCTCTGCATGGACGCCTCCATAGGGAGGTGTTCCGGGTACGTTGAACTGGACACCATGGAGAGACTTTGTCTCTAAGCTGGCCAACTTGGAATCCTCCTAGCGCTGGAAGGGGTGGCTTTGGAAAAAGATGTTGAAACTGTTGGCAAGAACATATTCTCTCAGGTATTATTTATGTATTTCTTTAAAAACGTCTTTTGCTCTTTGATTTAAAAGCTTTTAGGTGATAGAAACTGAAGGAGATTTACCACCCCACTCTGAACGTAAACTTCATATCAATCAAGTCCAGTGAGAACATAATCTAAAATAAAAACAACAATAAACAAACACATTTTGCATTTCAAACACAGTGTCCAACCACCTGAGGGCTAATAATCAGCTTTGTGAAGCAGAAAATATTTTTTTCCTGCCAGGCTCAAAACTGAGCATCTGTGGATATCTTAACTCGAGGTCACAAACACACACAGGCACCCAGAATTACAAACAGACGTTTTGCTTCATGCTCAATACAGGATGCTGATTTTATTTTTAACTGACAAATAAAGACAGAGCACAGCTTAGTTATTAATAAAAAGGTTTGACCTGCAAAGATGAAGAGTCAGTTCGTACTAGAGACAGAGCCATTCACATACCATCACTGACTCAAAGAGCATAACTGCTCATTTATTGCCGTCAAACTTAACATTCGGGTCATTCATTCATTCTGGTTTTAAAAGCAGAAGTGATGAGTACATGATTTAATCTAGCTTGTGTAAGTGGGGCACACAGCCTAATGCACTCAGAACTTGCATTTATTCAGTCAATACCTTAATCAATTAAGAAATGCCACACAGATTTTTCCTGATTAAACCACTTTTTTCAATCAATAAATGAATAATTCTCTGTTGCTCTGAGGACTCGCTTGTAAAATTAAAATCTTAGAAAACTGAAGAAGGGGAATGATGCCCAAAATCATCAATATCAATATGAAATTTTTACAAAGAAAAAAATAAAATAATAAATTGAGAAAAGAAAATCTAAATATTAAAAATAAAAGGCATGCTGTAGAGGTTTGAAAATATCTATTTATAAACAACAACAACAAAATGACAGCTGTTTTTAATTTTCTTTTAATGTTTAGTACCAGATCAGTTAATAAAGTAAAGACTCCAGCTGTTCTTCTTTCAGTTTAGGTTAACACACGATCAAACTCTTTATACAACAACTCTCTCGCACTTTTCACAATTTGTCCCTAATGTTTTTCATCCTTTTACTGGGTCTGATGGATCAATGCTACTCAGTTAGAAAGGCCAGACTTGGGCCTTGTTTAAATGTGAACGATCTTTGGAAAAGTTAGAGATTTTTCAATACTGATTGTGAAAAAGTTACTTGTTGTCCTCCGTTGTCTAGGCAGGGGACTTGGAAATGCTCTCCGGCGGTCCGTCTGTCAGTCCATCCGTTGGTTACAATTTCAGAAAGCTGTAACTTTCACATAGAAAGGCTAAAATACACTAAACTTAGTATGAGTCATCCATATTGCATGTCTGCCCATACCAATTGGTCATATGACATCATCAAAGCCCCGCCCCTGACACCAGGCAGTGACATTTTTTTGACTTGGAAAGCTCCATCTCTGACCCTCTTGGCCTAATCAGCAACAAATTGTGTCAGAAAACAAATAAGAACTTGATCTCACTTGCTTTTAAGCACAAAGACTTTTATAACGTGGTCATGGCGGAGAACCTGCTCAACACATTTGTGTAGTAGTTTGACAAGATCCCTTTAGCCCCCTATCCATCTGTCTGTCTGTCTGTACACCTTATGAGATTATTTAAATAATGGCTTGTGATGATTCCAACAAAACTACTAACAGTTGGTCACTCCTGAATGGCAACAGGGGACATCAGCAATGTTTGGCGTCGAGTTCTATCTTGTTTACACAGTAATGCTGTGAGAGCAATCACTGGTTAAAGTACACCTCAAAGATGTTGAATCCATTGTAGTAGTTCATTGCCGGCACTAGGATTTTTGTAATCACACAGGTACACTCAGACACTTCATTCTCATGCATGAAGTTAGATAAAAATTGGCAAGTACACGTTTGTTTGGACTAATGCAATTTGGAGAAACAATTATAACCCAAGGGAGAATGTAGCTCATGTTCTATGTCAGAAGCTCTTAAAAATGAAAAAGGATAAGTAGCACAAACAGCAGTCTACTAGCCACCATTGTTACTGCTGTTGATCTACTTGGGCGTGCACAGAAAAACTTTTGACTGCAGCAGCATTTCCAAAACCCTCCCTCTCTGAGAAGTGAATTTAGAGAATATGATGTGAGAGAATAAGAATGCTGTTGTTGTGTTCTCTAATGACCAAAATGCAATAAAAAGTTAGGATTTTATTTAAGAACAGCTTCATGTAAACTGGGCCCTAGTCACATGAACAAACACACTTTCACAATAATGCTCTTTACATTCAAAATGTTTAAATTGTTTAATTTTGTTTCACTTTAACCTTTAAAGGTTTGCTAAAAACAACAAAGTCAATAACATTATGATGATATAAAATAAATAATAATTTTTAACCATTATTTTTTGTATTAGGATTTTGGGAAGGTTCCGCTTTAGTGTATTCTATGCACTCCCAGTGTTCATAATACACCTTTTGTTAGTCTTGTTCACTTCTTCTATTACTTAATTTTCTCTCCAAATCTCTTATTTCCCTTATTTCTTTTCTTTTTTCCTGAACACATACACTCTTATACACGCACGCACAGTTTCGCCTACACAGAAAGTAGTCGTACCTAGATGCCTCTCAGGGGTGTGTGTGGTGGTCAGAAGGGGTCCTGGACTCCCAGCTCCAATTAAGAGAACAGACAGTTGGTGAGAGGGCGGGAGCAAGTGGAGGGCCTCCTTGCAGACACTGAAACACTCCAGCAGAATATTAATAACAGCTAAGATTCCCACCACATTCTGACAACTCCTGCTTTAGCTCTGTTTATTGTGAGCAGCTGTCAACTTTGTTCTGCACGGCTTGAAAATATTTTACAGCCCTCAAGGATCAAATTGTGTTGCATGAAAATCCAATCTTAGTGACAAAAAAATGTCAATACAGGAAAGAAATAATAGTGTCCCTGTAAGGATGTTTATACCTGAGAGTACAGAAGATGAGGGATTGAGATAAAAAACTTAGCTGTCAAACCTGATACCCAGGGCTAAAATAGATACATTAAATAATGATTTATACATTTTAGCAACAGTCACTAAAAGTCTTCAATTTTATTGATGAAGAATATTGAATTTAAGATTTGTTGGTTACTTTAGAGAGGCACTGCAGCAGTGGCATCTGTATCTTAAAAGGACTTTAGCCTTGTCAACACTATTATTGATATTTTAAGAAATACATTTTTTTGTGTGTTCACACTTGTTATCTACATGCTGATGGCACTTTAGGTAAGGAAAACAACCTTGACCACACCACTCTCAATGTGTTACCCCATATTGTCAAAATATTGGACATAAAAATACAAAAGAAGAAATTGTTCATTTTTTGATTTAACATTTTGAAAATAATATTCTCAGAAAACTTGCAAAGTTTTTTACAGACAGAATTGAGAGAGACATATTGGTATGGAGGAAAATTGGTCAAACTGCTCCAATGTGGTGGCTTCTAGTGTAGGTTTAGAACACCATGCAGCTGTTTATGCAGGTACACACGATGAAACAGCTTGACTTTGAGTGACTTCTACGGAGCCCGTCGGGTGACATGGTAGAAAAAAATATATCACGTGGCCACGAGATAATAATGCATGCCCATGCAATATAGCTAGTTTTTGCATTCATTTCCATGCAGAGACTGTCAATTGTTAACATGTACAAGTTTGAATTAATTTCATTTTTTTTTTATCTGGATGGGTTGTTCCGAACTGTATTTTGTTGTGTTTAACGGTGTAATGACAAATAAAGTAATCTTGAATCTTAATCTAGGGATGAATTACAATGACATTCAAATAGGTGACCACACACACTGTCTGTATTCACTTAATACACTCAATTAAACATTGTTATGAGGGACTCATATCTGAATGTGAGTATTTAAGTGAAAGATAAACCACATTCACGCATATTGTATGACATGACTGAACGGAGTTTTGTAATGTTCAGGAACACAGTAAAATATCAGTTTCCTAACACTCAACTAGGGCGTTGAATATACCATTATTCTTTGAAAAATTAGGCTATACTTTTAGACTGAACCTCAAGCAGGCTGCAAAAAGTTATCTTGTGGCCACAAGATAATTATTGCGTGGGAACCATTAGTTATTGCGTGGGCACGTGTTTTTATCTTGTGGCCATGTGATAATATTTTTTCTACCATGTCACCGGACGGGCTCTGTAGACTTCTGCTTTTAGAAACAAAAATGTTTTCTTCAATATGAACAGAACATTTGAAATAACAAACACTCAATAATGATTTGAGAAATACATACTCATAAACAGGTTTTAACACTTTCAACACAACTCCCCTAATTACAGTTTGTGAGTACACACACGCACACACATACCATGGGCATGCAATTTGTCTACATCTCTGTTCCTGAAAACTTGCCTTTTTTACTATTCATGATGTGACCATTTATAAGAAACAGTTTTTTTGGTCATTTTGTGTTCTTGTCAGGTTGTCGAGGCAGTTTTCCACAGCCACCTCTTCCAGCTTTTCTGGGAGGATTCCAAGATGTTCCCAGGCCAGATCCATCATGGTTTTCTCCAAGTTCTCCTCCCCTCTTTTATCTGTGACCTTGTTTTTTTGGTCACTATCCAAAGTTTGTGGCCATTGGTGAGGGTGGGAACATAGCCTGATCGGTCAGCCGAGAGCTTCACCTTACAGCTCAGCTCCCTTTCAACACAAAAGACCGGTACAGAGTCCACAATACTGCGTAAGCTCCACCAATCTGCCTGTCAGTCTCACGCTCCATTCTTCCCTCACTGTGACCAAAACCCCAAGATACTTAAATTCCTCCACTTGAGGTATTCAAGTGTCTTGGGGTTTTGTCACGAGTAAGTGTAGAATCATTTCATTCATCATTTGATCCATGTCAGAAAAAATTCACAAGTTTATAATTGTCACAAATTTGCCATAATACATGGTAAATAAAAAAAACTTATGATAATGAGGGGTCATTGTATAATTATTCAACTGTAAAAGCAGTTTTAGCTCTTTCTCTTCAGCTGTCAGTAATTCATGAGCAGCCAGATGTTCTTTTGTTGCTCATCTGTCACATAAACTTTATTTTCCCAGAGTAAAGCCTACTCCATAAAAGAATACTAAAAACATTTTAAGAGCAAATTTATAATTTCTAAGAGAAGATTTTAGGAGATGATAGAATCCCTTTCCATTTAAACCTTAATGTTTTTATCTGAAGAAAATATGACAAGTGTTCTCAGCTTCTTAGACTGTTTTCCATCTTCCTCCAGGTGTTGCCCATCAGCAGGTAATTTCCAGGCCGATAGATCCTCCTCCTGTTGTCGAGCAGATGGTGCTAACCGGGACATAATGTTGCTGTCTGCCTCATCTTGTCGCCTCACTAATCAGATACTTATGAACAATAATACATTTCTGTTGTTAGATTAAACACTCTGTTAAATGAACTTGTAAAACAAATAATTTTTTATTGGCTTTATTTTTGTCCTACAATATTGAAGAACTTCACTATTTTTACATTACTGTTCATAGAAACAAACTTTCTAAAGCAACATTGTTATTCTTTGTATGAGCTTCCCAACCTAATCGTCCTGTAGCATGTTTTCTAGAAATAGCCATGATTCAATTTTTAGGCAGCCTCTGGCTTTGACAGTTATCCCCCCCAAACCCTGGCCCATGTCGCAGGGCTCTCAGATGGATCATTTTCCCTCCTGGCTCTGCAAGCTAGTGGCCGGCCAACATAGGAGCCATTTATTTCCTCTGCAGCATGCTGAGAATAATCTAGGGTGTGCGAGTGCATGTGAATTGGTCTGTGTCTCCATATGTGTGCGTGGCGGAAGCACGGGAGCAGTTAGCAGAATGAAGTGAAACCCTGGTTGCCAGTGGGCCGATGCCAGCAGCAGCGGCGAGGTAAGGTAATGCTCTGTGTGAGAAAGAATCCAGCATGATTTAGGAGCACCGTCAATGAGCTGGGCAAGGACAATGGTTCACTTGAGTTTGGTGGAGAAATAAGGACAGGGCTGGGGAGATAGGCGGAGGCTATGAGGAATATCAGGATAAGGGGCTGATGTAAAAGAAGGGGGAAGAGATTACTCTCAGTGTGGGCCTGAGGATATGGATTAGGATGCAGCCAGCCAAGGCATTCAGAAATGTGGGAGATAGAGGAAGATTTTCTATAGTTGTAGGAACAAAAAGTTGGCAGCTGGGTCAGTGTCATGGACTAAAGTTAAACTCCAACATAGTTTCTTTAATAATAAAATGTTGACTGTTTCAAAACGTACTTAAATTATAATTTAATAAATTACAAATAATCAGTTGTCTTAAAGCCCTTTCCTTGTTTTTTTTTGCAAATTTTGTAAACACGATTATTAAGGGGGACCTGATACCAATTTTTCTCAAACCAAGTACAAGTATGAGTACTTCAGTTTGGGTACTCACCAACATCTACTACCAATATTGAGTATTTTCTGATTTAGAAGTTAAACAATACACTTGAGTTTAAAAACACATTTCTTTCATTTAGAACAAGGTGTCTTTCCTTCCTTACAGCCCCTCTGACTGGAGTACATCAAATATACAGCATTATACAGTATGTCCTGTTGAAACTGGTAGAAATATTTTAAATATAGAACTGACAAACTTTTCCCTGAAAATGTAAACTGTAACACATTCAATAGAGTATCAAATCTGGTATCAGTCCCGAGTATTGGGACATTTTGAACAATTACTTATGCTGGTTTCAAGGCACCACTAATGATTTTGCACATAACATTTTACAATTATTTTTACCGTAAATGCCAGTGTTGGCAGCAGCAGCTGTCTGTAGCACTTCTGGTAGAACTTGGGGCATCTCCGGCAACAAATATAAAATAATTTCTGCTGAAATACCTGCATAAGGTGTAACCGAAGGTAAAACAAGTTTGAAAGTTGTATAATGACAGAAGTCTTTGCACAGGCTATGCTGTTTTCCTCAACCTCTGTGTCACAATGTAAATATATGACAAATACTGTATAATTATGTGATGATAAGACACTCTTGATAACCAATTAATAGGACATCATTTTAAAAAATAACCAAACTATCCCTTTTAGACAGCAACATTTCATTTTATTTTAAACCTTTAAGCTCTCTAAAAATATTTTTTTTATTTAGCTATGTGTAGCAGGTAAAAATCGTTCATAAACTTTCCACAGAACCTCTAATCAAATAATTTGAATTTTCCAACAATAGTGTAAAATCAAAAATACATGTTCACAAACATAGTGAAATATCTTTCCCAATACAGCTATTTTTAATATAAAGAAATCCACAAAATACAATTTGGTTTACAGTAAAAGCCATCTTTGGTACCTGTGATTTCATAAATTTCCTCATGATATTTATTGATCTAGACCCTGGTGTTTACAGTAATGACAGCTCTTCAAAGACTTAAATAAGTGAACAGATTGTGAAGTGCACAAATAGTAAACAGCAGGGGAAAAATAGTGTTCATTTGAAAGTGTGTGACGCTGATATAAAAGGACCCCTGCATCAATCAGATTGCTCATCATCTGCTGAAACACGGTGTTTGTTTACTGTTCTTCCCTGTGTACCTGTTGGCTGACACTCTTCCATCTTCATTTGTGCACAAGGAGCCTCTTTTTTTCTTCCTGGTGATGCAGCTGCTTCCCTTAAATTAACTCTTGGAGGTGTTTCTTCTGCATCACAAAGAATGCCCCCATTCTGCCTCTCATGTCATCTGATTTTCCTCCATTTATTTTGTAAAGTTCAAGACTATTTGGGAGCTATTAGAGTGTCCTGTGTTTATCACCAAGGTGAAAGAAAAAAAGGGAGAATATTCTGAAGTTGCTCTGTTAGTGATTCCATTTAATAAAACAGATTTTGAGTGTAGCTTGAAATTATAACTGATGGCTGCTTTAATACTGATTTCAGTGCAAACAGAAATCATTTTACTTGAAGGCCCTGTGTGTGTATGGGCACAAAGTCACACACATATATATATATGTGTGTGTGTGTGTTATTGTGTGCAGGATTTTTTCTGTCTGAACACTGTCTTCCATACTACAGAATAATTTTGACTTCATGGCCATGGAATGAAATTAGTGATCCCAAACCAGACTCTGGAGGTCACAGTGCAGATTATTTTGTTGGAGTAATCTAAAATTCTAGTAATCCCATCTATTCTGATCCCTTATATTTTATTTTTACCTTCTTTCTCCTGCCATTACAGAGAGATAATAAAAACACAACATTTGTATTGTTTGTACTCTCAGAAGTTGAAAGAGTCTGGATGAGGTATACTTGATGTTTGATTTTTCAGTATTTGTTGCTGCAAATGTTTTAAATCTGCAAGGTGTTTGCTCTATACTACATGCAATTATTTTTATATGTATTGAATGGCATTAGCTTTGTAGGAAATCAAATAAGCTACTAACAAAACTTTAAAATGATAATTAGTTCCTAACAATTTTGTAGGTTTTATTCATTTTAAATTCAGTCTATTTCATGAAAAAAACAAAAACTAAACAGATTACCTACTGTTTGAGCTCAATTTGAGTGGATTTACAAGGTATTTGGCTGCTGATTCGCCCGTGTACTGCTTTAAAAATGCCTTTATTTATTTAATTCTGGCCCTCTTTTTTATTGATGAGTCCATTAACAAGAGGAGACGCGTGAAACCCAACAAACCAACCGTCTCTTTCATTCTCTTCTTTCTGTCATTAATTCTGTCACGCACGCATGTCTCTCTGTCTCTCACACACACTTACACACACGCACACATCCGCACAATGTAATCGCAATCAAGGGTTCAGTGTGTGTAAATGTCAGGTCGTTAGTGAGCTCCAGTCTCCTCTCGTCTAATTGGACAATGGCAAATATAGCCGCTCACCATTGATTCCTGCACATCCTGTGCTTTCACGTCCTGTCGTGTTTTTTTTTTCTTTTTCACTCTAATTCATTTAGCAAACTCATTGAACAAAGCCATGTATTTTCACCATTTTATATTACAATCATAAGTTTTATATGTATTTTATTTTAAAACTTTGATACGCCCCAAATGTTTTCATGTGCATTTTTGGGTTAATTTACATTTACTGAACACTCACAAGTTAGGAAGCAGCCAGGATAGAAGCTAAAGAGAAGAAGTTTCAGGCTTCTGCTTCACTTTTTAGGTGCCTGTAAAATATTTAAGTCACCAAACATGCATCAGTCATGACTCATACTGTTTGATCAGATTTTGGGTTTAGTTCTTCATTGCTCTTTGCTCTGTTTCTGGCTTTTGAACAGTATCTTCTAATGGCCTAAAGCAACATGGCTCAGATACTGAATCAGACAAGAAGAAGATACATTCTGAGAAATATCCTGGTGTGGTTGAAAAGAAACTCAAAAATAACTAGAGAAATTGCATTTCCTGCGAAAATGCGAGTGTGAATGCCTGTTGCTGAAAACTTTAGCTGAAAGCTGC
>JARVJO010000164.1:13192547-13218387 GCA_031762555.1 Cynodonichthys magdalenae | reverse complement strand
TTTCGAAATTGACGTGTTTCCATTAAGCAAATTTATTTTTGAAATTTTAATTTGCGCATTTTCATGGTCAATGGAAACGCGACTAGAGACACAAGAGAATCATGTTCAAACACTCTGACCTCTTGATGAGTTGGTGTCTCCAACCTAATATTTCTGTAATCTAACATTCAATTAATGAACTGCAGATGGAAACAAATTCAAGCATGGGAATAAATGTTGGGCAAAATCCTACTGTGTGAAAACCTGTCAACATTGTCCATCCCTGCCACTAAAAACACTTATTTTGTTTTATTTTCAGAGTAGATGATTAGATCCTCCAAATTTCCAAATAGAGGTCAAGTTTTTGGTCAATCTTCATTTTTATTATAATCATTAAAAAACAAAAAGCACTCCCTAAAGAATGTGACTTTTATTAAATGAATAAATATAACAATAAGACATAACAAAAAATAAAATGCACCACAGTAAAGTTTCTGTCGAAACTTTAGTTAAACACAAAATACAGACCTCTAAATTTGAGTTTGCACATCAGGTTGAACAAATTACACACATCAGAAGAGCCAATTAATGCTCCAGCATGTTGATTTAGGCTTTGTTTTAAAAGTTTCTTTTTTTACTTTTTGTCTAAGTGATCCCCAGAGTTTGGTGCCACGTTGTGATGGTTGACATCTCCAAAGAGAAAAAAAGGAAACACGAACAGCTGCTGTGGCTGCAAACCAAACTGTCCTCATTCTATCCAAGTGTCTCTTCGTGATTTTGTTTTTGTTGACCGAATGGTGTCTTCCATCTCTGCTGAAGCTTACAGCCAAACATGGAATAAGGAGGACAAGACAAAGCCGCCTCATTTTTAGCATGCAACAGTTTAGTGAGAAGTCGTACTGCAACATATTTGGCACTAAACATCATTTAAGCTCATATTTCTGCTGAAAGACATGCACACTGGTTTAAGTAATCTTAAAAACATCATTTTCAGGCCATTTTAAAGTCTAATTTGCATCATGAAGAAGTGTTAGTTGTTTTAGTCTTTCAATGTTGGCCCTTTGGACATGAGACTTGGCCCCATTTGTCTGACTGATGTGTTATTCAGGACACGATGCAATGCTGTGCTCTGTATTCCATCGACAGACGCAGTGGGGACTCCTCAGTTAGTTGCCAGCATGTGAGCCTCTGGGAAAGTATTGTCCAGATGCTTCTCTCCCAAACCAGGAAGTTTCATTGCCAGCGGGAACTCAACGCTCTAATTTTACATCGTTATATGTGCCACCGTGTTTGTGCATGGGGATTCTTTAAACTGGTTGCTTCTTTATGTTAGAAAGAAATGAAAACTGTCAAAATAAAAGTTGTTTGTTTTTGTAATATTGATATTAAAAACATTGAAGTCATCTGAACATTAAAAGCACAGTTTTGGATTCAAGTTCAAGCTAGACTCTGTGGAAAGCTCATGAACAATTAATTTCTTGTTGTAGATAGCTCCTCCTGGAACAATGTCAGTTTGGATAAATATAAATAAATGTTGATTGGATTGCTGAGGCAGCAGTTAATCATGAAAAATCTATTATTTTAGACCTTAAATGCATTTTATTGTACTTGGAGTCTTTAGGAGTGCAGAAAAAAGTTGAATTTAGTCTTTCCTGGTGCTGCAAAGATATCTTATATTGTGTTTGGGTCCTATTTTCAATCTGTTCAGTTTTCTCTATTATATTTACTGAAAAATAAAGTCACAGTATGTGTTGCGGAACTGCTAAAAACAGTCAAAGACTAACGGTTTACCAATGTCGCAAATTCGTGGTTCTGCAGGTTCGTCTTCATTCTTCTGCAGCTCTGGGTCAGACTCTGGCTCCAATATGTAAGCCTGGATGGACAAATCGTCCCTTGTTGACATTGTGGTTCCACTTCATATAGACTCCAACTGAATGATTTAAATGTGAAAAAAGTAATAGTAATTATGTTTCTCTAAGAACTCCGTAGAGCTGCATTTGCTTCCTATATGAGTGGAATTTAGTGACACTGTTGTTTCTGATTTGTGCATGCCAAGAAGAGATTTGAAACACGCGTACGGCAGCCTTTAATTTCACATTCCAAAATTTATTTTAGATATTTTTGTCCTTAATATATTGACGCCATTGTCTTTATCAGTACATTTTCTGCCCCCTGTCTCTATTTGAGCTGTTATCAGAAGCCTTGTGGAGGTCTTAACATCACTGCAGCAGCTGTCTGTGCTTTAATCTGATACCGGGGTTGTCATTATCCATAAGAGGAGACAGCCTGTCCCTTCCAATATCCTTTGTGCGTCCATCTTTCCCTTTCACACCTAGACTTGCCTCTGTCTGCTTCATAAATATTCAACAGTGATTCGTGCACACAATCTGCCACTTTGCATCATTTCTGCACCTGGACTCACGGAGGTTGACACTCACCTCTGTTCAAACCTGCTTTTTTGTCCTTTGTTTACCACCTTTCACTCTCCTTATCAACTCTTACTTGTCTTATATTTTTGACTCCTCCTGCCAACTCTCCTCTCCTCGCACATCTCAAACTTAATCCTATTTTGTCCTTTAAAGGGTTTTTTTGTTGTTGTTTTGTTAAAGGGTGAAGTTTGAGATGCTTATAGTGGGAAACAATTGAGTTGGAGCACAATATTTATGACAGAAAAGAAAAAGAAGAAAAAAAAAGATTGGCAAACAACAGATTGTTGCGTCTTATTTTTTCCTTGTTTTCAAAGTTCAGGGTTGCATCCTTCAGCTTTCCTCTGCAGGCAGAGGTTAGGGTTTGACCTATTAAAGTTTGTTAAGCAGACAAAAGTTTTTATGTCTGAAAGCAAGAAGTATGAGGATCTCAGAATGTCTGAGAAATGATTACTTGAGAAGATTAGAGAAAAACATAGTTTATAATAAGGTAAAATTACAGAACATTAACAGTACCACTTTTATTTTCAAGCTAAACAACAACATGGAAAAGAAAGACTAACTACATTTAACATTTTCAATACAAATGTTAGATTAGATATTTATTGTCTGGGTTTGATTTTACCAATAAATGGCTGACATATATATATATATATCAGGGGTGCAACGATACAGAAAATGCACGGTTCGGTTCAATACTTTAGTGTCACAGTTCGATATTTTTTCGATACAAAAAGGAGCAATGTTTATGCCCTTCTTAACTTGTAATTTATTGAAATTAATTTTGAACATTTGTTTAACCTCAAAAACACAGTTTTCAAAATAAATGTTGCTGAAACAGCAAGTTTCTCAGTGGATCTGTGCTCCACAATGCAGCCTTGGGGGAGTAGTCGAGCACAGAACATCTACTGAATACATAAATAAAATTTAAAAATCTGTATTGTTCGGTACAAGAGTGTATTGAACCTAAAGCACTGTATTGAACGGTTCGATACAGTAACATGTAATGTTGCACCTCTAATATATATATATAAATATATATACTGTATATAAAGTTGTCAACCAAGTGAGTCATATTCTGTGGAGAGAAAACCCAAATTCTGGTGCAAACGGAGCAGTTTCAGGAATTTAACAATATTTGTGTTGCCAAAGGCCCATTTGGGAATGCGCGTTTCAAATTAACCAAGGCAATGTTATACTGTAAATAAACAAAATGAGATTCTCTTTAATGCTAAAAAACGAGGCAACTGAAATAAACCTACAACTCAGCAGAACACATGAATAAAAACTGATCTGACAAAAAAAACAATCCCTCTGACTTAGGCTGTGCTAAATATAAAGTAAGATTTTTTTGCTGTAACAAAAGCAAATGAAAAAAGCAAAACAATTAAGATTAAACATATTTTTAGATTATTTTTTTTTTTTAGAAAATACAAGCATGGCTTGTTTTTACTAATGAGAAAAACTGTGCAGAACACATTGTAATTAAGATCTTTTCATAGAAGTGTCTTTACTGCACCAGATTTTTAAAGCTCTTTGCAAGCTGATGGTGGCACACTATACATTGCCTGTTAACACATCTGTAACACATACTGGGAGGTAACACAGAATTGCACACGTGGAAGTGTGGTGAGAGCCTGTGAATGTGGCACAACACGGCCAAAGGCATGCGACCAAGTTTCCTGGTGGGAGGGGGTGAAAGAAATCAGGGCACTGGCAAAAAAAAAAAAAGACGTACACAGGTTGAAAAGAACAGAAAGATAAATAGACAAGACAAGCAGAGACAGATTGAGCGAGGGAAACGAAGTTTGAGAAAGAACAGTATAGCTTGAAGAGACACTCGTATTGCTCGTGTTCAGGTTTGGTCGGTTGTTTGGTCTGCTGGTCACAGACAGGACATTTACACTCTGTGTGTCTAACATAAATCATGTCACATGGCTGAATGAACAGACACTGCCAGCATTTTAGCTTCAACAACACCTCGCTCTGTGCAGCCCACCCTGCTGTCAGACACACAGCGCAAAGTCAAGTGTGCACTATGAGGATGTATAATAAGCACAGTCATGCAGACAAACAGTTTGTGTACAATATCATTATGCTTACTGAAATAAAAACACTCCATTTCTACCGCCTCTCGGTGTGGAGGAATTTGTTTTGCACAGCACATTTTTATCCTCATATTTATGTCATCATTTCCCCCCTAATTTTTATCTCTTTAACTTATGACTAACTTCATCATAAATGGGTTGTGGAGTAATGGGCATGCTGCTAAAAGTCATAGTTCCACTCTTCTGGTTACTGTGTTCTTGTTCACCACCATGCTGGATTGATAATATCTGGCACAGGTTTCACAGACTGCAGCGCTATCCTTTTGATGCTTGTACAAACACAGGGCCTGAGACAACAGACTGCGAATGCTTTGATGCAATTAGCCAGCAGAGTGTGAAGCAGAAAACCTTTTGTAGCTTTATACACAGCTCATGTAAGCAGAGTCAACATGACTAGGACACGGGATCAGTCGACAGAAGCCGAGTTGCTTTGTTGACGCCTTTATATCTCTTGTGTGTCAGTCACAGACCGGAGTAAATTTAACACTCGTATGAAAAACAGCAGGGATGACAAGGGATCTGGTTGGAGATATGCTGTCCTGTTATGTGTAGTTGGTGAAGGGCATGATCATACAAAGTGTATAGATTTTACTGGGAACCTTCAGATGAATTCTCTGGAATTCATAGAAAAAGGTCAGGAGATGACAGACATGCTGATAATGTTAAAGCATAAAGGAGGCCACATGAGTGCTGCCATTTCATTTTTTTACAAGATTTAATCATTTTGACAGAGGTCTCCAGGTGAAAGAGAATAAAATATAGTTTGAATTAAAAGCAAACTAACATTGTACATATGTTCATATCTGTTTTTTTCCCCCACAATAAAACCTTATTAATTGATTGTTGATTGATTTTATTTAAGTGTCATGCACCTCTGGTGCCCAGCTTACACGAGCAAGACACTCCACATACAAAGCGTACATAACAAGATGGCTACATTCAGACATACCATACTTATAACATTACATTTTTTAACTCAGCCAAGATTCTGCACTCCTCTTCTTTCCCAAGCTTTACAGACAAAAGCAAAAATTTTCCCATACTGAAGGAAATTTGTAATTGATTAACTAAATGTTTGATGCAGTATTAGATTTTACACTTTCTGATCACTGCAGCAGTAAGGTCAAAACAGACCATGGGCCAACCATGGAAACCAGGACCCATGGTCCAGGAATCCAAACAGCTCCATGAGAGTTGGAACGTCAGCCCCTCACCCGGCACCCCCCCAAGCCCTGAGCCCATCTGCAGCCCAGGCCCCCCCAGGCGGTCCGTCCCTCCTTCAGAGAAGAACAAATTGAAATGAATTTTCCACCATATTAAGGTCACAGAAAACACAGATTCTCCTCTACAGAGAGTCCTTCACACTACCAGTTCTGATCTGGGCGCAAAAGAACTGCTGTTTTCAGGATAAATGTAGTTTTTCATTGGGTTCAGTCTGATTCTCTCCCTTAAACTTAAACCTGTGAATGTTTTTGGCCATGGCATTTGGTGCTAATAACAGGTAAAGGGTTTGAACTTATATAGCACCTTATCAAGTCCCTTCGGACACTTCAATTATATACACATTCACTGATGATGGTAAGCTACATTGTAGCCACAGCTGCCCTGGGGTAGACTGACAGAGGCGGGGCTGCCATGCTCCTGTGCCACTGGACCCTCTGACCACCACCAGTACTCAAGGCGGGTGCAGTGTCTTACCCAAGGACACGACGACTGAGACAGATGAAACAGGGAATTAAACCAGCAACCCATCGATAACAGGACAACTTTGTTTTTTCTTTAAACGAGGTGTTCTAAAAAATTTGTGGCAACTGCAAACTTTCAGTTGTATCCTGTCACTCCATCAGTACTAAACTGAGAAATTTTCCAACCTCAGCCCAAGTTGCCCAAGCTCAAGAGATCTCCAACACTGTGTAAAACTTTTGAATATAAACGAAACTGTAGCTTCATGACCAACTGACCCCTGTCTCTGAGGATGACTCTGTACCATCTGATGAAAAACACTTGGACTTGCCCCTTTTGTTGACGATAAATAAACCATTGTCACAAGAGATTGTAAAAGGAGGATAGAATAAATAAAAAGCAAAAAAAAAAAAAAAAAAAAAAAGATGCGAGGGAGTTCACAGACTCAAATTGATAAAAACAGAGGGAAAGTTGGGCACGAAGTAGGAAGGAAACGAGGAGGGAAAAAAAGAGACAGTAAGCAAAAGTAAGAAGGAAAGTAAAAAAAAAAAAAAAAAAACAGCAGGGCAAGAGTGTTTGGCAAGCTAATTCCCAAATATCGACTCTGCTTTGATTAGTAACTGGAGGGAACCTTTTAATGAGAGCGTTCCTTAATCAAACCCCAACATAACACTAAGCTGTCTCTTACACCAAGCTTCAGACTTCCTCCCCTGTGCAAGTCAACAGTTGATGATCCTGCTGCTCTCCCCCAAACTGCGAAAGTAATCGCCTACTTAAATATGTTCAGACACTCAAGTAATTTATTATCTTCTGCAGTGTTCGGATTAAAACCTTCTTTCTGGGGGCTTTTGGAGCTGTATATTGATGTTTTGCTTGGCACACTGGAGCAATAATAGGGCATTGTGTAGTGTAATTGTCTCCAATACCTGGGCAATGATTTTCTGTGTGGAAGTCTTCAGGGAGGAGTGTCTGGTTGTTGCTAGAGAGTGATGGGCTGCCAGAGTGGTAAAACATAAAATCTGAGGGAGGAATACGGAGCACCATGTAGATGGACAAAGAAGAAGAAGCAAGACCTTAAGGGACAAACAGTTTGAGAAGCATTTTGTGCACTATAGACTGCATACCGCTGGTCTGCTGAGAGTGGGTTTGTCTTGGTGGTCTCCAGTGCGCTCATTAGGAAGCAGGGACAGCATCACAGTGGCCCTCCTTTCCCAGGAGAAAGAAAGCAACTAATTAGAGGTGTCTCCTCCTTCCTGACACATCCTCATCCCCGATGGAGCACCACAGCTAAAGAGGAAGAAAATAGCAGCTCCAAATTGTTTAAAAGAAATGTTTTTTACTTCACAGATACATTAAATTAAACTTACCACAAACTATTGAACATTTTAGTAAAGAACTTAAAAATCCAATGCAGCAATTTTTAGCTACCATTAGCAAACCCAACAATCAAACCTGGCCCTCATTGAACAGCAGGACTGGAGCTGTGGTGGTTGAGCTACTAACAATAAATAAAACAAAATAAAGTTGCACAGATTCGAGAAGAAGCCAGCCAGTGATGCAGCAGAGATAAACTCAAAAACAAACAGCCTGCATGAGTCTGTTTGTTAGATGTGCACACAGACGAGACACTGGAATGAAGAAACAACACTTTTATATGGTTGCTTCATTTTTTTTAGTTGTTTTCCCTGTGTATGGCCAACACTGTCTTTTTGAAGCTCATGAACCACAACAATAAATATAAAAATGGAAAATATAAAAAAAAAAACATGGTGGTCTTAAGACATAATTAAGAACATATTGTGGTTAGCTCTGTATTAGTCCAGAATTATTCTGAATTAATAATGCCATTTCTGCTAAAACATTAAAACAATTCATGAACCTGATTTAAATGATCAGCTTGAAAATAAAGACAGATGTGTTTGAGCTCAGCCCCTTTGCTTATGGGAGGCTCCTTTTTACAGCACACCATTTGAATAAAAGCTTATTTAATACATTTTATGGCTTTTACTTAAGTACTTTTCTTATCTGTTAAGGTACTTTTACTTAGTTATTTCTTTCAAGTACTTTATATACTTCTGAAGGTTTTTAGTTTATGTTAAATAATCCAGTACTTACTAACTAATAATGCACATCTTATTTCTGAAATGTGACAATACTGAGTGTTCAAAGAACAAGTGTTAAACCATATTAATTGTAGTTTCACATAAAACAACCAGGAATTTCAGACTAGAGGGAGTTATGACATATAGGTTTTTTTTAAACCATTTTTATATACTTTATGATCATTTGTATTACCTCAGCACAGAAATATATAAAATGACCAAACAGCACAAACACAGTGATTATTGACTTTTTTAATTGAACATCTTCTCACAGATATCCCACAAAGAACAGAAGATTGAGAGGATTTTTAGCTTTTCTGTAAGTTCTAAATGTGTATTTTAACATTGTACTTTAGCTACATTTATAGCTTTTCTTTATATAATATATTGGGTAAAGTGAAGCCTTGAAGGAATTCATTCAACAAACTGAACAGCAGTTTATTTTGAGCTGAGCCAAGGAGTACTTTTAGGTGGTGAAACTTGTATTGGTAATTATAGGTTTGTGATTATCAACAGGTCTGTGTGCAGCTCCATGCTAATTTGCACTAGTCCTGGACGACTGCTCAGGTCAGTATTAAAATGAACTGGTTGTTCATGAGTTTGTAAATCAATGAAGTCGTTGAATTGTTTGTGCTCAGTCCCTGAAACTCTCACAGTTGCTTTTTCTGATTTTTAAGTTTGTTAACTTTTTCACTATATTTAGGGAAAAAGGGTGTAAAAAAAAGCACAAAAACTTTATGTTTTTCATTTTATTGAGAATTTAGCTAAATCTTTCATTATAAATATATTCATACAAATTTTCTATAGAAAATATTTGAAACAAACTGTTGTTTGCCTATGAGGGGGTGAATTGATGTTTGTTCATCTGAAACATTTATTTTCTGTCACACCACCAAACTAACAAGCGAAGAACTCTGGTTAATTCTCTCCAAATTCTGATCAATGTTGTATGTAAGCGATATTCGATTTGATCTAATTTCATTTGCTTTTCAACCGCTTCTACTCCTGAAAAGATCAGGAGGACGAGTTATAAACATCTGTGTAGGATTTCAAGTCAAAGAAAAGAACGATCCTGCCGTCTTTTCATCAGCTGTGACACTAAACTGTACGTTTACCACAGTCCATGCATGCCTTCTTCTCCCTCTCTGGCTTCAATGAATCAAAGGCTGCTGTGGGAGGAAAGCAGAGCTCATTAGCTGCACTTTCCAGGGAACCTCTCCCTCAAACCTCTGACAGCATTGCTCTGATCGATAGCTGTCTTTCTGTGCTGTGTCTGCCTTTGCTCAGGCTTGTGACTAAGCTAAGCGCTGCAGTGCTTCGATATAGATGGACTGAACGACTGTGTGCTCTACGGGGAGGCTAGACTTTGAGCAAGTGCTGAATCCAACTGACATGTTTATATATTTTATTTTTTAAAGAGAATGAGCTGTCAAAAGCCCTCAATATTTTATGACATGAGAGGCACACGGTAGGGGGGATGCACATTGTTTTAGTGCTGACTCAATTGTGTTGTTGTTGTTTGAAATGAAACAACGAAGTTGAAAAGGCTCCGGGTGTGATCACATCTCTATTGTTCACATTTCAGCTATTTGAAGAGAGCTGTGTGAGAGCGGCTGGAAGATGTTAGCAGATTAGATCCTTGAAATACTTTTTTTGTAGGTATGATGTGGATTTATCAGTACTGCCTTTTGAGGTGAAACACTGCTTACATATGAACGAGTAATGTGGTTAAGGATTATTAAATTATTTATTTTCAGTCACTAAATAAGGAGCAATGATTTCCTGTGGTTTCATTCAAAGTGGTTAAAAGTGTTTTATTCCATGTTCACTGCGACACACTGCTTTACAAAACTTTTTTATGCATGAAAAGTGTTCAGGTGTAGTAAATTAGTAAAAAACAGTAGAATATAAAGCACCCCACTAGAAAAAAAATTGTTTTTTTACATTTTTAAGTTTGAACAAAAAATTACAACTATAAATTTAGGGAAAGTACGGAGCCCATCCGGTGACATGGTAGAAAAAAAAATTATCACGTGGCCACGAGATAATTTTCTGCTGTTTGTTTGAGGTTCTATCTAAAAGTTTAGCCTAATAGTTCAAAGATTAATGAGCTATTTTTGAGATTACATTCAAAGCCCTAGTTGAGTATCGGGAATCTGATTTTTTACTGTGTTCCTGAACGTTATAAATTTCCGTTCAGTCACATCATACAATATGAATGAATGTGGTTTTCTTTCACCTAAATGCTCCCATTCAGGTACGAGTCACTCATAACAATGTCTAATTGAGTGTATTACGTGAATGCAGACTGTTTATGTGGTCAGCGACCTATTTGAATGGCAATTCATCCCAAGATTGAAATAAAATGAAATTAATTCAAACTTGTCCATGTTAACAATCGACAGTCTCTGCATGGAAATGAATGCAAAAACTAGTTATATTATTGCGTGGGAACACATTATTATCCCGTGGCCACATGATCATTTCTTTTTCTACCATGTCACCGGACGGGCTCCGTAGGAATGTTTTAAGAGAAAATGCACAATATTCTTGTTTGCCGAAAGTTGGACAGCTTTTTCATATGTTATTAAGTAATGTTAAATACAGTCATTTTTAAATTTCTTTTCAGTGTTTGAAAGCAGACAGTTGGGACACAGCAAAAAAAAAAAATATGACCTAAAAAGGTAGCTGAGGTGCCATATTGACTCATGGAGTTGACATACTCCTTAGTTTAAATATGATTATCTTGTTTCATTGTCAAGGCTTTGAGCCAAATATAATTTAATGTAATCTAATCAGTATTGTGCAACCTGGCTTAAGCATATTTTCAGTAAAATTATCGTTTTTTTTTTTTTGTTTTGTTTTTTCGAACTTTTGGGCCAGAAATTTACACTTTACATGGAAATTGGTGTTATCAAATATTTTGAATATGACAAAGCTTGGTTCATGTATTACAGAAATTTAAGCTGAAGCTTAGTGTATTTATGATAACCACAGTTAAAACAAAATATACAAATTAATATCACTAGATGATTAATTTCCCTATATGTGACAAAAAGATAGAGGTCCTCAACCCTGTGCCTTGTGACCCACTGCCCTGCATGTTTTAGCTGTTTCCCTGCTTCAACACACCTGATTCAAATAATTAAATTACCTGCTTAGAATGTCGGTAAGTTTAGCAGATGCCTGTTAATCACTCAGCCATTTCAGTCAGGTGTGTTGAAGCAGGGAATCATTTAAAAGATGTAGGGCAGCGGGTCACAAGGAGGATGTATTTTCATGAAACACACCTAATAGCAACACCACACACCATGAGTCAACACCTTCACAGGTGGAGCCAATTAACAAAATTAAGCTGAAAACACAGAACAATTTTGTTGACTTAACTATGTATTTCACGAGTAAACTTTTTGAAAATACTTCAGATTTACCATGAAAAACCAGACTTCATTCATGTCAGAAGGTAGGCTAGTCAGACTGAAACTCACGCATTAATAATGGAAGAAAGAAAGGAAAAAAAATCAGATGGGTAATATCTGAGAACTTATTTGTTAAGTCATTTATCAGGCATAGCAGGGGTTTCCAGATAAAAATCAGCACTCATCTCTCTATTAAATTTCCCCAACTCGCGTCTAAAGCTAATTCGTGGGCACCGGACAACAAAAGAAACTTTCATCCAACGCGTGTGATGTCTGACAACTTCCAACACAAAAGGACAGGAACCTTTGCACTTGCATGCTTCCTCAGAGGGAGGAGAGAGGGAGAGAAGAGGTCCTCCGGGTGCCTCTTGGGCTTCCGTCCTGCTGAGTTGGCCTCTGTGAGTCTCACCGAGCGCTGGTTTAAATTAGCTGTGGCTTGCTGTTAAGCCCCTGCTTAATATGCTCCTGACTGAGAGAGAGTGAAGGAGAGCTGTACAGAGGAAAGGGAGACGAAAGGGAGAAGAAACTTCAAGAGGGTGTACAAGATGAGGTGGAAAAAAACCAAGTGTAATCAATGTGGCACGGAAAAAAGGGAGGATGAAGGGCCTGAGACTGTGTTTGCAGAAAAGAAAGACAAAGACAATGGAATACTGTGCTTAGATAAAGAGATGGAGAAAGGGAGGTTAGACAGTGTGAAGGAGAGAGAGAGAGAATAAAATAGTCAAACAGAGAGAAAAAGGATGAACTTCAAGGTCTATATTGAGTTGGCGGTGGCAGCACCAGAGGACCTGAACAGAATAGCCTTGGCATTGCCTCTTTGGCCAATTAATGTGAAGCTGTCTGGGGCTGGGAAGGCTATTAGACTCTGGGAGAGAAAAACACATTAAAAAAGAACAGGAATAAAGTTCACTGCTGCTTCTCTATAGTGCTGCTTGTATGTTAAAGCCTCTTGTTTTTCTTGACTGAATAATAGTCTTCACCCCCTCCCCCCCTCTCTCCTTCACCCCCACCTCCTCCTCAAAGCCTCTGGATGTAGGCAGAACATCTCTGCTTTATTAAACATCTCACTAGAGACAGGACACCCTCGTTGACAAGCAGCAGCCTTTATTAAAGATGCCGCCGAGTGGAAAGGAGTGAGCATTGAGATTCAAATTGAGGGAGACAAGAAAACACTGTGTGGCCGTAGCTTTAGTTAGTTAGATGAGAGACAGAATTTGAATTGATGTTAATCAAACAAGTAACTGTTTTTTTTTCTTCTTATTTTTTCTGGTTAAATAAGCAGTTCCTGCACTTAAACATGCAGGGTTTGTACACCAGCTGCACAGGGTAAATGAGTATGATGTGTTTGCATGCATGTGGTCAACTTATGTCAAGAAGCCTGTGTGAAAATGGGCAAAAAAAAAAAACGCTCATGGGTAAATATTCATATACATATACCACAAAGATGTTTGTGGAAACTGATGGTTGTGTGTTTTACTTCAAGACATAGACCTCATTTAGAATTTAGATTTGTTGGGTAACAGAAACAAGACTTCCATTAAACATATGTATGCTAAACTTAAAGCGTCACATCTGCACAAGGACCTCGCTTCATCAGGTTTCATTGAACCGATGTGTTAATTAGTGCAAACAATTACCACAGAGTATCTGGAGAGCTTAGCACCATCCCAAGCTTTCTGTGGTGAAGCAGCGTCATGATGTTTTGATTATTAAACACCATGACAGACAGGTTGTTTCAGGCTTTGAGATAAATTTGTCCATGTTCTCTAAATCAAAGCTCAGATCAAAGGAATAAAACATGCGTTAGATTCACCCTTCATATAAATGTGGGAAATTTATTGGCTGGGCTTATTACTTGTGCACCTCTGATGTTCAGGTTTAAAATGAATTAAGTGAGAAATGGTTGCTTTTTATTTCACTCTATAGGTTTTGAACTAGTTCACGGTCAATCAACATATATTCATAAAATAAAAATAATAATAAAAAATAAAATATTCCAGAAAATTATAAAACCAAAAATTGAGTTAGAACCAAGATATTTTGTTTAAGCTTGACGTTCTACGAGATTTTCATTTTATCTGGTAGAATTGGCTTTATAAACAAAAAGTTATTACAATCATTTTAAAGTGACGGTACAATATTTTGTTATTTCTTGTTTGGCAATCGTGTTTTTCTTCATGTAATAATCATTAAATAAGACGTTATTGATGATGATGATTTGACTAAATATTGCTTAAAAAATGGCCAGATTATCCCTTTAAATGAAAAACTGCAACTAACTAAAAACATGTAGGTTTAGTACAAATACTATAAAATGCAAGATAGCACGTGAAATTACGCAATTATTAAAATTGCCTGTACCAGGATAAATCATTAGTGATGAAGATAAAGAAAAAAAATATGTGTTTAAGTTTGACTTATGTTTTAATTTGATCAACTTTGCAGCTCACAATGAATTGGATTTTTTCATCTACTGAAATGCTGCAAAAAAGTAGTTCCAAAAATTTTTTGAATCTCATCAGAGATGTGGTCTAAGGTGGAAATGTTGAGTCCAGTTCATCCCACCTGGACTGAAAGCCCCTCTTCTCTTTGCCCATCTGTCTGTTGTGAGTGTTGTCTTATTTGTTCACAGGGTCACAGTGAAGGGTACAACTCTGCAGCCAAGTTATTTCAACTTTGTGTTCACAATGTTTTTTATATCGAGCATCTGTTTTAGTTTATGACGAGGAAAAAAAAGATAAAATAATATTAGTTCCTCAGCCTAGATGGAAGAAAGTTCTCAATTTTTTTTGTCCAAGATGTAATTTTGTTGTATATAAATAAAGGAGTGAAAAATGAAACATCTGTTTTTATGATTTTTTTATTATTACGACAAATATTCTAAAATCTCAACTTAGCTATAAAATCTTGCTTCAGTTGAGTCTGTTCTTTTTCATAAAGCTGCAAATAAGACATGATTTTAAATAATGACCTCTCCAATCAAGGCCTCATATCCTTGCCATCTGTCCCTTAGTTGTTTTTTTTCCCTTCTCCAAAAGTACAATGTCCTTTATGCTCTCCTCTGATAACACTAATCCCTCTCATCCCCCAACCCCATATTTTGCCCAGATTCTTCTTGCTTTGCATGGGGCTGTCGTCTGCTGCTCGTTTCACTAATGTTTTCTTCTTTTTTTTTTTGCAAAGGTGTATTGTTGCCATCTGTCTCTGGCACAGACATGAACATTCACAAGCATGCACTTTTTGGCTTAACACCAGATTCCTATCTGATCAAGTGTGTTTACCACTACAGCACATCTTGAGCTTACACTGCAAGGGCCCAATATTTTGCTGAGAGATTATTTGTGGGATTTGGATCCCAAGTTTACTATTTTCACTCTAGGGCAGCCTCTTGGATATTAGTGCAGTCACTAAATCCTTTTATCACCACAATCAATACAAAAAATAAAACAAAAAAAATACAGTCATAAAAGATGAAATTTTCTTTATTTGTCTCTCTTTTCCATTTTATTTGATAATATGAAACCAGTCACAACAAACACTAGTACTAGATTTTTCACAACAAAATCAACATTTGCATATTTAATGTTTTCGATTGTTTTACAATACATTTTATAATGGTTTTTTCTTGCTGGTTTTATGTAGAGGGGGTTTTGGTTAAGAGCTCTACATGCCTGACAGCCTGATGAGAACTGATGAAGGCCTGCACAGTATCTCTTATTTTGATATGCTTTCTCTTAAGAATCTGCGAGCGTAGCTCATACATGATGACTCAACTGTGCTAAGAAGCTGTCAGAGCTACAGAAGCAAGGCTATAAAAAGATCTATTACTGTCTCACCAACCAAAGATGGGTCATTATACAGTAAAGGCTCATTGACAGCTAAAGTCTGTGGGAGAGCTTCAAAAAATGTGTTTAAAATTCAACTTTTAAAATTTGCATTAGTTCACAAAAGTTCAGTTGTTTTTCCAGGTATCTGCTGGAGCCACTTCTCCAGTGTGTGGGTCACCGCCCCAAATGCTTTAATGACCAGTTTATGGTTATGGTGAGTGGGGATGGATAAAGAACCCATATGAATAAGGGCCTTGTAAGTGGGCCCATATCTATCCTCAAAAGTTTATTCAAACCTTCTAAGTGCATAAATGAAGTACACAAGATTAAAAACACAGTGTTGTGAGCGCCTCAGAATCCATAAAGTGGTCTCCAAGACTTAAGCCAAATTCACACTTCGTCTGAACTGCTGAAGTGAAGGATTGTCGCAGTTTCATGACAAAAATTATGTCACCAGTGTTCGCAGTGTCGACTTGGTTGCCCCTTTTGGCACACCCTGCCAGCAGAACTTTTCCCCCCGTCCCACTACAATGATAATGTGTGATTGGTCTGAAGTTTTTGAGGCATGTGTGTTTGTGCTAAAAGTGCTCAGACGCTGCATTTCGCTTCAACCAGTCAGTTAATAAAAAAAACAAACAAACAAACAAAAAACGACTCTCTTCCAGAGCCAAGTGCTGTATCAGGAAGCAGCCATTTATAAAGAGAGTTAAAATGTGAAAATCTCCTGAATGGAGATAAAATAGATGTGTACAGAAGAATCCGATAAAAACTTTGGAGCTTTAACTGCAACAGATTTGTGGATAATAACGTTGGGTGAGTGAGGAATCTCTGACTTTTTTTCTGCATCAGACTCCAGCAGGAATAAAATCCATGCAGTGACATATGCTGCAGCTGGAGGGGTTCCCCAGGAGCTTGGCGCAGTGTGTCTCCGGGGCTATGAAAGGTGTGTGCGAAAACGAATGCCGAACAACCACGTGCATCGACGGTTCGGCTTCGGAATGAGTATGTTCCAGGCTTTATTTTTCTTTGACTTCTCAGAGCCAGGCAGTGGTCTAAGTAGTGCAAAGTGGTCTCTAATTCAATGGCACAGGCATCACACAGACCATTGTCATGGAGCCCCATCACTATTTTGTGGCAGTTAAGCAGGTTGTGCCCAGTTAGGACTCCAGCCAGTGTACATAGTTTTCCTTGTCAGGGTGATGAGAGCTTTGGGCCATTCATTAGTTCCCATACCTGCCTACAATCCATCAGCTGTCTCCAGAGGACTCAGCATTGATGTCTAAACCAGGCCTGCAGGGCACTTCTACAGACTGTTGTTGAAATACCTACAGCAGGCTCTGGTCCTTTAAAGTGGGCCTGACTGCCAGATTTTGCAAGTCAGCTTTATCAATACCATTAATGCCAGTCCTGGTACCCCCTGCATGAGCCCGCACTCTCCCAGTGTCATAACAGTGTCAGCACAGAGGTAGTGAAAATCCCCAAATCAAGTCAATTTGAATAATTAAAACTCTGTATACCTCTGTTCTTATTTATTTCCTTTTCAAAATAAAAGTTAGTAATAATTTACTTTATCTTTTATTATTTTGATAGAAAATTTAAGGCTGAATGTGTATTTGGTAGTGGTGGCGAGGGATGTGGGGGAGGGCGCATCTTAGAAGTAAGCAAGGAGGGCAATGAGGAAAATAGGTTGACAGTGGGACCTACACTGGTTAGACTTGTTCTTTCTTACCTCAAAGATTCTTACTTTAGGCTTGGATTATGTGTTTGGCTCCTGTGGTGTTTTATTTGGGCCAGATCTGAGTAGTTTGTTTTTTGCTGCAGTTTGAGGCAGCTGCTGACAAAAACTGCCACTGCCAAAGGTGTCTGCAAAAGTTCACCTTGTGGGTCTGTGGGCCAGTTTTGTGTTTTTTTTTTTTTACTGTTGGTTGAAACACAGAAAAGTCTGTAACACCATGATGCATGTATTTGGGGAAGAAAAAGAGTAGTCAAATTATTTTTGTTTTATTTTAAATAATATTCTTGACTTCCTCTGCCTATAATCCCCCCTTCCTAACTGACCAATCCTCCCACTTGATGGATGACTCCAATCAATTCTTCCAATAAATACTGGGTATTTATAATACTTTTATTTAATACCAAGATATGTAGCTGTTTAACATTAAAAGTTCAGTGAGCATTATTAAACTAGATCAATCTTTCATAAACGAAAACAAAAAAAAACAACATTTTTCTGTTTCTAATCCTCCTTTGACAGCATAGTTTTTGTGACTGGAAGAACAGCATGAAATGAATTTACTGGATATTTATTTATGTCGTGTGACAGGCATTTTTATTTCAGACAGAATTTTTATTAGCATCCCCTAAAAGAAGCAAAACAATATAATGGAATGACAGATGAAACTATTGCTCAGGAAATGAAGAAGGAAAAAAAGCAAGCCTTTTATCAAGGTGTTTTTTTTTGTTGTACTTTGCATTTAAAAAAGAAAAACAAGAAAAACCATTTGGCTCAATGCTTTACACACACAAAAAAAAAAAACATGCGAGTGTTTTCTCTGTTGTTCAGTTAGAGCAACAATATTTTTAGTAAAATGTTTATGTTACATATTTATCTTTGCAGTTATACATTTGGTAGCAGATTGTCCAGTTATCTATAGGATGTTACCCCAGAGTCAGCATGGTGCATTTAATGACCAGCAGGCTGGACTGGAGCAAAGATTTTAGGTTTGCAAAAGATCCCGACAGGTATTCTCTGTTCCTGACTAGGTGAAAAAAGAGAAGGATGTTGGTGGATTTTATATGCGACATGCTTTTTTTCACCCCATTTATTATTTCCCAGTACTCAGACATCACAGTGAAAAGCATCATCCACATTGAATAACCCCAATGAATGACCTCCTTCTAAATAAAGCTTTCAGCTGTGGAGGATATAACTCTTTGTATAACACCGCTCCCTCTTTTTCAGGACAAGGAGACAAGCACTCTGTCCAAAAAAAAAAAACATTTTTTCCATTCAGCAGTGCCATCCGTTTGAATGTGTGTTCAAGTTTTGGGTGGCGGCACATTAAAAAAAAAGAAGCAATCTAACAAGAAATAACTCTATATTTGCTTTCTGTTGAGCTCCAGCAGAGAGCTGCCCAGATGGCCCAATCAGGGAATAGTCTGGCGCATGCATCTGGGGCCAGCAGGCCAGATGGAGAGCAAAGCAGATATGGGTTGAGTCATGAGAAGAAGATAAAACATCCCTGGGTGAAGGACAAGTGCACACTTATTATGATAGGTTACTTGTGTTTCTTCTTTACCATTCTTGATGGGACCTGATCAGATAGATGATGAAGATGAGCTGAGACAAGACTTTAACTACTCTAATACTCTACCAATAATGATGGTAAAATCCATTTTTTTCTAAATGTTATGTTTACATACCAGTCCTCTGTTATACCTTCTTGCACAACATTAATATACAGACATCACATTGCATAAGTTCACATAAAGGATTTTGAGGTGGGAAGATTGATGTTACCATTCACTGCTTTAGAAAAAGAATGGTTACAGAAACAGACAAAAACATTTTATATAGAAAATATGTTTTTACACGGTAAATGAAAATCACAAAGCTTGTTGCCGTCATGTCAATGTGTTTATGTAGACTAGTCCTATTCTGATGGGATTAGTTTTACCCAGAGACAACCACTATTTCAACCTGGAAAGACTTTAACAGAAAAATATAGCAGTTAAACAGTTTTATTGATATGAGAAAGTTCTTTGGCACTCGAGCCCTGGCAGAAGACGTGGATGCAGCGATCTGCTGTGAGCTAGCAAACGTATTCCCCCCCCTGGGCTCGGACACTGGTGGTGGTGTGGAGGCCAGAGGGAAAAGGTAGTTGGAAGAGCCTGAGATGAAGGTGGAGGTGGGTTTAATGTGTCTGGAGAGCAGACTGATCCTTGGGTGCTGGGCCTTTAGACCTGAATCCCTGAGAGAGATCTCAGGCTTCCGTTATCTCATGCGAAATCGCCACATAAAAAGCAGAAGTTGGGGAGTAATTTATTTATTACATGGGGTCCTATTCCTGTCACAATATGGCTTTATAGTAAGAGACTTGCTGACTTCTGTTCGGCTGTTTTATTTTTATAAATATGTTTTATTTCCTATAAATTATTTAAAAAATGTTTATAAAAGCAAAAATGAATCAGCAGAGTATGAATGCATATATATAATTAATGCATGAAGCTTTTATAGTATACAAGTTCATTCAAAAGAAAATCAGAAGTGTGAATACTTTTAAATTACACAAAACAGAACAATATGTACAACAAACCTGGTAAAAATTAACTGTGTGCTACACTTCAGGTTGTCTTTAAAAGTAACAAGAGTCGTGTTTGATCAGATGATAAGTATACTGATCAATAATGACTTCCCTTTTTCTGGGTCAGTTAAATTGATTTCTTGATGTAGTAATAAAATAAATTCCTGGGTTTTATCTGAACATTAAATTAAGCTACAAATAAAAAACTACATAAAATAAGTTATTCCACACAGACCCACAGTGCGTGTGTAGTGTCTGAGGTCAGTGCATGTTGTGAGCTGGTCAGGTGAGGCTGGGGGAACCTGGATGTGTCGGCTTTAAGCAATGTACATGATTCTAGAGATGTGGAATGTCACCTTGCCTTGCCTCTCTTTAGAGGTTTTTCAGGGGTGTTCCACTGGAAGGAGACTCGGGTCAAACCCAGAAGTCACTGGGAAACCCTAAGAATTCCCAAGGAGGAGATTTGATGAGGGATGTCAGGGTTTCACAACTGGACCTGCTGCTTCTGTGACCGAACCACACAAAGTGAAGGAAAATAATAAAAAAAAAATTTAAACATCATAAAATCCTCCTCCTACCTGGTGTTCCTGAACGTTTCAATTCAAAGCTGAGAAGTCTCACAGCAACAAAAACAGAAGCAACCTGTAACTAAGGTAAGATGCTGCTCTGCCCTTGTTGTCTGGGTTCTTTACCTCCTTTTCTCACATCACAACATTATCAGTAATGAATTTATTTTTCATTGCTTGAGAAAATACGTGTTGATTCCATGGGTTAATTGCTCAAGTCTCAAGATCAATATGTGAGAATCTGCAGCCAGAAGCAACACTAACCTTGAGAGCACTATAGGTTAGTTACAGATAGCTGTCCAAGCCACAACAGTTAGTTAAAATTAGGTGTGTGAGCTAATTACATGAACTAATCAGAACTATTGATTTAAAATATTATTTTAATAATTTAAAGAAAAACACCATATTTAAGTGGCTCTCAGTTGCTGTCATTTCTAGCAATGTGAACTTGTGATCATAGAAGAAAAAAAGTTTAAATTATTATAACAAAAATATATAGATTTTATATTGATACTGTGGATGTATGATAGTACATATGTTGACAAATGCTTGAACTTGAAAAAGGCAATTTGTGGTTTTGATGATACTTATGTAAAGATAACCAGCTGGTAGGTGTAGCTTTGTATTGACAGCCCAATGCGCTACATGTTTTTTTTCTCCACAGTTTCAAAAGTTAATGTATTCTGAAAATAATCATAACATGCATTTATAAAATCCACATCAAGGTATCTCCTATAATGTTTTATTAGTGGTCTTTAGTTATGTTTAAATCTCAAATGACAAAATTATAGATAGACAAAAGCTATGTATGACAGAAACAATTGTATGGTTATGGAAAACGATTTACAAAAAAAAAAAAAAAATTCCAGTAATCCCTCCTCTGGGAATGAAAAACATATTTTCAGCCTGCAGGGATAAAAACCGTTTATTTTTTTATTTTATTTTGTTTGTCCACCACATACTGAAAAGGTCAGGACTTGATGCCTCACACCCACGGTAATACCTCCTAGTGCTTGTTGCAACAAGCGCTAACCCACAAGCTAATTAATCCAACCTGTCTTACAACCACCCGTCGACCACTTCATCAGCTCCGGTCAGTAGCTGCGGTAAAGGGTCAGTAGCTCCCCAAACGGCTGAGGTGCTGAAGCGTGAACAGACCGCTGTGGAAGCAATTGCCAGCGAAGACAGAGGTGTTTGTCGTATAAAGGCTTTCACACACAATTCTGTCATTCCAACACATGATATAGTTAAGAATATTTCACTGAGAATGTTTTCAATTGTTTACTTTTTTGTGTAATTATCTTTCTGTGTATTTTGTTCCTTCAAAATGAGAGTTTAATGATTAAATATTGAAAATGGACCTATTTAAGCCCAAAAAGATACCATTTAAAATGCATACACTAAGTCATTTATCTCTTTTTTTCCTTCTTTCACTAAGCTCTGTTCTGCCAAAACAATTAGACTTCTGGTGTTTAAAATATTCTTGACAGTATCTCTAGTCTTCAGGGATCAGTCACTCATTATATGTATTAACACCACATACTGTGGTTTCTACAAAAGGAATACAAAAGGAACCACAAATGTTTTTTTTGCAGTAAATGTAAAAATAAGTTTTCACTTGATTAAATGTAAAACCCTACAGAGCATGTTTTCAGGTAAAATTACACAAAAGCTGAAAATACAACGTACACAAAACTATTTGTCTGGTGGTGTTTGGAGTAAACAGCAAACAGTGCTGATTAAAATCAGCAAAGGGTAACTATGGGATTAATTTAGCAGGATTTTTTGTTGTAAGTACATTTTCTATAAAAAATAATATATTAAATAAAAAAAAAACATAAAAAATATGGCTAAAGAATAAATAAAAAATAAAAAAATAAACCTCCCAGCAAAAGGAACTAATAAATTCAGCTGAAATATCTCCCCCAGGTGTGTTTGGTTTAAAGAGCTAATGAAACTAGCCGTGTATCTCAGTAGATGCACCTTAATGAGGACAGATTCAGCTTAACAAGCAAAGAGATCATCATAGGTGATAATTTTGTCAGTGTCTTTGTGTTTTGTAGTTGATTGATAGTTTTCTCTATCCTGTGAGATCTCTATCAGCCACTTATAGAGTGACTATATGAATATATAGTTAGAAAACAAATCAAACTTATGCATTTTATTAGATAATTAGCACTTAGCATTACAACTGTTGAGTTCCTAAAGAGCTTTAAAAGAGCAGGTTATTAATAATTGTTTAATGTTCATTGACTTCAAAGTCTTGAATCTGGCTTCTTTTCTGAAGTGATTTTACAGCTTTTAGAACTTTTTAAAATTTATTTTAAATTTACAGCAATTCCAAGTTAAATGCTTTAGGCTGCGTTTGATGAATATCTCTTCTTCCTGAACTTGTTTCAGCCGATAATCTCAAATGGTTAGGGTAGTTTTCAGCTGATGCAGTGCAGCTGCTAAGCGTAATGCCTTTGAGGACGGTTGCAACGGAGCCACAAAGGGCTGTTTTTATTCTGCTCTGAGCAGTAAATCCAGTAATGACAAGATGCACAAGCTGACAAGGCATTATACAGCCCAGACTACCTGGCCTTCCATGTGAAACCATTATGCAGGATTTTTCCCTCCTGCTGAATGCAGCTGCACTGAGGGACCTACTTATTACAGCCCAGATGTGTCCGTAATCCATCACTGTCTCTCTTACCCCCATCATACTTCAGAAGGTGTCTGGAGCATGGCCCCAATTGCCTTTGTGCATGTGTGTGAGTGGATGTAAGCATATTTGAGCATGCATGTCTGCATTTCTTTATTTTTGTTTTTCAATTTGAAAGTGAATAGTCAAACAATATTTAATTCACTTTGGTATAAATGTGCATCAGGTATGTGAGTGTTGTTTCATTAGTCTGTAGTCTGCCTGTGATGCACCTTTTTCCTCCTCCATGCCGGTAGTTTATACAATATTAATTAAAGCCATTAAAGGTCTCTAGGAAGTATTGTAAATATTAATGCGGCTCATGTTGAACATCTTTGCTCCATCTTTTTGTAGCCAGGCTCTTAAATTGGGTGTAAAAAATGTGCAAGCAGTAGCATTGAGTAAAACACTCCTGCATCAGCTGGTAGTCAAACAAATTGAGTATAAATTGTATGTTAGCGATGAAAGACTCATGATTCCCACTGTTTAGTTTTTTTCTTCTTATATCTTTCTCTCACTTTATTGCTGACACATTGGTTCATTTTTATGGCTTCTTTGGCTGAGCAATTCTCTACTAAGATGAATAAGAGGTCAGATTCATCACTGAGCTTGATATCCACAAAGGTTTGAAAATTATAAAGCTAGTTTTAAGTGGTACCCATGTTTTGAGTACTGTTAAAGCACAAAAGGTAATTAAAGCATCAAATTAAGACTGTAACTATATTTGGAAAAGTCTCTGCACAAAAGGTCTCTGAAGAGATGATGATAGTTCTGTCTAGTATAGCCGTATGAGCCCCACATGGTGAGTCAAGAGACTATTTACAGCTATCTTTGTTTGCATCGTATGTCACAAGGTGAGGCGAGAGACCATGGTTGTGTTCCTCTTCGTTACCACATGAATACTTAACAGCTTCATGAACTCTTTGGGTCTATTTGAGCAAAGCATTTTCTCTAAACACAAAGCAATTAAGCTCTAAACAGATTCCTCTCCTAACAAAGAGTTTTGTTGCTCTTTGTTGGTTTACATGGTCTTTTACTCTGCTCAGCAAGCCTGTACACACTACAGTCCAAATCAATACTCTGATACACCAATATATTGCCTTCTGCTGCCGGCCACTTTAATGAACAACTATTTGAGACGAGGAAAAGCAGGAATCAATTTTATCATGTTCCCAGTAAACCATTTATGTTGAAGATATTCAATTGTTATCCTGGGGAAAGCGTTCATCAGTACAGAACAATTTTCCCACTGAAATAACACCATGTGCTCCTTTTCCTGCGCCTTTGACCTGAGCTCTCTCAAGTGTTGCAATAATTGCCCAATCAATACACTCTATGTCAATTACATCATGCCAAGAAACTGAGAGGCAAAAACAAGAAACAGACGCAATTCTCCAATGCCGTTTGCCCCCAGGGCCCAATCTTTCACTGGATCAATACAAACGATGACACCGGATGACAACAGAATGGGTAGTATAATCTTTCATCCAGAGCCACCAAAAGAGTCTTGGTACATGATATGTGGCGGCTTTAGTGGATTACAGTCACAGACTCTGCCACTAATCTTCAATGTTTCTGACTAACAAGGAAAAGAAGTGTGATACTTTTGAGAGTTTGCAATGCTCCAAAAAGTGGTAAGCTCTGGAGTCAGTCTCAGAATCTAACAATCAGATCATCTTATCTACAAACCTTCGTCTTACACTTTTTCCATCATCACCAAAGAAAAATGTCAAACTTTGTCTATATAAACAAAACAAATGCAGAAAAGTACAAAATAAACTTTTACCACAGCTTATTTGAAAATAAAAAAAAACATATTCAGTCATTATGTTTTAAGGAGATGCATTTGCACAAAAATTACAAATAATAAGTAATAAAAAAATACTATTCACCAAAACTAAAATGTTGTACAGCTGGTTTTAACACACCAAACATCTGTTGCAGATTTAGTATGAGTGAAACTATTTTGAGGATTACAACAGAAACGTAGCTTTATCTCAGCGTGCCGCCTTAGCAGGGAAGGAGAAGACTGCAGATATACTCTCTCATTCTGGGAAGTTTTCTGTCAGTGGATGTTTCCAACCAGCACATCCACCATAGGAAGTGAGACACAGGGGTCCCCTGGTGTTGAGCACTGAAAGGATCCAGGTAGTGCAGCCAGGTGGCTGCTAACCTCAGGTCTGACAGGAGGCTCTGGAGTTGTTCATACAGACGAATGAGGGAAAACATTTATAGTGAATGAGTTGTTTTTTTTTTTTTACAACAAATTTATTTTAACAATGACTCTCTCTTTTTAGTCTATTTTTTTGCATGAACAAAGATTACACATTACCTGCAATAAACTGTTTCTTGTATAAAAAAAGCACAGAAACTATGAAGAAGTTATAGATAACAAATACTTTGTAAACTCAGAATACAACATAAAATGAAGCTTATGCTTAAATTCAGGCTGGAAGACTCCTTCTACCTCATCAGCTCCATCCAATCGCTGCACCTCATGCCCAGCTGCAGTCAATCAGCTTCAGATCCTCACCTTGTTGTACCAATCATCTCGTTGAGACCCAGGTTAAAAGGCCGACATCCAAGGGTCCACCTCCACCTTCAATCACCAGCTCCTCTCAGCCACCTCCACTCTCTGACCACCACCACCACCACCACCACCACCACCACCACCAGCAGCACCACCACCACCACCACCACCACCACCACCACCACCACCACCACCACCACCACCACCAGCACC
>JARVJO010000164.1:13166296-13179363 GCA_031762555.1 Cynodonichthys magdalenae | reverse complement strand
TGGAGGCAGATATTCGTTGTGTTGTCTAGGGCTTTGTCTTTCAATCTCTCTTTAAATGTCAGTTTTCTCACTTCACTTTTGGGGAAGAAAAAAAAAATGAAGAAACTAATATTTTTCTACTGAAGTGGCACCAAAAAAAAAAAAAAAAAATTATGAAATAATAAGGGAATCCACACAGTGACCTTTCAATCACCTTGTTTACTATACCTGGTCTTTTTTGTGTCATGTCTCAGAGTTGCAACAAAAGGTTGTAAGTTTGTCCCACTTTGCTTAAATATAACGGTGGCACACAGTTTTGTTGGGTTCACCAAACTAACACAAATCACTCCAAAAAATATGAAAAAAAATATTATGAGGTTGAACATTTTCCTGCAAGGAAAGTGAAAGTCAGGCCAGTATTTTAATGTTGCTACATTTTTTATTCATTAGCAGAAAGATTAACATTTGTTTTGTGGTTCATTTTGCTTGTTAAGAAAAAAACAAAAAACAAAACTAAGTGTAACAACTACAACTACTACTTTAACTACAGCTGCAACAAAATGATATAAATATAAAATCAAACACCATTTACACTTATTTTTTTTAAAAACAATACAAATGGTGAAAATACAATAAGATCAGACAAAACAATAAACAGAATTAAACACAAGCAAATCTCAGGCTAAATGTCAATAAATAAAACTACAATTTTAGAAGAGTTTTAAAAGTGAACAGTGAAGGGACTCATTTGATGTAAAATGAAAGATAATTTCTTACTTTAGGATCAGCAACAGAAAAAGCTCTGTCCCCTCTGACTTTCAGCCCCTCCAGGAGCAGCCGGTCAGCTGACCTGAGGCACCGAGCAGGAAGGTGAAGCAGCTCAGACAGATAGTGCAGGGTAAAACCATTTCCACTTTTAAAAGTGGATAAAAGATTCTTCAAATGAACTCTAAAATGCACAGGCAGCCTGTGGGGGTGATGTTCTTCCTCTTACGAAGCCCAGTCAGAAACTGAGCAGCAGCTGGAAACTAACTCAGACTGGCTGACTCCAAGGTAAAGAGCCTTACAGTAATCAAGCTGAGATGTGAGAAATGTGTACATTTGAGAGAAAAGTGTAAAGAAGTCTTTAGTGCAAGACATTTTTCTCCTGTGGTTTTGATTTTTCTGAGAGACACATTATATAGTTTTTCCCTTTTACTTGAACACAGTCAGTCAAGTGGGGGTAGGACTGCAGAATGTATTCACTTCCGGAGTTCCTTGGCCAGGATCTGAAAAAATGGCAGTAAAATCCTAGAAGAAATACATTTTGCTTTTATGTCTGGATACGGGCGACATCAGAATCATACAGTTTAGTTGCCCAAAATTAAGCCACATGCAATGCTCTCAGCAGACCGCTGTCCTGCAAAAACGTTGAGAAACTAAAAATAATTCTGTTACACTTCTGAAGTACTGTTAAACAGAGGTGTCATCATGGCTGCTTTGATTACAGCTTAATGTTTACTAGACTTTTTTTATATTTTTGGCTAAAATTTTGAGTGAAAATTAATTTTTTGTAAATTTCAATTTTTTATTGATGAGAAGTAACTCTTTCTGGTGGGCTGTTTAGTCTGTCAATTCATTTGTTTTAAACGCTGTCAACCTAATTTCACTCTTAATTTCTACATCATTGATAATTTTGGAATATCCTTTGGTGTTTAAGCTTTTTAAGTTTTTTTTAAGGTCATTCTGCCTTTCCAACTCTGTAGTGCAAACTTCATCTGAGTTGTCTCATAATCCCCCCATTATCTTGCTTTCCTCTATCTCTTCTGTGTTCTGTTCTCTTCTGTCTATTTGGAGCTGTGATCCTCATATTATGTTTTACCTAAATGTAAACATTCATGGGACTGTTACAACCTGTAAATACAATATTGTTTAATTATCTACCATAAAATGTAAAACTTCTGTCTGATGTTTTGTTACATGAACATATTAACATACAGAACATGTAAAATCTAGACTGAGTGACTTTTGCATTAACCAGGCGGAAGAAAGAATGCGCATGATTTCACAGTTTAGTTACTTTTCACTGTGTTCCAGGTAATGACATATGTTACCCTGATGACTGAAGTATCAAAGTATTAAAAGTACTAAAAGTGAACATTCGGCCAAAAGGTGAAAATGGTGTATGGCAAAAAAAGAAATAAAAAATTCCGATTTATAAAACCTTCACACCTTCAAGCAACTTTTATTTATAAATCACAGCTGCACCTCAGAGTTTGTGCACAAGGTCCCACCTCAGGTTCTGCCCACTACAAGCCCACATTCAACATAAACAGTCAATGCAAAGTACTTCATGAATGTTAAGGTGTATTTGAATGAGTCAGCTGATCAGTGTCAACAAAAATGATTGGCCGGCTCAGGCACGCACTCCGTCCTGCGTCTGGATGACGGCTGCATCACATCAACAGATTGTCTGTAATTTACACAGATTTTCTCTTATTTTGCAGATATTCAGACTTTTAGAGCGATCTCATGGATTTTTTCAAAAACTCAGCTTTAAATCTATTTTTTCTCAGAGCCTAGGACACTAAAAAAAAAACAATAAATAAAATGAAATAACCCAACAGGAATACAGACTTTAAAAACGAACTTTATTGCTGTCTTGCTCTGTGTTGAAATTTCTCGTTGGGGAGGGGTTCGTGGGGGTCGTCTGTGGAAGAGGGAGGCAGGAGGGAGATGGATTATGATACATGAAATTTTATTTATTTTTGGCTCACCAGCAGAAGATTAAATAATACTGTTAAGAAAGTTGATCTAAGTTTGATTATGAAGTGAAATTAAATATCTGAGAGTGATCATGACGCAGTGTGGCTATAATTCCTCACTTTACCTTCTGTCGCCAGCTTCCCGTCTCCAAATGAATGTATGCATGGGTCAGAGCTGGCACTAGGGACTGCACATTTTCAACCAAGTTCAGGTTTTACAAATCAGAACCTTTGCATGGAAAGTGGTGTACGCAAGCTTTATAAATCTGACCCCTGGTATCTGCGGTATCAATATTTCAGTATTGATCTGCACATCAATAGCTTCAGCATCAGACTGACAAAGCTAACGTTTTGTGTGTAATTTAACTGATATCCTTGTTTAAAGAAAAAAAAAACACTTCTTAATGTCAAATAAAATAATTTTTTCTTCCTGGTCTGAGTGTTGTACATCTTGCTGAATTGAATAATTTTACTTCCTGTTTTCTTTGGGGATCTTAATACTCAGACTCAAATCCTTATTTGATGATTTAGAAACAGTATCTGCATCCTTTGTGAGAGGACTGCTTCTACTTCAAAATATGAATAAATTATACATGAACTCACACATTCGGACAGTAACAGTATCAACTCAATAATTAGCAAATAATTCCCTCTATCACACACACTTATGCTCCCTAATCTATCTTTTGTTTTACTGAGAAAACACTTTTTTTTTGATTCACAACAGTCTCTGACCTACACTGGATTTGAGTTGCTGCGCTCTTCATTCTGTATTCTGCCCCACCACTGCCTTCACAGGCCATTTTCCCCTTAGGAATCATAAATGTGTGAATGTTATTTTCCTGGCTCCCGTTCAACTCATCCACTAACAGCTGCCCGTACCACCTGATGATCATAGAATCTGCAAACAGTGGTTTTACAGTAAGCCGTAAAAGTACTACATTTATCATACCTAAGTCAGGGCTAATCTTGTATTGGTGTGATCAGTGCTGTATAACATCACTGCTGCGTGAGCTGGGTTCCAGATTAAACCCAAACAGTTTGAGCCCACTTTGTTCACTTTCTGTCACTGCATTCGCTGGTTATTTTGCTCATGAAACGTCTAGTGCATTAAAAACGTCCTTTTGGAAGTTTCCATCAAAATAACCTGACATTGTGCAATCTGTTAGCAATTCGAAGTAATACTAAAAAGAGCTTAAAAATGAGTTTATTCTTTGCATTTTAATATTTGAATCTCATTTAAGGTCTTACTGAAAAGGCCCTTTTCATTGTTTTGTTGCAAAATTTTATTCACTGAGCAGCAGTAGGGTAAAAGAAAAAAGAAAATCAGTACTTTTGTACCCACTTCTAAAGTTTGGGGGTCTCAGTACTTTAATTAGAACATTTTCACATATACTTCTTTAATAAACACACAATTACAAACATAACATACAAAAGTTTTTTTTAAATACTGTAAAATTGAGAAAAGTAAGGTTATATTTTTATGACTAACATGCTCACTCTTTATGCAGCATTTAGGTCTCTCATAAACCTTTTTGAACAAAATTGTATTTAAAAAAATATAACACAAGATGGAACAAAGAAAACAGAACTTTGACTTGCTGGTCTTTCAAATAGACATCAGAGGGAAATAAAATGAGACGATCTTTGATTTTTACTCTCTTTAACAACCAGCTCAAAGTTGTAACAGCTCTACGACTCTGCAGGACACAGAACAGAAAGTAAATTACATAAAACCTGGGCCCTAAAGGTAAAATGAATCTAAAAGTGCAATTTCTACGCTGTAATGTGGCTTTACTGTCATGAGCTGACATTATTTTTTATTGCCAGCAACCACTGGAAGCCAATTGGGTTCTAAAATTTTACAGGCCAGTGGGCCAATGGGGTTTGGTGAATAAGTTCAGGTGATAGTTATATGCATTTCATTAGACGATTGAGCAGATCAGTCATTAATTCAGAGCAGAAACTGAATCTTTGTTGTGTTCTTATGAATCTGATTACAGAACTCATACTATGAAGGAGGGGTATATGGTATTTTCCAGGCACATATTTCAATTCTATATCACAATCAAGTAACTGTTACTTTCAAATGTTATGAAACCGCTGTATATATAAAAAAATATGCCTAATCTAAATGCCTTGAAATTGGCCTCTATCTCTTTAAAAACCTTCTACCATTTCCAACACTCCCACTTCTTGCTTAGGCAGAGGGGTGCTCTATGTGGTGGGAACTCAGCTGGGGACTGAGCTTTAGGGTGGAGCTATGTGTTAAGAGGCTGTGCTTTGTACCAGCAAGTTTAGGCAGCTCCACACGGCTACCCTAGGAGAGTCAAGCATTTATCAAACATGCATGAATGAGTAAAAGCAACACTCTGGGTATGCGTTTGATGATATATGATATAAAGCTCCAAAAAGTCAATTTGCTTAATAGCTCCCCACAATGTTAATGAGAGCACATCAGCTTCTTCGTTGAGTTTGTGCATTCTGCAAATAACAGCAGAACCTTCTCTAATTGCACAAGTTAACTTTTTAACTTTGACTTTATAAGAGTGAATACCTATCATGGGAGCTTGTAACAGAAACACAAGAATTTATGAGGCAGCAGAGCGGTAGAGTTACTTTATGAGTTGGCAACCACATTTTTTGGAGAGATCGCATAGCCAAGTTTTTTACTGTCATTTATCTCCTCCTGGTCCACTTCCTTGGTTACTCATAAACCAGATAACGGGTGGAAAAAATCAAGTCCATATAAAAGACAATGGGCAATCACACACTTACAGTAACTAACAAGTCTGTCTTGTAAGTCACAGTAAGTGTGTGATTGAACTATAAAGTATAGGAATTTCACTAAAAATCACCATGGAAGGGTTTATATTAGTGCTGATTTGCTTAACTACCATGTTTGCCCTACTTTTTAAAATTTTCATTTATACTGTGTTTTTATTGTGTTTTTGAAATTCATTACCAGCATCGCACCAGCCTTTGAGCCAAGTCATTTGTGCATTTAATAAAGGTTGCACCTTCATGTTCTGGTCATAAACAGAGACATGTCTTGTAGTTTGGCTTAGGTGAAGAGATATTGATTTTCAAAGATAAACACTTTCAGAACTAAATCTTTAGTGACAAAGACATAAATTGCAAATAGTAAATCACTGTACTCAAGCTTTACAAAAAAAGAACTAGGAACAAAAACAACTGCTAAATTTATTGCCTTGGGTCATTTTAGCATTTTGTCCTTTGCTGAAAGGTTTGTGTTAAGGATGAGCTCCAGTATGAGCTTCACCATTCCAATCTGACAACAGTGGATAACATCTAAACCAGGGCAAAAGCCACTTACTGGTTGTGCTCAGACTAGCAGTTGCTAAACTGGATGGTAACCCAAAGTGGTAGCACACCATCAAAACATTTGCATGCCTTGTGTCCACAAAGCAAAGATACGTTGTGCTAACTTCCCATGTCAGTTCCTTTTAAACCATGCAAGGATGTGTTAGCTAAATGGGCCCCATAGGCTGTCCCTGGGGGCTCAGTTTGCTAAGTAGTAAACCTGTGTTCTGTCAGGTGTCATTAAGGTCCAGCGGGAGTCTGAGGGGACCTGTCACGACAAGGAGTAATGGATGTCTTCTTCACTGATTGCTAGCAGGGATGGAGTCAGCACAAACAGCAAATTAGAAGTGACATCTTGATAGAGGGAAAGCAGGAGGTACAGATGGGTACACAAAAAAGACCAAGAAAAAAAAGGGAAGGTTCAGGAAAGGAACGAAAATCAAAAGAAAAGAGAGAAAATCCAACCTAAGAGGTGTGAAAATGTATATTTCAGTGGAAGAACATTGAAGTATGATTGGTACACAGAGAGCAGTTTTCAATATTTGCTCTTTATGAGAAAAAAAAAGACTTCTTGAACAATGAACACCAAAGAGCTGCCCATCACTGATTAGTTCTCCTTAAGCAGCTGGGGTCAAGTACTCTGCTTTGATTTGCCATGAAAGTTTATGAAACACAAGATCATTTTTCTATCTGCACCATTTTTGATGTGTTGATAAACGACAGTAATTAAACTGTTGCATTTTTTTTTTATCATTCTTCGTTTTTTGTTGTGTTACTGTTTAAAGAATCTACAAACAAAAAAAAATATCTGCGCTCTATCAGGTTGGTTTCACATGATAATTAGTGCTGAAGGGCAGCAACAGTGCTGTTTCACACACAACATTACTGTACCATCAATAAAAACAACTAACCGAGCGACAATCACAGCAACTTCCTTTGTCACTTTAGGGCTAATAACACAGAGAAAACAACATCAAGGGAATAGCTTCGTGTCACTCAGCAACCTCGAGGCGAGATGAGCACCAAAGCCGACATTATGAAATGGATTAGATTTGAGACCAATTAAAAATGAATTGCTTGAAATGAGCGCTGACCCTCACCGAATTGGATGGCAGTGATCTCATTAGGCCAGTTTCTCAGTCTGTGTGAGACAGCAGCTGGAGAACAGGCCCACCTCACTCTCTGTCAGAGGGTGAAAACCCAAAGGGCTGCTGCCCGCTATGAGCTGAGAGCTAGAGCTCCTCAAGAAGGGAAGCATGTGTACTGAATTGTTCATGGTGTGTGTGAGAGCGATGGTAGTCCTTTTCAGACTGTGCATCTTGTGTGTATATGTGTGTGTGTACACATTTTTGTTAATTTGCAAAACTCCCTGCCACTGCATGATAATGTGTAATTAGACTATGAAGCTATGAGTGTAGTCAGTTGCCTGTTTGTATAATAGACTATAAAAACTTTCACTGTAAATTGCAATATATAACTGGCAGCAGTTTCACAAGCAGAGGATCAAATATTTTACAGACTCCAATGCATTAAGAAACAGGTCACACAGAACAAGTGTGTAATGAAAACAAATCAATGAAAAATAAACCCTTAAAAAAGCCGTTTTTAAAAAAAAATTTGATAATTTGGAAAACCTTGTAACCAAAGTTGGTCCCTTCTGTTTTTAAAAGCAACAGACTTTTAAAAACAGTATTATGCCAGTAATTGGATGATACACAAAGAAAACCACAAATAAATAAAAAGAGGGGAAAAAATGTAGTCAGGAAAAGTGAAGTGAACGCTGAATGAACATTTCAGAATATCTGTAATTTAGTCTTTTCCTCCAGCCTCAGTGACACCTGGCAATCTTGAGGTCTAAGTGCATGATAAGATTCTCTTCTTAATAGGCATGCTCACTTAGCGTGAACATGCTGTGAAAATTTGATCAGCCCAAGTCATTGGTGTTTGATCCATGGAGGGGAATGTCTTAGAGAAAAAAAAAAGAAAAGTATCAATCTATAACAGTATAATCTAACTGCAGTTGCTAGTTTAAAAATACTTTCACACTGTGTTACAATAACATGTGAAACTCCATATGCAAAAACAACCTTCAGTAATGAACTATGGTGTATTTTATTTCTTCTATTCTCTTAGATTCATCCAGTTAAAATATGCCTATGCTCTCCTGTCATGTGGGACCACTGCTGATGGACAACTCTGAGTCCCTCGGGAACATTCTTAATGGACTTCCAAGGTCGTCTGCTCTCGCTCTGAGGAGCAAAGTCTGCCAACAAACCCTGACAGCATCACTGGTCCAACGGAACCTGCATAAGATGGTTCCTGCTCCGGGAAGCATAAGGCCATTAAAAATGGATAGATCAATACATAAGAAACCATGTACCTCCGGCTCTCTATGCTAATTTAGAGAGCAAGGGGAGCAGCAAAGGATGAGAGAATGGAACAGAGGGGACAAGAGATGAAAGGACAAGAAAGAAAAGAGTAGTTGAGGAGTTTACAAGAGCAGAGGTAAAGGAAGGTAAATAAATGAAGGTAAAAAGAGGAAGAAAGTTACAGGTAAGGAGAATGAGCAGTAGAATTGTTAGAAGATAACCACAAGGCAGCATGAATGAATGAACAGACATGCGGTATAAAACTTGTTCAGCCTGCAGATCTCAACCTTTGCATTTGACAGTCTTGTGTCAAGGGCGGAAATACCATTTCATTATTGGGGAGACAATGAGATTTAAAAGGAGCAATTTTGAAGAGGTACATATATTAATATTAACCTAACTTCTCTTCGGGGAATCAAACACTGTTTTTACACGAGGTGGACCCTGTGACAAGTGAGTGCTCATGCTAGCTCCACATCTTCAGACCTCAGGCAACTTCCTGCACAACTCTGTGTGTACAATGGACTAAACTGAACATATTACAGGAAAGGAACATATTTTTAAAAGGTATAAATTCATATTTTTTTTTAACCTTCTGAGATCCTATGTCCTCATATATGCAGACATTGCATTTTTGCCTCTCTACCCATGATGCATCATTTTTTTCAACTTTAACACATTGTCCTCATCAAAGGACACTACCAGCACCTTCTAGTAGTCTCGTGACAATATTACACTTATTTGAGTGAAATCAATATGGTGGGGATCCCAGTAAAAAGCTTATACAACAACTCCGGTAAGAAAAATGGCCAATGTAAAAATCCAACTTATATTTCACATTTAAAACCAGTGTATTTATGCACAGTTACATCTTTAGCTTCATAAGGTATGAAAACACAATATTTTTTTTTACAACTGAAGCAAAGTACAATGTCAGTAAAGATGAAGTCCTCATTTGAGGACATTAGGACTACCAATCTGGAAATATTTAGAACAGTTCACAAGCACAAATAGTTCTTGCAAGTGGTCCATTTGTTCAACCAATTATTTATACCAATGATGTTCTGATCAAATGTTCTGTGATTTCCTGCCATTTTATCACATATGTTCTTCAAACTGAAGAGCAATTTGAAAGTTGTCAATGATGATGAAGATGAGCTTCACTAATCTTGCTCTTGTCAACAGTTGGCTGCTGTAATGCCAAAATAACTAGGAAAATAGAACCACCAGAAAGGCTATCATGAAGTTTCTCAAGTTTTGCATGGTAATTGCTCAGGTATTTCTCAAAAAGCGTGACATTTTGAGACCCAGTGTCCTCGTATGATGACATCATTTTTTGCCAAAAACACTTTCTGTACCATGACAGAGTCTAGTTATTATACTTATTAGGTCCTACTAATCCCATGTATCTTACAGAAAGAAAAAATGCACATCTGGAAAAAGCTTGGGTCTCAGGAGGTTAAAGAAATATTGGACATGGTTTCCTCAGACAGTTCACTGAGAGATCCAATCTGCTTTTCCAAATATAGAAGGACATTGACCCCCAATCTTCCAGCATTTTTGCATGTGTGTTATATAACTAAAGGATATAAAAGTCTGATGAAGAAACTAATATTTACCTATGTATTTATTTATGTTTTCTACTGAAGTGGCTATTAAAAAAATAAAATAAAATAAAAATTTTGATGCATGATAAAATGTAAAATCCTCTGTAACATTATCACAAAATTAAGTGGCAAATTCTGACAAATGCATTATGCTGAGTATTTTAAAACTGCATAGGTTCAGTTTATGACTAGTTTCAAAATGTATGCTTTAATTCTCACAGTGGAGGCAACCAAAATGAAATAGTCACATCACTGACACTGATTAGATCTGATTAAAATGATTAGAATTGTATAGAGACATTTTTAGGTGCTAAAGTTGAAACTTTACTGAATTTATGTCAGAGAATATTTCATATCTGAGGATGTTTGGGTTACTCAATAAGAAAGGAAGTATCTTACAGACGATTTACAAAAAAAAAATAAAACTTAGAGAAGCACAGGCAGTTGCTTCAGAACAGTACCAGCTTCACCAGAAACAAAGGGAAGTCCATGCTGAAGCCCTTCAGGCAGCTCAGAGATCTTTTTGTCCTTGAAGTGCCTGAGGAAAACTGACTGCTAGATACAGTTCCAAGCAGTGTGCAGTGAACACAACATACTTCCCTCCATTGTGCAAAAACTTTGACAGAATGGAGCTTTCATCAATTATACAGTATAAGGCAAGGTACAGATGTAAAAAGTTTACATGGCAACTTTTGATTGTGTTTGTTGCAGCCATTGCCTGATTGATGTTAAATAAGTTGGCCTGAAATTCCTTAAAAACCTCTTGACATTTTTTATTTTATGTAAGGTGTCATGCTAAAGGTAAGAACCAGAAGAAGTCATCTGACACCCTGGTTTTCAAACAAAACAGCCCCCGGTAGCATCTGGAAATTTTTATGTTTAAAAGATAAATGATCTAAAATTTTATAGCACTGTGATGGACCAGACTTAAACCAGGACAAAGGTGCTCGAAATAAGAAACAGTTTAATTTAATCATGTCAAAAATTACTTAACCAAGGGTCAAACTCCAGTGAAAAACATAAATCAAATGATAAATTACTCAGATTTGGGCCCAACTCAACTGAGGTCAACTGAACAGTAACTAAACTAAAAAAACTGCCCTCTAGACAAAGAACAAAGACTGCTTAAATAGGGGTGGATTAACCTAAACTTGCCACATGAGGGAGGTAACAGAACAATTAAAAATGAATACAAACTTAGCAAAAATAACAAACTAAGTAAAACAAAATACCTAACTTAACACAAATAATTGAATATTAAAGTGCCTTACAAATAAATAACTAAAGGTAAATTTTAACAAATAAAGTCCTCCTGTCCTTCAGTCCTTTGAAGTGGTTTGTTCCTGGCTTAATGGCTTCAACACCTCCAGCTGGTCTCTGCTTGCAGAACCTCAAAGAAAAACAAGTGTAAGTAAACCATTCAAACAAATATGAACTAAAGTGTCATCTGTAACTAATAATATAAATTATAAAAGAATACTAACACTGTGTGGTGGTGGCAGGGGCATATTCATTACTACCACCAACATTAAATATCCCAAATATTTTGAGTCTATTTGCAATAGCTCCAGATATTAGGATTGGTTGTCTACTGCCTCTGTTTCCTGCTTGGTTCTCCTGATTGCCTGCAGCTGCGCTTAATCTACTGGGACTCTCCTGCCACTACTTAAGGCTCAGTTGATGTCTGGATCAACGCTGAAGCATCACACTACTAGGGTAGTAGCGTCAGCGCTCTTAGTTTATGAAATTGACTCATCACTAATGCGCCTTGTGTTTTTTGTATACCCAAAGGACACCACGACTCCAATGCCAAGCCAGCGCCTAAACAATCAGGACATCCTAATCAAGCCACGCCACTGTTCGTTGGATTTACCACCACCAGGACCTTGTAAATACTCACCTGTTCACTTACCTGTTTCTCCTGCCGGGTCACTCTGCCTGAAGTTCTCCATCTGGATCTCCCGTTGTCATCATCTCCATACACGGACATCTCTGGAAACCTGTAAGAAAGAATCATTCTTTAATTCAAATCAGAAAGTCTGCTTAGCTCAATATCTCACAAATCAAGTTACTCACCATCTGCTTCCCACTCTTTCAGGATCAATTCCCAGCTGCACTGTAAATGCTTACCTTTTGTACCTTGTCTCTGTCTCTGTTACTCTGTTCCGCTCACCTATGACTCCTTGGCTCATAACACCAGAGAAGTTTTTATAAACTGTATTTACAAGAGTAAGCCCGCAATAGAATTTAAAATCTTACTTCTAACATACAAAGCTCTCATCAACCAATCCCCATCTTATATTAAAGATCTTATTGTTCCATATTTTCCTAACAGAGCACTTTGCTCTCAGACTGCAGGTTTACTTGTGGTTCCCAGAGTTTCTACAAGTAGAATGGGAGGCAGAGCTTTCAGTTATCAAGCTCCTCTCTTGTGGAACCAACTTCCAGTTTCTGTCTGTGAGGCTGACACTCTGTCTACTTTTAAGACTAGACTGAAGACTTTTCTTTTTGATAAATCATATAGTTAGGCTTAGGTTTCCTGACTTATTACTTATAATAATTTAGTTATGCTGCTATAGGCTTCAACAGCTGGAGGATAAACTGGCCACATTTTGTCATTCTGCTGATGTCTTTAGTCTCTCTCCTCTACATGTTTGTAATTATTCCTATCAATAACATGTTTTCTTTGTCTCTCTTCCAGAGGAAAATACACCTGGACCAGTCCTGTGTTTGTGTCTCCTTTCTCTTACCAACATTTTTTTCCTTTACCAACTTTAAAGATTTTGCACATTTGAAATCATTTCTCAAGTGCGACAAGTTAGATTTACATTTAAAGATTTGGCATTTGTGTAAATAATGTTTAGCTAATATCAAAATATTGATATGTCCTGATGCATCTCAGCAATCCAGGTTAAAAAATTAGGTCCTCTGGACAGATTCTTCTAGACATTTCGCCTATCCTCCAAGAGACTTCAGTCTGAGGAGTTTCAGGTGAACTCAGCCTTATAAGCACTGCCTCCACATGGTGGACAAACAGGTTGGTC
>JARVJO010000164.1:13139688-13153493 GCA_031762555.1 Cynodonichthys magdalenae | reverse complement strand
TTGCCACCACGTTTGGCCTTTTGATTTAATAAATTTCTTTATTAACTTTTCATCCTGCCTGCCTGCATTTTGGGTCCGCCTCGCTCCACGGTTCCTGACAAATACTGTATAAATTAAGAGAGTTATTCAATGATAAAGCTCTGTATATATTGTATAATGCAATAATTGTTCCACACTTAATCTATTGAATTGAAGTCTGGGGTAAAGCATGGGAAACAATTACAAATTCTAATTTTATTTTACAGAAAAGAGCTATAAGAACTATCACTAGAAAACATTACAGTTATGCATTAAATACATTATTTTATCAACTGAAGTTATTTAAGTTCGATGAGTTGGTTGATTATAGTATTTTATCGGTGATGTATAAGGCTCACAAAAACATATTACTTTTAAACATCCAATTGAATTAAGAGAAAACTACTATCGTAATATGGGGATGGAGATGTTAACGAAACCTTAAAGGTGCAATATTATGTGTCTCTCATGCATATTTTTAAATTCTATACCAAAATAAAGTATGTCACCTTAAGTTGTTATTAAAATGCTGTTTATATAGAAAATAAACATGACTTCTCATCATTTCCATTTCTAAACACCTTGAAATTGGTCTCTGTCTCTTTAAGAACATCCTTCCGCTTCTGTCCTGCCCATTTCAGCGTCATCACAGCCTCTTCTCTACAGGACTGTTTACAGTCTGGAGCAGACTTTGTTGTAATAATAATTAAAAAAGAAGCAACATTATACAATTTCTGTTTTGGAAAATTGCATCTCAGGATTCATATGAACCTTGTTGTCGGACCGGAAAGCATGTTTTCTAAAGAACCATAGTGATCCTCATCCTCACAGACACACATACTGATCGTAATAAAAGTTACAAATCTGAACACATAGACCATAGCGGTTTTCACTGGATGTTTGCCAGTTGTTGCTGCTGAGAGCCTGCAGGTGTCGCGGGGGGGTGCTTTGTGATGAGGAAGCTCAGTTCTTAGACCCAGCCCAGAGGAGGAGATATTACCAAAAGGCGGTTCTAGACCCAACGGGTCGTTTTTGCTCTCCTTCCTGGCTGCCTCAGAACAGCACAGGATTTCTCAAACATGCATGAATGAGTCAAAGCAAGACTCTGAACATGTTTTTGATGAAAGGATAACATTACAACATGATATAAAACTCAAAAATGTTGATTTTACATGATGTTGCCCCTTTAATTTAGAACCAATTTGAAGGAACAAACTGTCTTTTCCTGAAGATAGAAGCGTTTGTTGAATCTGACGTGACATGTTTGTAAGAACTTTTTGTATGAACAAAGGTAAGAGAAATTTAGGACAAGAATACGAAAATATTCTTGCATGACGACCAATGTACTTCAATCCAAGGAATAAAGTTATGAGGTAATCTAGAGTGATGTTAAGAATGCCAGATCAAAGAGAATGGTAAAAGTTAGTTTGTTGAAAAAATATGAAATAGTATAATGTGTATCTAGGAATTGTTGCTTGAAAAAGGAGTTAATGTTTTTGTTTTGGATATTTTAAGATTATTATTTTTTGAATTTTTTTTTATATGGGGCAGATATAAAATGTTTTTTCTATCTGCTGCCTTTTATTTTATTTTATTTTATTTGTGATTTGTATTTTTATCGTATATAGGCTTTATATAGTTTTTTTAAATGAAATGAATACATTATATAAACTAAACTGAATTGAACTAAATAAACTAAACTACTTTGGTGTTTTGGCAAAACCGAAGCTTTGTAGGCTCAAATCACCCTGACTACCCAGCAGGAAGGTTCACGGCTCTGCCTCCAAACCTTGCTCTAATCTCTCAGTAATACAGCTTGAGTCAAGATAAAACAGCTCTGATGGAAGCAAATCCTGTTACCAGAATGGGGACAAGCATTGTTACTGGTGAGAGATAGGCTCAAGAAACGAACCAAAGTTTGGATTTTAGGATTAAACTCATCAGTAGAGACGGAGAGGTACACGTGCATTTCCCATGTTGTAATAGAGTAAATGTTTTTTCAGAAAATGCAACTAACAGTTCCCTCTCACCTTGTACATTTTTGTGTGTATGTGTATCTCTTTCTCACACACACAGACACATGCTTCACATGCGAAAAGCTACAAGCTCTGAACACATGTTGAGTTCAGGGAGGTTGTGTCCTAATGGAAATACATTTCAGGTGCTGCCACGCCTGATCATCTATATTGCTTTTTCATTGAAACTTGGTGTCTTTGACAGGAGGAATAGAGCTTTTGCAGGTTTTTGTTCCAAACCTCTCATCCTTTAGAAGGATGCATTAAGCCTTTATAGAGAAATGCTGGTACATTATTTCTCCTTTATCCCATTTCATACTGATCTCTCACACTCAGATCTCGTCAAAAGAGACACGAGGAAGGTTTTATGTGATCCTTCCTTTAGTGGTGCCTGATAGAAAAATAACCAAAAAAGAGATTGCCATGTCTGAGTAGAATTGTGGTTTTTCTTGATCAGTTGTTGGACATTTTGTTTGTTTTGTTTTGTTTCCTTTTTTGGACACATTAACATCCTTTTTGTACAAAGTGAGTGCTGACCTCCTGATAGGGTGATATGGACCCCCCGTTATTTGTCAATCATAGAGCACAGACAACAGAAAATGGAAAAATGGCACAATAATAAAAGGCTAATGTCAAAATAAAAATAGATCTCTTTTTGCTGCTTAGCGTAATACATCTATCACCTGCTTCCAATATCTACAAAAAAAATTACTAATATTATAATTCCCTTGTTAAGATTTGCTTCAAAACAAAATATGGTAATTTAAACAAGTCAAACAACTGCTTATGTGGTTTGAAAAAATATATAAAGAAAAATGAAAAAATAAATAAATATACTGACACAATAACAAGTCAATGGCATGATGTTTAAAGCCAGTTTGGTTATTTGCTATAACAATTACATCTATGTCATGTTGGTAAGCTTTAACAGCTTCACGGGGCTCGGTAAAAAGAAATCAAGAATGACTCAGTTTTAAACAAAAACAAGAAAATAGTTTATTTACAGGGGCTGAGACTGGAACTTTCTGTGAAGAAATAAGGATAGGGTTAACAGGAGCCTGGGAAGATGAAATATTGCAACAGAGGAGGAAGGATGAATCTTACTGATTAGTTTTTCTCTTGTAGGTTCTGAGGAGGAGGTATGGGATTCCCTAGTGAACAGGTAGGTGCAAAGAGGCAGCCAAGGTGGCTGACAGTGAATGGAGAGGCACAGGTACAGGCAGGAGCTGATTTTCCAAAATTTTGTTACAGTCGTAAGTATGTGATGTCTCTTTAAGACAACTAAAGATACTAATATGTGATGTCATAGGTATGTGACACTGCCCTCTGTAGTCAGTTATGGTGAAAGCAAGCTTGTGGGTAGACACATGGACTGTGAGAAGGACTTTATACTTTTCTACCCAATTAACATGGAACATTACAGGTTGTTTAAACGGCTTCATGTATGATAAGATAACAGCCGTTCAACTGGGCATTATAAGGTTTTTTGAAGTGTGCATTTAATAAAAGGACAAGCACTGTGGAATTCCCAGTACCAGTGTCCTTTTTGGTCCTACTGAAAATTACTGTCACCTTCTCACAACTACAACCTAACATTACAACTTGATCTCCAACAACAAACATGAACCAAGGGAGGGGTGATGTTGAGCCAAATCAGAACCAACTAGAATGATGTACCAGGACCAGGGAGAACCACAGATTTACCCGCGAGCCACCAGAGGTATGTAAGTAAGCTCTTTTGATCTTTACCAAGGAAAAAATAAATCTTTAAACAAGTCAATAAATGTTTGTGATGGTGATTAATTCAACCACTCCCACCTACTCACCTCACCAGTGAAGAGAAAGTAGACTTTTTTTTACAGGAAGTACCAAAATAAAAGCAGGATCTTAACACATCTATATATTTAATGCTTTAAGACCTAACATACCTACTATATTAAAAAGAAACAGCTTTCAGGGTGGTGTGGTGGTTAGCACTGTCACCTTGTAGACAAAAAGCCTTGTGTTTAGATCTCAGCTGGCGCCCATTTTGTGTTGAATTTCCAATTGTTGAGTCTTCCAGTGTACGCATTGATTTTTTTTTTCCCCAGGCACTTCATCTTCTTCCTACAGTTCAAAAACATGGAGCAATATTAATTTGTGACTTTACATTGACCTTAGGTGTTGGTTTGCATGATTATCTGTTGTGTGTGTATTTGTGTTGGCTCTATGATGGAATGATGAACAGTCCAGAATGTACCTCTTTACGCGCTTGTTGACTCCTTGCTGAATCACATTTATAAGCATTGAGGGATAAAGACACACCACAGAGAAACATTTTTAAACAGGGTATTTAAATGTGCCATAACAAACTAAATATAAAATACAGACATGTTTAAAATCTGTATGATTGCTTTTGCTCTGTGTGCTTGGTTCTGCTAACTGGAGCCTGATGGCCAATGATTATCCTCAAGCTCTGCCATTCACTGACACAGGCTGAAGGCCAACCAATTAGCCTTTGGCCTGCATAAAGTGGCACTTTGGCTGATTTTGTTGTGGTGGGGTTTTCTACAATTGCAAACTGTGAAATACCCTTATAGTGTCAAGAGGTTGTTGGGCTTGTTATGCAGTTTGACACCACTGCTGAACAAACACAGGAGAGTTAAGGACACAAGCAAGAGCAAACAAGAATATAATTTGCTTAGCCATTCAGTTTGGTCTTCTGTCAGACATATTCAAGGTGTTTTCTGGGGATTTTGGAAATGTGATTTGACCCTACTTTTTCCTTACATTTCTTTTAATAAAGTACTGAAGGCTTCGTTCAAAATAGATGATTGGAGAGTTAAACATGCATAAATGAATCAGTAGGAAATGGTTAATCCAGTTTAGCAAAATGAAATGAAAAGCAGCTTACATCAAACATAATTGTTTGTATCGTTTGATTATTTTTTCTTTTTTTCTTTTCAATAATCCTAGATCAAATACTGAGGCGTGCTGCGCTTACATGCTTACTTTTTGATGAAGAGAGCTCCAAATGAAAATGTGTCACCTGTTCTGTAATCCTTGAGAGGCGAGCATATCAAATGTTAATCCCTTACCATTAGAAATAATGACAATAGGAGAACGGTGGATTAGAAGAAGGATGGAAGAAAGAGCTAGGTAAGAGCTGGAGAAGAATGACACAAAGTACAGTATGTTGCAGTACACAAGATCAAAGGTAATAAAGACTTGATATAATTGAGGTATACCACTGTTTCCAGTTTGTTTTCTAAAGCTCACTTCACAAGTATCATGCTATTAGCTCCTTCTTTTAACTCCATGTCCACTGAGGATGTTTAAGATTAGTCTTAGATCAGTACTTCACCTTCTGTGGTTGATTTGTATTCATTCAGCTGCAGTCTTACAGATAACAGAAAAAAAACAATTAGAGCCATGAAAGCTGATAATTTGGGGCTCTCCAGGCCAACTCTACCATTGCTGGGTTATTAGACAGTGAGGGTTTGAAGGGTGGGAGGCTTCAAATAAAAGCATACACTGAAGGACATAAAGACAGGGACTGGACTTCAACATGAGGACAGCACAGACAAGTAGCAAATGTTGTGGGGAAAAAGGTGGAATGAAAGCAACACTGAAAATGAAAAGAGAACAAAAACTAATTGAAGCAGCTAGGGCACGACCGTAGGATACAGAGAGTAAATGAGGTAGGATGAAGTTTTCATAAAAAGCAAGGATAAACTAAGTGAGGCAGAATACAAGGGGCTGCAAAAAGATTGTTAGGCAGTGTTTCTCAAAAGAATTCCTGCATGTTAGAAAGATAGTCAGCATAAAAAAACCCCAGCACTGTTTGGTTAGTTCAACATGTGGAACAAACATTTAGAGCAGGGGTGTCAAACTCATTTTCACTGAGTGCCACATCAGCATTATGGTGGCCCTCAAAGGGCCAGTTGTAAAAAACGTCAATGTTTCATGGTTAACTTCAACTAAACGTTAATTGTCACATTCCTCGTCTTACGGCTATTGCTAAGCACCACTAACAAACAATAACTGAGCTCTATGTGGTATTTCCCGTATAGAAATATCATTTTAATATGTCCTCTAATAAACATTGAAAAGTATTACATGTACAACTGACTAAATGGGAAAAAATTATACAGAAATACTATTACAAACAAAAGCAAGAGTTTTACTCACTGTTGAGTTGTGGTGAGTAGCTACCATCTTGAATTCCGAACCCTCCCATATCCCAGGGAATTCCCACTGGAGGGACATTCTAGTTTACATTTACAACCAGTACAACTGGGCTTCAGCAAAAGTAACCAACAAAAATGTAGTGAAATGCAGATTTTAAATGTCAAATTGCAGTGGCTACTGGCTACTGGCTACTGGCTACTTCTGAACTCTTTGCACCCCGACCTAGTGGTGGGATTCCATTAGTTTGCAGGTAAAATAGTTTACAAGACCGCAACAAGGCCAGGCAGAACATGACACTGATCAATTTTAAGGCCTTTAGAGGCGTTTATTAAAACAAAGTCTAGGAGCTTTGTGGGCGACCACCCAGATTTGCTGGTGTCCGTCCAAATGCTGCTAAACTGGCTTATGTGCCTCACCACCTGGCCCTCCATCATGCACCAAGTTTCAAGCCTAGATCGACTTTAAACAGGACCTCCAGCATGACTCCCACAGGATGGCTACCCCAGTCATTCTCCCAAGACACAACACGATGCTGAACCAAACACCAACCAACCAGCCCACCGACTAGACAAATACTAGGCTACCATATATGGAATGGAAGCTCCCTATATCCATTCCAAGTAACCTCACATGACCTTGGGCTCCTCCACTTCCAGTACCTTGAAGGAAGCACAATTAGTAGTACCAGCAGGGGTTGTCACAACATGCATTATGGGAGATTTATTTTATGGTTAATGATGACTTTAAAGCATCATATTGTAGACAATTTGCAATAATCCAAAATGGTATGTCTGAATAATTGCAGGAATCCACTGGATTTCTCTCAAAGGCTTTATTCTCGTCTTTGACTCCAATCAGTTTAGCAGTACACAGCACAGGCCCCAGGCTTCAGTGACCTTCAGCCAAAACAAAACATCCCAGTCCTTCCAGACTGGATCTGCACAGAGACTCTACAAGAACTCCCTCTCCTACTAGAAAACATCAACATTAATAACCTCTTCCGTTACAACCCCTGAATGTGGTACCTTTTACGTCAGATGTAGAACGTAGCTCATTTTTGTTTATACAGACAGAAAGTACACTGATATCACACAGAGGACAACTCTGTCTGTTTTAAACTTACTGCTGCAATGAACAAAGTGTAAAAATACAAAACTGCATCAAACATTCAGTTGATCAATTACAAAATTTCTTCAATATGCTTATTTTAAAGATATTAATAGATCACTGAAGCTCTCATAGGCCAAATAAAATGCTGTGAAGGGCCATGTTTGGCCCACAGGCCTTGAGTTTGACATGTATGATTTGCAGGTTTAGAGTTCAATGAGCAGGGACAATATCATCTACAGGTAGCAAACTCAAAATGTGGAGTTTACATGTGGGTCGGGAGTCATTGGCCTACCCTCGCATTTCCTTGGTGCGCCCACTACTCATATTTTGTCAGAACCATTAGCATCAGTCTATCACTTATTATACAGTGTTCTTACCCTTTCATTTTAGATGGGTCTGTCTCCATCTGCCTTTTAATTGCCTGTGTTTCATTCCCTGCAGTGAAATTCAACACCTCATTAAAGCCTTAGGCAAAACTTGTATTATTCAGTAAAGATTAGGCAATTGAAGGGATGTTGGCATGGTGCTCCTTTCGGCTGATTTATTGATCAGCTGAATGTGGTTGGTTCAGTTTTACATTCAGCCTCTTTGTTTATGATGTTTTTTTGAAACTTTTACTTTTATAAGCAACCTGGTTTAATAATGCCACTGTGAGATATTAAATGTTGTGTCTCAGGAGACCTAATATGCAAAATTCACTTTTTTCATTTTTTTTTACTCTGTACTGCTTCTAAAAACAGTCCAAGCACCAAAAAAATGCACCCAGAAGTATTTTTACTATAAGTAGATGCCTTTTTTTGTGTCTTGAAATGAACTGTTTTCAAACACCAGCGGTTTGTGACATCAGACTGTAGACCAACTCACTCCAACCAGAGCCCAGCCCCTCACCTGGTAACTTATGGTGGAACTCCACCCACTTCTTCACAGGACGAAAATTTGTTCTGCTGTTTTTACAATGGCCATCGAAAACAGAGATGCTTGGATTTATTTTAATTCTATTTTTGATGGCAATGTTCTAGCAATATTGCCACAAAAAAAGTTGTAGTTGGTGATAATAATTTCATAATAGACTACTTAGGAAACTACTACTAGCAGGATTTTCCCAAGAACTTTTTACTGAAAGGAAACTTCTGTTCCAATTGTTCCTCACAAATCTGCAGATGATGGCAAAGTAAGTGATGTCTTGTGTGTTTAATATTGCTGTTTGGCATGAAAATGATTTGTTGTTTAGCCAAACTGATGTTAAACGCACTGCCTTGAGGAGTCAAGCAGCCTCGCCTTTCTCCTTCCATAACTCCTGGCACTCGTGAACCAGTGACCGCTGTTCAGCTCCAGCGCGAACCGTGCTTCCCTGTCGTGTCCTCGGGAAGCAGTGACTGCTGTTTGGCTCCAGTGCGAACCATGCTTCCTTGTCAGGTCCTCATTGAACGCTGACCACTGTTCGGCTCCAGTGTGAACCGTGTTTCCACCGGGCACTCGGGAAGCAGCAACAGAAGCGTGTTGGCCTCCCCAGCACCAAGACGCCTGACTTCGGTCTGTCCCTACCAAGCCCTGGGGTGGATGTACTGCTGTTGACTACTGTCTGTTTACTACTGTTCTACCATTATCGTGCATCTGTTTGTAGCAGCCATTTTTACGTCTCTGAAATGCTAATATAAACGCCATGTTGGGAGAGCGGAGCTAACGTAAACAAAAAGTTGGCAGGGTGTTGCCAACAGCAGCTTATTTGCATAAACAGCTTGTTCTGAAAAGAGCTCAGAACAGGCAGAACTGACCAGTTGAAATGTCATCATCTGAAAATGATTTTCTGTATTAAATCTAATGAACATACTTTCAATAGCCTATAGATGTATTTTAACCTGTTCCATGAACCATTAAGTCCTCTTAAAGTAAGTTTATTTGCCACACAAAAATATTTCCAAACAAAAATCCCATAAAATACATTATTGATGTTTTTCTCAGTTATGTTTCAGGAATGAGCAATACAACTGCAGTTCTGAGTCTTCAGCTTCCCTTTGAACTGAAACTACCCAATCAGAATATATGCTGCATTGTTATTATTTTCTGTGGCTTAAATAGTATTAAAACAAGTGTTTGAAAGCAAGAGCTTGATCTGATTTTAGGATTTGAATTGAGTACAAGATGAGTATATGTATGACTGAAAATAAGAAAAAAAGATCAGAGATAAAAGAACCAAAAGAAAAGCAGTATTTTTCTTTTTCTGTGCCTGTGAGTCCAAAAGCTTGGTGTTTAATTTGAGCTCCACACTGGCAAAGATGATTAATGGACTTCCTATGCACTCAGATTGGTTCTCAAAGGTGATTTAAAGGTATAATAATCCTTTACGATATTGCTCTGTGGTTTCCAGGCCATTAAAATAACACCAAATGTGTCAGAGGAACACAAACAGTTCATTTAAAGCAGATTGCTGGCGTGGCATGGGACGGGGCCACAGACACTGGGGAGCTTTTGCAAAGGAGTCACTTCCCTGGATGTTAGCGTGGAAGAAAAATACAAAACGTTTAGCATGGTTCATATCTCAAATTTCCAGCCTAATCCACATATCTAAAGGTGAGGAATTCCCTATATACTTGACTGCTCCATATCAGCTACGCACATGCCTTATTTATTCAGAGAAAAAGGCTTGCATGAGATATTTATAACACTTTGTTTCAGCAGTAGTTCAGGTATTTAAATAAGAAATTGAGTCTAAAAACAAAGAAATACAGGCTTAAAAATACAAGTAGCCACATGTCAAAGATAAGCAATTTTTTAACTGACTAATGTCAACTCTGATCCTATGTTTAATTACATTCATAATTTTTTATTTCTAATTCAGATCAGAACCATACATTAAAGAAAGAAAAAGACTTTGAGACTTTACAGTCAACTGATGCCACTGCCTACCTTTGAATATCTATAAACAAAATGTAAAAAGAAGGATTAAAAGAACAGAGTGAACATAAAAACTGAAGGATAAAAACTTTTAAAATTGTATTGTGTTTTTGCTGCGATAGCTGAGTGCCTCCTAGAGGGTACGGGTTCAAACAGGTGATGCCCAAAGTTCAGTGAGTTCACGAGGATGCTTGAGACTTCTCTAAAGCAACAAGAATTATAAAGTTTCCTGAGGAAGTGAGTGAGAGGGTGTTGAAGATGACCTATAGAAGTGCTTTCTTGTATGTTAAGGAGCAGCTGGCAAACCACACTGATCTATAATGAACAATACAGGACAGAACGTTTTTGCATTTCAATCATTTTGATAATAATTTTAAAATATTTGTATCTTTTTGTGTTCTCACGCATTTAAAACTCGTAAAAAATTACCTCTGCCTGACCTTTACTTTCCTGTAAGACGGGAAAACTGCCAAAAGCAACGTCGTTAGAACCTCTCTACAAAGAAAAGAGAGTAAAGAAAGGCCACAGGTTGTGTACTCTTGGCTGTCAAGCACTTTAAATATGAGACACGGCACTCAGAGAGCAGGGAAACACAAAGGGCCTCAGCCAAAACAAAGATACCCCGCTAAGCTCTTCTCAGACTGGAAATCCTCTGTTGTAAACTCCCTCAAACCCACCAAAGCAACCCCCAACCAACAACAGCAGCGTGTGGGGGCACTCACACCCCCCTTTCCCTCCACACACACTGCTGTTGTTGTCAGTTCTGCATAAGTCAGTATAATACAAATTTACAAAAAAATAAAAATAAATAAGTGGTGCAATGACAGCATTTCTGGCAACGCTCCTCTCCAAAACAGCTGTTTGCTAAAGTTTTAAAGGAAATCCAGTTTTCTAGACTGTGGGTGGTACACTTGAGAACCAAGAGTACCCATCAGCACAGTCAAACCTGCCTAACCTCCTGTTATGTTTGTAACATATGTTTGCTAGTCTTGCTTTCAGTTTATAAACAGGCCGTCAAACGTGTGTGAAGGTGTGTCATCATGGCTGTCTTTGTGTGTGTTTTTAACAAGAAGCCCAATTTCTAAAATATGCATTGTAAGCAATAATGTCCAAACAGAGAAGAATATCAATAACCTGCCTCTTAAAGAAGTAATGGCTACCTCTGCTCACTCTGAAGGTGACTTTCTTTTAGTAATGGCTGTCACAAAGACCTATGTTGCAACTTGAATTGATTAGCAGTTATATTTTCTCCCACTTGTTCTTAAAACCCATGCATCAGTTTCTGCTGTGCATGCTGATGCCAAGGTCATTTTAAACATAAGAATGATAGAGTCTGACATTAGCCCCATTGCCTCTGAATGGGCAGATGCTTTGCTTCGGAAAGTAGGCTGCGAAGTGTCTGCTTTGATAACCCATCGGGGCCGGCTGAGAAGAGTTGGCAGGCTTGTGTAGAGAAACTCCCTGCGCGTTTACTCACTGTAGATAGACTCTGCTGTGTTACTATTTAGAGGACAATGAACACAAAATTGGCTAACTAAACAGACACACATAAACACACACATACACAGCTGAATTAACAATAAAAGGTTTCAACTATAACGCAGTTTACACCTAAATATACAGTATATCCTGTTTCAAAAGTGACTAATAATTGATATTTTAGTACCCTGTTAAGTTTGATATTTGCTACTCCCTAAAGAATGAATGTTACTGGTCAGAAATATGTCCATGCTTTAAACTAGACCACCTCCATTTAAAAATTCACTCAGAACATGTGTTAAAAAAAGAAGTGAAAAAATTGAGCAATATTTTAAAAAACTCCCAAGTGTAATTTTTGAATTTCATTACCTTTTGTCCATTATGCCCCATTTGAGAACCCACAGTAGTTTTATTCCATCTGCCATTTCTAATAAAAGCTGAAAGGGTTATTGCTTTTGTTCAATTGCTTAAAACTGCCCATAAATTTTCCTATAGATATCTTTGGAGTGTCACAGTCAGTACAGCAGTCCATTCTTAATGATAGTCATTATGCTCCTTTGAGCTTTTTTAAAAAAAGAAAACCTGAAAGTGAGTTGGCAATAAGGCTCTTGTTCTTTTACTTAGTTCTAAAGTGTGTACTTTCCCCCTACTTTTTATTTATTTTTTTAATATATTTTTTAATTATTTTAGGTTACTGTTTGATTTATAGTGCAGGCCCATGCGGTAACTATGACGCCATTTAAAAGGGCCAGATACAACACCCCTTTTTGATATAAAAGATAACTTTTGAAAATGTAATTTGTTTTTTCCAATATGGATTAACACTCTTGTAATGACTATTCACATTTTCACTTATGCTCATTAAGCATTTCAAATTTCGTCCTCCTCTGCTTTGTTCTCGTACAATTAAATGCTTTCTACATTTTTCTAAGATTCTAAACCTTTTCCTGTGCCGTCCTTCGGTCCAGCCTTCTGTAGCCACTGGTGTGTGTGCAAACTGCTGTGCAAGGGGGGCTTACTACCATGATGGTTCCTCCTGTTACTTCCCTTCCAGATGTTGGGAGACATTTATATCTTCTCGATGTACTCCAAGATCTCAGTTGTTACATTTGAACTCAAGGTTGCTCACTAGTTCTCCTCTTCATATTTTACATTACTTGAAACACTGAGTGCATTGTGAGGAGACAGCATACTGTATAACTACACACACACACACTGTATGACAAAAACTGATTGTCAACATTTGTTTGTGTTAAATAACATTACTTTTTAATTGGATTAAAAGTTTTATTCCTGCTTTAGGACATTTAAGGCAAATACTGACCAGATCATCATAAATTCTGTTTTTAAAATGTCATGCCCCTGAACCAGCTGACTGGAATATATAGATCTTGGAGAAAGTTGTGGCCGGTGAGAGGAGAGGATGACCAACAAATTTGGCTGATTGGAATTTTGCTATGAGAGTTCTAGTGAGACAATAAGGCAGACAAGCAAATCTACAGAAGTCTGTTCCAAAACAAGTTGTGTTTTTCTGATTCAGCACCCCTATATGGCCTTGAAGGCTGGATTAAACTCTCCTGGAAGTTATGTCAACAGACGTTCTTCCCCACCTCCCTACTCCCACTGTGAGCTGGTGTCCAAGAGCAACCAAGGCCAAACTGATGAACTCAACATCCCTTCAGGAACTATGGCGGGTGGGGCATGGGGACTTGTTTCACAGTCTTACTTAAAGATACACACATACATAAACAACATTACACAGCTTCCGATTTATACCCCCCCCCCCCCCCAAATCACCAAAGGTTTTTTCTACAAATACCATAATGTGTCACATTTAGTAGACATAGTATGATGTTTATTGTTTTTTTATCCTCACCTCCTTTCATTTATTGTTATTTAACCAGGCAAGTCCTGTTGAGATCTCAGATCTCTTTTTCAAGGGAGGCCCCAGCCTGAAGGCAACCTATTGTACATGTTTTTAGATCCTCATGTGGTATTTATTTTTTCTTTAAAGGGTAGCGCCTTGCATGGCTGCTGGACCCGGGGCACCTGTTCTCCCAGTTTGTTGTGTTTTTGTCTATATCTCTTGAACGGGTTGTTCCGAACTGTAATTTCCCT
>JARVJO010000164.1:13122817-13133003 GCA_031762555.1 Cynodonichthys magdalenae | reverse complement strand
TCTACCCAGAAAGGTCCCCGGGCCGGGATTTGATCCGGCAACCTTCTTGCTGAGAGGCAACAGCTCTACCAACTGAGTCACCGTGCCGCCCTGTGATAGAAAATTAATTTGATCATACATTATTGTTTTTCACATTTGAACAATCCTGATCTATATCTATTTATCCTTAAAACCATTTTTTTCATCATCAGCTATAAGTCAAAAAACACTAAATTATAGGTAAATCTCAAAAACTTTGACGAATGTTGAAGAATTATTAGCTATTGATTGTATTCTTTATTTTTTTGTATGACAACTTGCTTAAGCCTCTGTTTGTTGTCCTAACAATACTGCAGTTGATATATGGGCAAGCTATGTGGGTATGAAACTGAAAGTCTAAAGCAGCGGTTCCCAACTTATTTTCCTCAAAGCCCCGCTTTTTCAACTTTCAAGGCAAGCTGTGTCCCCACAATCCCTCTCTACTCGCAACTACCCACCTCTCCCAAAGACACATTCAACCTTCATTTCTTTATCAAAATAATAAATTAAGTAGTTACAAACTTTTATTTTAAAATTCTAGAAATAAGAGTTGATTTATACAAACTGCTAGTTTAAGGTAATATAATTAGAAGCATGACTAAAGTTGCTTTACCCTTGTATAGAATTTTTGCAATTAGCACAAAATGATAACACTTAAAATGTATTTGCAAAAATCTTTTTTTAACAAAATGTACTACCTTCCAAAATATAATACCCCTAGCTCGTTTTAAAATGGCCTGTCAGAGCCCTTCCATATCCAGTTAATCATCTGTGAGGCTCATTTTGTGGTGACCCTCAAGTGGCTGTCTATTGTATTGAGCAATAATAATCAAGGCTATAGCAGAGGGCACCGAAAACAGCAGCATGAATGAGATGGAGGTTGTCTTTTATTTGCTGCAAAGACCTGAATGCTCTCAATAAGGTGCAGGTAAGACCAACATTATTAGAAAAGCTCAAAAATGGAGGCAGGCCAGTGTCTCTTGGATTTACAGGGGGCAAAGCCAATCATAACCAATTTCACATTTCTTGTCTGTGCGTGAGAAAGGTGAGTTGCTGTGTGTTGTTTTGTGTGTGCGTTTGCGTTCTGTGTGCTTGTGCATGCTTGTCTCTTTAATTGCCTGCTTGCGTAGCAAATTACCAACGCCTTTGGAACCAAAATGTTAATTCTTGCTCTGACCCATCTATCTACCCTAGCTTTTCCCAAATATGTTGGCATCTAATTCAAACATATAATGTAATACGCAAAGCAGTGCCACATTCATACCTGCTTATCACTGATGTGGCAGCAGAACAATAACAGGGATGTCAGACAAAAAGCTGACATCTCTAATGCTCCTGTTTCTGATATGAAATGGGGGCTATTAAACCATTTAATTGAGAACAATAACAAACACTTGGCAAATTGAGGAATACATAATTTTCTTTTTTCATACATAAACAAAAATTAACTACTTTACAATAACAATGTTTGGTGTGAGCTGTCAAATAAACACATGCTATTACAGCAAATCATCAGCCAGCCACAATAAAACAAGAGAAACCCTAGCATAAAGTTATGAATGCCACATGCAATGTGTTGCAATAATTTTTATTTTTATTTTTTCCAACCCCGTTTTTTATGATCTCACAATTAAATGTCCCATCATATCAAGTCAAGATCTAACTCCCTACTGCTGCTGTCCATTTTTACTCTTATCGTTTTCCTCCATCGTCTTTGTTGTCAGTTTTGCTCCCGCACTGTTTACTGCCTCATGCCTTGCCACAGCATATCTGGCAAAGGCATCTGGCATGAATGCTAATGTCTTATTCAGCATGGAACAACAGAATATGTTAGATGTCTGCACTACAGGGAAACCATCTCACAGGGAGACACCAATCCAAGGATTTTAAAAAGGACTGATAGAGACTGTTGACTGAGGGGTAACTGACATTCTTCAAAGCTGCTTTTTCAAGAAGTGTGACAGAAGAGCAGCAGTAGGGGATGTATCTGCCCCTGCGTCAGATAAGATGTAGGTTTTGGTGACATCTCGAATGCTGACCAGTGGTGCTGCAAAGCTATGCAATGTTATTCAGACACCCGGGCATATGGACTCACAGCAGAACACACACATGAAAGCCTTTTGTCAACTGGTGAGATTACATCTCCCTCTGATCTTTGAAGAAAGTGCCATTCCCCGGCACAGACCCAGATGGTAAACAAAAATCTCAAAATGCAACGCTGTCACACAATAAAACAGAAGACATGGCAGAGACACCAAACAAACGATTACAAATTATTCATGTTGTCTATTTTAGATTAGTGATTTTTATACTTTTATCTGTCTTTTTTGAAGTGACAGTAAAGATGGAAAAGAAGAGACTAAAATACTGACAGAGCTTTTCTAAACAATACAGATAATTTTAATAAAACAATAGCAAAAAATTGTCTGGGTTCAGTTAAAGCATGTGATTTGATAATAACTGCAATCTGCGTTGAAATAACATCAGACTTGTCCATGAGTTATATTTGTGTGCTCGTATTTGATCATATGTTTCAGAGCTCTAGCCAGGATTCAAACCTGCAACCTTCAAGTTATGAAGCAAGCAACAGTAAGACTTTTTGCACTGCAAGGTTCAGTCAGACTTGGGTTCAAACCCAGTTTTAGCATGTTTGCAGTAGCCCTTATAGTCCGGCCCAAATTTTTGGAACCTCAAGAGCTGTGGTTCTATTCGGGCCAGCCTGCCCTATCCAATTTGATGTCAGCTGCTGTTGCCTATTGATTGGTTCACTGACCGGGGGATTCACATCACACAGATGAGATAGATTTTATGTAAATCGTTTCCAACAACTGTAATTTTTTTTTTCAAATGGGTTTAACTGAACAGCCACTGTAACAAGTTACCAAGCAACAGCAAACTAACATTAGCTACCATTTGCTTACAGTTTTTTGTTATCTTGTCTTCTTGTTATAAGGGTCATACTGCTGGATGGTCCAGTAAAGCTTGTGGTACTTTTACTTTGAGTTTGGTGTAGTCTATTTTCGTTGTATCTGGGCTGATTGTGGCTGACTCAAGCCTGGACTTCCAATGTAAAAAACCATCCAGCCTCTTTTAAATTCAGAAGTCTTTTGATGCTTCTTTTATTACTTTTCCACTTCACTCCTTACATTACCCTTCTATCATTTTCTTCCTTATGCACCTTTCACAAACGTTCTTTCTCTTCTTTTCTAACACCACTGCCCCTACTGTCTATGTAGTTGCCAATCAGTAAAAACAAGAGCATGTCAGGGACACACTCACCCTCAGAGGGTCATGCAGCAAGGTCACAGCCAGCAGGGCCTATTGACAGCTTGATGCTCGTTATCCAGAGCTGAAACTGGGGACGAATTAGATCTGTGCAGAGGAGGGAGCTGGTCAGTCACCAGGTGTGTCTGAACAGAGTGAGGATGGCTGAAACATCTGCATCCCTTTTGACCATACTGAATTTCCAGGGACATTTGCAAACAGTCAGGTATTTGAGCTAAATTCTTTTCATGATTACTGTACAAGAGTAACTTTTCTTCAAGCTACCTAACATAAAGGTCCTGAACAGAAAAGCACAAAGAAGTATGAAAAAATATGGTTTAATAAAGATGTGGGAAATCACCATACTTGTCCAAATCCAAATTGCACAACTGAAATATTTAAATACAGCCGGTTTTACATTGATTATAAATTTAGATGTAATTAGACAATATGTTGCCACACTTTGTTTTATTGATCACATCAAGCCATCAGTTGAAGTTTTATTCATTGGTACCTTATTGAAATACTGAGTGAGAACCCACAGACAATTGCAAATAAAAAAAATAATTTTAAGTTCTATAAGTGGCCTTTTTTTCTTTCTTGATTGACCTTTATTGATCCCTGGTTGGGGAAATTCATTCTCTTTCATTCTCTGCATTTTTCCCATCGCACATGTGGTAGTGGGCTGCCATTTTTGAGGCGCATTGGGAGCCACTGAGGAATTAAGGGAATTGCTCAAGGGCCCAGAGTAGGGCTGGTTGGGGAGTTGAACCAGCAACCTTTCAATCGCAGATTCACCTTCTCTAATCTCTGCGCCACCACTCCCAGGTGACTGAGTGAGTTTAACACTAATGACATTATTGCAGTTCATCTACAGGTTTTGAGGCAAGACAATAAACCTCCAGTTACTTCCAACAGTGGGATTTTTTCACTGTATTTATATTTGTTGAAAATGTTTTGAACTCAATAAACCCATCAAATCATAGGAAAAGACTAAGTGATTAATTGTTTAAATTATTATGGTTTAACCAAAAAATGTATGTCTTTGCCTTTTTTAATTGAAATTTTCTTTCATAATGCATTTTATTGGCCAACAGCCAATACCTGTGCCGAAATACTAAAGAAAAACATTTCTCTTTCCCCAAAAAAGGACATAGGCCTATCTAAGAGGCAATGCAGCTCTTTGAAGTGAGAGAACAGGATAAGGAGAAGTTGGTGCACCATTAAGAAATGGCCTCTAAACTACATGTGACAATAGCCAAGATTGCATTTGAACCCAATTCATTGGAGTAAAGTGGCTATTTGAGGTGGTGTGGTGGGGAATTGGTGTTCCTCGATTGAGATAAAGGAATACAGCAAGTGTGACTTGTTTGCTATATTTATATGCAACTTCTTCCCATTGTTATACACTAACACTAAGCTTACAGAGAAACAACCAACTGTAGGCATTCAAGCTTGTGGACAGACGTAAAACATATAATTTATTTGAAAAAAAAACCTAATTAATAGTGTTACATTTCAGATTTATGAATGAAAGCAAATAAGAGATGGATGTAGCCACAATGACTAAAAACAAATTTTTTTGGCTCACACAATTTTTTTGTCATGATTTGTGTCTGTGTTTATGATTTATTATAGTGTTCTGTCTTGTCTCTCTGTTTCTTCCTCCTGCCTGTCATTACTCCTGCCCCGCCCACTCACACCTGATCCTCATGTTTCTTCCCCAGGTGTTTCTTGTTTCTGCTCATTAGTTTCTCTTTATATTCTGTGTCTTGTCTTCATAGTTTTGTTGGTTCATTGCGTGTGCTGTGCTGTTTCCCCACAGCTTGTTGGATGTTCATGTTTTGCCAAGCCATGTATCAAGTCAGTGAGTTTTTGAGCTGCTTTTCAGCATTTTTTGTTTAAATTAAAGACTTTGTTTTTTGCAACTTTTTACCTGCCTGCAACTGGGTTTATTCCTGCCTACCAATCGTAACATTTTTAGAATGTTTTGACATGACATAAGAGATGTATCTGAGATTCTAAAGGTGCAATTCATTTATGTAACATTCATGTCACTCTGTAATTAAAATTGTCCACAACCTTGTAATGGATGATTGCATTTGTAACACAGTTTAAGTGGGTGGATTATGTGAAACTTCACCCTCTGTAAAAAGGAATTAAAATCACAAGTGGAATACAATTATTCATTTTTGGAGGTTCTGAAAGTTGTTCAAGTCATTCATCTTCATTCAAACTGGTTTATAGAAACACAGAGCTATTATAACATTAAATGTCCTCGTGTTTATGTTCATTTTGCTGACTGACATAGTAACTATGGCATCTGGGAGTAAAACAAATTGTGCTGCTTGCTGTTTTCAACACATCGGACAAACTGAAATTACAGATAGAAACTTGTATCATGTACACCTTTTATTGGTCAGCAACTATTTAAGTGCACAGTCTCATACATCTCCTTAGAACTTATGGTACAGCATCACCTCTTTTTTTTCTACATGAGCACATTTTGCTTCCATTTTACAGATTCTCAGGCATAACAAAGTCCACTGGAGCTGGTATATTGGCAAAAACATAATTTTGCCTCTACCTCGTTACCGAGCTAAGCAAATTAGCCATAGAAAACAATCTAGTGAGCCTTTCTTCCTCATTTTGCTGATACACATGCCGTGGAAAGTGGCTTAGATAGCTGAGCCAACACATTGAACACTCTTGTTGGGGGAGACGTTTGTTGTACACATGAGAGAGAAAGGTCCACAGGCCGACATAAACACACACTCACACACAAACATTCATCTTGCAAACTGTAGCACTTTTCATGTGACATTGAAGATTTTAAAGTCAGTGCTAGATGAGATACAGTTTGTAAGATGACTGAGGCATGTGTTTTGACTTGATTGACATAATGTACACTCTAAAAAAATGAAATGTTTGATTTACTGTCAACTGGTTCCACTTAACTGAGTTGAGTAAATTCAAAGCAATATACCAGTTTTTTAACCAAAGAACATGAGTATGTTGCTTTGAATTTACTCAGCTCAGTTAAGTGGAACCAGTTGACAGTAAATCCAACATTTAATTTTTAGAGTATAGTTGAAACACTACAATTTTCTGAGTCTCACTGTAATTTGCTGACTGAAAACCTGGTTAGAAACTTTAGGTTGGGTCTTATTCAATGAGATTAAAAATAATTGTAGCATGTTTAAAGGTTTCTTAGATAAACAGAAGCAAACATACGGTTTCTAAATTAAAGGTTTAAATAAACATAAATTGAAACCACTATAACAACTATTTTCTGTAAATTGTGTAGATGTGTAGGGTACTGCTGTGCATTGTAGATGTTTATTATTTTTCCAGCAGGTGTTTAAGCCCATTTAAAAAATGCATCCCATGTCCTCTTTTACCTGCGCACAGCTAAGCCACTAGAACAGAAGGCTGGACCACCAATCTTGACTCATGGGGCCAGCTAGCTCTCCCTAAACCTTCATACCTTGACAACAGGGGACTGCTTGGGCTTTTCAGTTCTGGGTAAGGTAATTTTTTTCTTCACTTGTTATGTTTTATTATGGTTGTGCTTAATATATTTCATTTTAAATCACAAGGGAAAAAGTGTTTTTTTTGATCCAGCTTTTACTAAATGGGGTTATTAAGCTAAACTCACTGGGATGGTTGACTACACAAAAAGAAACTTAACCGTAGATTAAACTGACCTGAGAAAATCAAAGTGGTACAGATAAAAAAGGTTAGCTGTCCATTTCAGCTTAATATTCAAAATGAGAAAAAACAAAACAAAACAAAACATTTATATATATATACATATATATATATATATGTATATATATGTTTTGTTTTATAATTCTTCCTAACTTGAAAAAGTGCTGGATGAGTTGTTTTAAACTTGCATTCCAGTTCCAATTATTTATCCTCTTAGCAGTGTATGGTTTTAGTGCCTTACAGTCATTTTGTGAGAAGCTATGCTTATTTTAAGGCTGTGCGTCAGTCTAGAAGAGAGGTCCTGCACTCTGTTTAAATACTATATCCTTGTCCAAACAACCACTTCATCTCAGACAGCTGCCTAATCCACTGTTCTCACTCAGCCAAAGCTAACTCACAAAGCTCAAGTGTTTTTTTCCTCACCTTTCACCACCTTTTTTATTATATCTTTAAACTTCATAGATAAAGATTTTATTTAACTTATAACAATTTTTTTGGTCAACAGTTTCAAAGAAGTAGAAATAATATGTATGGTATAGACACATGCTGTGTAATGCTTTTTCTTTTTTTGTTTGTTTGTAAGAGTCATCATTGTTTTCTTAATTTTCATATTTTCTTCTTTGTTTAATTCATGAATTCATCTTCCTTCATTCCCTCACATAATTAAAATCTTGAGATGAGCTGAGAGAAGAAAGGGCAAACAGGAGAACTTGATTAGCCTTCTCTAGCTGTCTGCTTGATTTTTGCTTGTTTGAATATGTATATAAATACAGTATCATTCAATTTAAAAAAAAATGTCTTTTGTTAGATTCATTGAGGAAAAAGTGATTAGTTTATTCCTTATTGTCTACCAGCTTTCTCCACTCTTATCCTCTTTACACACAAACCAAACATGCAACGCAATCTAGTTAATTTTTTTAATTGTTAATCACATTTGTTTTTTTTTATCTAAGTAAAAATCAGACTTTTAAATACATAAGTTCACATATTTTGATGCAGTATAATTTATTATAAACTTTATAACTTCAAGTATAAGCAATAAGAACTTTTTTGTAAGTTTTTAAAATATTCTGGCAAGTGTCATGAAAAGTTCCCCATGTGCATGTTGCAAATTTTAGGGTTACCTCTTCCCAATAACATTACTCAGGATTAGGACAGCAAATATGGCAGTGTGAATTTCAAATTAACTCTATTGGTGTTGATTTACCACGAAATAGTGAGTGCTAAATCAACACCAATAGTGTTAATTTAACTCTGCCATATTTGCTGTACAGTTTCAATGTTGAAAAGTAATTATTTTGTTTTGTAATGAAACTAAAATGTTTTATCAGCTGCATCAAATTCAGTTATTATCCAGGATGCATGATTTCTCTTCTGTTGGATGATTATTCTTCCCTAAGTTGTAAAGACAATAACCATTTTAAAGTAAAAAGTATTTTGAGAAAACTTGCCTATTCTTGGAAGACTTCAATTTTTAAGCAAGACATATCTGTATGTTGAACTGAAACACAATATAATCAACAACAATGGGGATAGAAATAATGTACTTGCTATTGTTAACTTGTGATTACAAACAAATAACTCTCAATTCATGCTGATTTACATTAAAAACCAATATAATTATATCATAGGCAGGAAATGTCTTATCTTGTTACATAAAAATAGAGTTGTTTTGCACAACCTTTCTTGCTTTGCACGAATTTCCACCTTCCTGCTCACTGCATGAATATGGAATTACAGTTTCACACTGAACATACAAAACGCCTTTATGCATTTTATGTTTATTTGCACTAACAAACAAAAGAACAAACAAGCAAATAAATAAAAAAAAGAAACAAGAGAAGTTTTTTTTCGTCGACTGTTTATAATTTTTTTGTCTTTCACTGCTTGGGTATGTTATTTTTAGCCATTCAAACAAAATTCCCATTTGCACTCTTCTGACACCTTTCCATTTTCTGGTTTCACGATGTAATTAAACAAAGTTGTGGTGGGGTAATTTGTCAGCTGCTGCAAATTTTTTTTATCTACTTCAGCTGCTTCATTTTTATTGCCTCATTTGTTCTCAAAGGGATAAAACTGTACTTTGTTACTTTGTGGAAGGACCATGGTGTGTCTTTAAATGATTCCATATGGATTTTCATTATGAAAGACTTGATTTACTTTTCCACACTCTTAATTTTTAAATCCTTTGCATTTACATCCAGTTGAAGCAACATGTATGATTTAGCATGCAGTTCAACATGTTTTTGAACTTTCTTATTTTGTAAATGTGCTGAAAAAAATTAGATTTTTAAGAAAAGCATTTTTTCCCCTAAAATGTGGTGGCAGATTTTGTGCAGTATTTGTGACTTTACATTTGGTATTTATTACAATGACACTATTTATTATGTTGTGTTGGGGATAAATGTAACAGCAATTAGGTGCTTTGATGGCACAAGAGCTCATTAAAGCACAGACATATCCATGATCCACCCACACATGTTGTCAGTTTCTTTTTTTTCCCTGATTAGAGCATTTTCTTTTGGAATGTGTGGGTGTGCTTGGATTTGAATAGTTACATTTTAAATGTATTATTTATGTTTTGTTTATATTTATACAATATACAGTTTGTTTGATTGTGTTTACTTTGGGTTCATCATTTATTGTCATGGAATGTTTAAGTTTGTTGTCAGGTTGCATGTCTAATTTCAGAGAAACTTGATGGATGTAAGCGATGTGAATACTAAAAGGCTGTAATTTTGACCTGAAGCCAAATAGTCGACGTGCAGTCACATGGCTGTTTGATAGTCATTTTCATACATCACCTTTATAGACCCTGAAACACACCACTCCAAGCTCGTGGGAAATCTCTCCCGCTTCAATATACATCACTGCACAGGGTTCCTTCCCATTGGTGTCTACACTCTGTGGGGTGGACAAACTCTGATTTCCACTGTTATTTTGTTCACAAATCTGTTCAGGTTTAACAGTGTAAGAGAACCCGGACTATGGGTCCACTACATTTCTCCCAAAACATAAGGTTTTGAGGAAATTATCACGAGTTCTTTCTTTTTCATGGCAGTACCATCTCAGTATGAATGAATGAATGAATGAATGAATGAAATTTATTTCAGACAATTTCAGACAATTTCAGACAATTAACAAATTTAACAAATAATAATAAATCAATTTCAGAAATTAACAACTAGTAATA
>JARVJO010000164.1:13094408-13113540 GCA_031762555.1 Cynodonichthys magdalenae | reverse complement strand
TTTGTCTCGGTATATAATGAGCTTTATAGATGATCAAATTCTATTTTGTTGACATTTATTCAGCACATCGGCTCTGCAATTTTCTCCAAAGTGCCAGACATATTTTGGAGACATTTCTTTATTCAGCACCGCGTCCGATACTCACGACGGCAGGGGGGGCTTACGATCCGGGCTTCTGAATGAATGAAAATTATTTAACACAGATGTTTACACTTCAATTAAAAATATTTGATCGAAGGAAAACTGAAGCAGGACTAGATAGAGATGAATATGGTTTAGATTTTTATTTCTGTGACTGTATACGAGCCACAGGAATTACAACATTAACGTTAATGTCGTGTCTCCCGCAGCAGTCATCATTTTATCTCTCTGCTTTAGCAGGTCTGCTGATGCTGTTAAAAATGACATATTTTCTTTTCTGGATCTCTGACAGCAGGACTTCAGTCTCTGGACTCGTTAAGTTCTTTTTTTTATTTGCGATATCATTTTCATGAACGAACACTTCTTCATATGTGGGGCTGGAAACGTAGCCTTATATGGTGTTTTTGATGCGGTATTTATGTTAATCGCCTCTCCTCGTGCACAAGCACCTGAATACGAACAGGTGGGATTCATCATGTTTATGCTGCTCATTTACACACTTTTTCTGCAGATAGAACCGTTTGTTGAATTTGACATGACATGTTCATAAGAACCGTTCGTACTAACAAAAGTAAGAGAAATTTAGGATCAGAATATGAAAATGTTCTTGCATGAGGCCCAATGAGAGCCAATTTCAGCAGTTCTGATGCAGAGGCCTTCAGCTGAGTGTTTTCTGTATGAACTATTTTACTTACAGAGTACTTGATAATCACAGCCATCCGTTAGCTGTAATGATCAAGCATGAGGATCAAGGACTGTTTTAGTTACTATTATGTAGTTGTTTATTTAAACTAAAGCTGTTTGCATAATTTAATCCAAAAATGGAAGCCAGACATCAGTCCTTCAAGGGACTCAAAGATCCAACTAAAAGAAAGAAACTTTGGGAAATGGTGAGAAACAAGTCAGAGTCTACAGGACTCCTCTTTAGAGGATTATTTGCATTCATTTTGCATGAAAGTCCCGTGTTGTGTCAATTTTACAAGAACCATGTTTCTTATCGGACTGTGGGCCTTGAGTGACTCTAAGCCAAAATGACAGACTGAAGAAAGAGACTCCTGCAGTCGTAAGGCAGCTTGTGACCACAGGAACTCTCTGACATGATTTCTTCATCAGCTGCTCTGATACATGGACACATGTCAGTTTGAACACATAATGGCACGTGTGTATGACAAAGACACACACAGATGCAAATTCGACCTCGTTCCACTGAGGGTCTGAGACCTTAAGTTAAGTTGAATATTTGGACAACGCATGAAGAGCACATAAGACAACTTGTATAACTGATCTCTTTGTTTTAGTCTGCTGTTTTTAAATACAAAACTGTAATTAAAATATATTTACTGTATTTACACACAATACATTTTTAAGTTACTCTTTGCACAGCAGAGTTTGAACTTACATTTAGAGATCCAGAGTTGCCTTTATTCAGTGGCAGTGCAGTTATTTTAAATAATATTACCCTGTATGTATGCAGTGTCATCAGGACCAAATATTAGTTTTTTAATTGACTTTCAGGCTTGTTTATGCTTAAAGCAGTTCATTACAACTTTCTGAATCCATTGTTCATGAAGAGATCCTTTAGTGAGTTTTTTTTAAAGACATTTTGAACCCATCAAGATTTTTGTTTGTGAAAACAATAAATTTATGCTGAGACATCAGATTCTACAGACTGTTGTAAATAGAAACATTTTCAAAAATAGATCATTTTTACAAAACAGATACATATCTGTGTGGTGGTCTGTAATGAAACATTTCCAGGGATGCTAAAATAAATCATCAGTAAGTTTATCTTTACTTCTTCTTTTCTAAAAAAAATTGTGCCTACAATACTTCACAAAGTTACAGCTTTAAAAAATGTCATTCGCTTGTTTTCTAACTCGTTCACAAAAACAAACAAACTAAAGTAGGATTCCTGAATGTTATTGCTTACGGTCATTTTTTTAATTTGGGCTTTAAAGAGAAACAAAAATGTTCTGTCCCTCTTTATGATCAAACATAATAAATTGTGACATCAGATCCAGGTGCAAAAACTCATCTGTTCTTTTAAAGTGGACATGCACTACATGGTCTACTAACCCAGTTTTTTTCTTTCTGAGGCAAGTTTAGAACAATGGACCCCGGAACAGACAGTAGTTTTATTCTTTTTTTGTCATAAAGAATAAAAAAAGAGTAGAGGGGCTTATTTATCAATGTCATGAGTGAGGAAGCCCAAGATCCTGGGAATTCATCTTTGTGAAGACAGAGTCTAGTGGATATATTTCCACCACATTTATCTAAAAAATAAAAAACGGTCTGATTTTAAAAGGCAAGTTCTTACAGTAAATCCTTTTTAAGGTGTAATATAGGCTGAACTAATGACACAAATTTGGAAATAGCATGTATCTTGTGCTTTTTGGGTACAATTAGATCCTGACAGTAATTTTGGTGAATTTTGTGTTCCATGTATTTCTTTCACAGCAAATCTGAAGATGCAGATCCCCCCCACACACCCACACACACACACACACACACACAAAATCAGCATTTGTACACAACATAATGGGATCAGGTTTTGGTCAATGACAATAATTTAAATAAACAAAATAAAAACCAGCATTTTTAGTTTTGTGTTGTCTTTAAGTGTTAGTCTTGAATGAAAATGCACCCACCAATAATATATGTTACCCAAAAATTACATTACCAAGTAATTCTGCAACAAGTTTCTTCAATATTTTGTTTAGCTATGTGAGTGACTAGTTTTAACATAATGAGATCACCATCATACTCACATGAGATTTAATTCAGAGACTTGGAAGTTACTTGGGATTACTACCATGACGTTTGGAAAATTATCTAAAGGTAAGCCTGTGCTTACCTTTTTATCATCTTTTTAACAATGTTTTGACTCATGGGAACGGGGAGCTAAGTTTTGTTCTGACTTTTAATAGGGAAGACACTAAGATCTGACAAAGAACTCAACAAGCAGTCCTGTCTTCCTCCCTTCAGCTTTACTTTAGATCCTAGAATGACCTTTATGAATAATGAGGAGCTCCAAAGGTAACCGTGACAACGGGTCTACTTTGGAGGTGGCAAACAGACGCTGAGATAAAGTAATTTAACACCTGACAAGGAAGTGCAGTGTGTCTGCTTCATCGTCTGAAAGGAGGAATGAAAGTCTCCTGATTAACACTGACAATTTGAAGAGTACATTGTGCAAGCACATTAATAATAAACTCTTAAAAAGTCTGAACATGTTTTTAGAACCATGAAGGGATGAGAAGATCTAGGAATGAATGATGAGCAAGTGATACTACTGAGATTAAAACATGATTTGGTTTATAGCTTAATTTACATCGTTGGCACCACATGTTCCATTTAAGGCCTTTAAAAAGAACAAATATTACATTTGTGAGGATTATTTGATTTGTTTCCTTTTTTAAATTCATTGCCATTTTTTGTTTTATGTTTGGCTCTGAACACATTGCTGCTATGTAAATATGCTGGCTGTGTGTTAACATAAAAATATTATATAAGCACAAAAGAACTGCTGTGACAGTAAGATAAGATACAATTAACCATATAAAAAGCTATGAGAAAAGACTGAATGAAATATAATAGCTGTACAGCTTGTAGTTGCCAGTTACATAATGAAATTTTTAATGAAAGTATAGGTTTCTGTACAGATTGGTTTAGGTATTTGTAATAAATTTACTTTGAAAAAAAATCACTTTGCTTAAGTAAAATGACTTCCAACCAAAGGCAATAATAAAGCAGTTTATGACCTGGAGTTTTTAAAATCTTTATTAAAAAAATGACCGGTATTATGGTACCCTGCACGGGCAGTGATGTGTGCCAAATACACAGGGCCAATGTGCCAGCTCAGCAGGCGCGACTTCCCTAGTGTTAGATGACCAGGTTGTGAATCATTGATCTGAACAAATCAATAGTGAGCACGTCCATCTCCCGTTCACTCTCTGTGGGTCACCATCTGTGTGTGTGTTCATATCCTGTCCGAAGCTGTCACAAGAGCCCACCAGCACACTCCAGGTGGCTGCCATCTGGGTTCCACCGCTTAACACACAGCATGCTTCTGTGTGTAGGAGAGTGTTGGATGTATGCATGTGTTTGTGAGACAGAGAGTGACTATTAAATGTCACATTTGTGAGTGTGTTTCCACAGTTACTGTGGTGAAAGTGATGAAATGAAGGTGCATATACCAAAAAAAAAAGAGATCAAATAGAGCTGTTGGCTGAACTTATTGTTTGAACCAATTTGTTTTACTGTTATCAAGACCATTAACTGGGAATCGTTTTGAAAATACATAAATGTTTTGTAGTAAATGTAAAATATTAAAGTGTTGCTGTGTTAGTTCTTGTCACTTCATGACCAGCTCTTCTTTCCACTTATCAGTGTCACAGGATTCTTTCTGTTGAAATAGTAAGAAAACTTTATGCTGATTTACTTTTTAAACTAAAGAGTAACTTTGCAAAGTTTAAAAAAGGTTTATAACTTGAAATATACAAGTGCTGATTCTTCATGTTATTTTAAACAAATGAACAGATGGATCCTTGAATAAGTTGTAAAATGGGTAAACAATGACAAATTCTGACTTTTCCAAAGATACTGTAGTTTTATACAGTAGTAATGTTTATGACTGTGTTGTTGTAGCTCAGCTGAATGTGCAGAGAGCCTAAAGTTAGAACACTTGATTTTTTTCTTTAATAAGCTCTGCTAATTGCAGACCTGTATTAGAAATCCTAAAGAATGTTTAGACATTATGAAAACTAAATTTTAGGCCAACTCTTTGTCAATTACAGTCAAGATGTTAAAATATGTCTATAAGAGCTTACACATCTGCTTCACATTGATGTCTGCATTTAGTTTGATTGAAGGCAATAAAATGACTGGTGTGATTATGCACAACATGTTTATATTCTGTGTGATTCTGAATCAAAATAATACAACCCTGTTTTAACTCTTTAACAAATCAACTTTTTCATGGTTGACACATGTTTTACTAAGAGCTATTAGTGTAGGGATGTGGTAGGCTAAACCAGCTCAAATATGGAGATGTGTATGGTGTTTGTGTGCCTTTTCTTAAATGTTTCAATTAGTAGTAATGTTTACATTTTTCATTTCTTAACTAAAAGTATAAATATATAAAATGCATGTATTTGTGTGCTTGCTGAGAGTGATACGATTTTTGTTTCAGTAAAAAAAGCAGGAAACCAAAAACAAAACTTTTTGAAAAACATTTGAAAAAAAAATGAATGTAGTTGCTCCACTTCACTCATTGATTAGATGCCCACAAATACCTGTTTCATATTTTACATTTGCAGGTTTTGCCTTTTTTTGAGTGCACAGTAAATTAAACTTTCTAGACTTTCTGTCAGTAAACCAAAGTCTATTGGTTTGCATAAAACCCTACCTTCTAGACAGAATGACCCAACCTCCTTTTATACCATTATTCTATTTCCAAATCAATAAATACCCCAAAATGTCTTCTTTAATGGGGCAGTAATTGTTCAGCTATGTACATAGAAGAAAAACATTTAGCCTGGTAGACTGCACTATATCTTTTTTAGTGGGTTGTGAGTACAGTACAGTGATGTGGATGCTGTAGCAGTCTATAGTGATAAAGAAAGTGGTAATTTGACAGGTAAAACCATCAATTTACTAATAAATCTCCATTCTAGCCCTCATCTATGAACATAAACTCTGGGTAATGACCAATAAAATGAGATGTTGCATGCACATGGCAGAACGTTTGCCTAAGTGGAATGCAGCCACCAAATTGACCTTTTTACAGATAATTTTGCACATGTCAGTATTTTGGGATGCATTGTGGTCTAGATATTTGCAAGCCTATTTCTGGTTCATTCTAAACAGCGCTGTGATCTGCAGTCATCCCAATGTTCGGCATCGTTGAAAGTTGAAGACATTTCTTTATCACAAGGTAAAATACAAAAAACCCCCCGAACATAAATACAATTGTATATACAAGATAACAGAAAAGCAGGTGTAAGGTACCAAAACACTAGACTATAACGCTGACCTTGAATACCAGAAATAGCTGTGGATGTAGTTGTGCACGTGTTGCCTGATTTTACACGTAAGCCTCAGAATCTGTAAAAAGGTCAATATTACACCTGGGCATATTTTGCAATGACACATCAAAATGTCTGAGGTGAAATAGATAATTTCTTTTGGCAATCCCATGCCCCCCCCCCCCCCCTTCCCGATATATTTGCATTCAAATACCATTCAAGAGGAAAATGTGTTTGACAGTAGTACAGATCTATGCATTTCAAAAATTTTAATATCCACCAAACTAAATGAATATACCAAATTTTCAACCACAGCGCAGTTAGAATAAGCAAAATAAACATATCAATATGTTTGTGTTGTACATATCCAAAGCAATAATGCATTGTTTGAAAAAAAAAGTAGTTTGATACATGCATGTTCCTGGCATTGCAAGTATTTCACACACTCACTGCACACACAGTGTTTGATTTTCTTCTCTGCTGCATCTATCACTGCCACTACCAAAAAGCCTTATGAACCAGACATCCTCTGGTGTCTTCTTCTGAGAGTTTGGCTCGATATATGCACGTGCTCAAGTTTCCATGCATTGTGAATCCAGTTACACGCACATTCATTTATCGTAGTCTACTTGTGCAGCAGCTTTGTCCCAAATCCCTAAATAGGGCTACCTGCTATCAGTGTACTGGTTACACACAGGCTGCACTGTGGAGCAGAAAAGTAAACACACAGCAGTGAACCACACCGTGTCCCTTGGTAAAAGTAGCAGCAGCGATACATCATGAGAAAGTGACCTGAAACAAAAAAAAAAAAGGGAATGAAGGAAAAAAAAAAACACGTCAAGAACACAGATTTAAGTTCATAGGCCAAGAGTTGCTGGGCTGCATGGTACAAAGCTGAGATTAAACAAATGGGTGATAAGACAATCAAAGGAAAAGAAAAAGAAATGCAGCAATATTACCCACTTTTCAGACTTTAAGAATACCTATTTTTGTTTAGTTTAAATAACTGTCTAATTGACTGACTGTAAATTTGCACATTTCAGAGAATATTTTTCTAAACACCATCTCATCACCTTTTCACATTCAGACAAGCATTACTTTATTGCTTATATCAACATTTGATTACTTTTTGTTACAATATTTGCAAAAGCATATCTTAATTTATTGTAGTTCAGATTCAAATTCCTATGTGCTGGGGGTGTGGCCATGAGTTTAGATGTAGAAGGGGTGTTAGAGTTAGATATAAGATTTTAAAAATATATGTTTCGATTTAAGATTTGACATTGGAAAAATATTCGCTCCTAATGAAATACAGTACATGTGACCACACAGGGAGGCTAATGAAGGTAAAGAGCTGTTGGAAAGCAGGTGCAGAATATGCTAATAGAGCATGAAGAATGCTGTTCCTGACCATGACCTCTGAACCTGAGGTTGTCTTTCGTAATTGCCCTGAACTGGTTTTCTTTAAAGTTGCTTTGGACCTGAATAATTAAGCCACCTCATCATTTGATGAATATTCATTTGTTATTGAAAAGAGCTTCCTATATCTATACAAATTATACTTCAATATTGAGTTTTGACTATAAAAGGGTGAATAAATTAATTAGGCTGTTATTAGTTAAAAAATTGACCTTGTGGCCTAACTTTATGAGAGCAACATAAGGAAAAGGACGAAAAGTGATGTTTTCTTTTCTCCCTCATCATATTTTACGTTAACATCCAAAATGAAATTTACTGACTTTTTAGAAGACTCTGTGCTACTTCCCCTTTTAAAAATTGCCCAATCAAAATAATAAATAGGCCCAGTCTAATGCATTTATCTTGAGCAAGTCCAACTTATGACTGAGCTGTTTATCTGTCTGTCTGTTATGTAGTTAGCAGACTCTTCTGCTCTAATGACAGAAATGTATTATCCTCGGATTCCCCAACTAACAGAACTTAAACTAGTTGGTGAAATTACAGAAGAAAATAGAGATGAACTGTCTTAACACAATTACACAGTACCAACACTGCCTGCATTAATTCCCAAGGCATCATTAGTTCAGAGATTTAATGCAGAATTTTTTTAATAGCTAATTAAGCTCTGATGGTAAGGAGACACTCATCATCCGTGTTTAATACACTGGCAGATGCACTCACTTGTGTCAAGAACACAAGAGAGCAACCCACCGTGAAATGAAAAGGTGTCCCTACTGGTAAATGTTTAGTTTATATCCCATTTTAGCATTAGCATGTAAAGTGTAATTAAAGATTGAGGCAAACCACATGCACGCCTCTTGTGAAGTGGAGTGAGTTAATAAAAGCTGAAGAATAGTATTCATTTTTAATTAGGAACATCCAGGTGTCACAGAACCCAAATCTTAAATTCTAATCATTTTAAATGTAAGCTGCATGTGATGCTTGTGTTGTTTTTAAAAACATGGTATATGTTAATATAAAGAATGCTGCTGTGCAATCAATGTACATTTCATTTGTAAGAGCTTGCTCTGCTAGAGACATGATGGTAGGCTTTCTTTACACTTATATTTCTTATACTACGCTGAGAATTTTTTTGTTAATGTGAAATTTATACTATAAAGCAAATTAATATTCTACAAACATATCAATCTTACTTTTTAACACTTCTAAAACATTTGCAATAAATACACATTCAATCTTTTGTCATTTTTGTGTATGAGCTCACTGGTTTGATACAACTATAGTATAGTTGTTTCCTTTCTACACACTCCAATTAGTAAAAATCATGTTTTTTTTTTCTTTGTCTGGTCTTGTTAAATGCTCAGCTGCCTTATATCTTAAAAAAGGGGTCTGTTATTCACACAAATACAAAGAATAATGGTATTAATTAAAAAGATTTACAGAGTTGCATTCCTATTTCTTTTTCATTCACAGCATATCTGAAGAAAATGCAGATTTGCGCCCCCACACACACGCACACACACATGTGTGTACATGTGCTTTCACTTAGAAAATTGTTTAGTTTTGATCTGTCATGTGTGTAGAGAGATGGTTTTAGGCAGTGAAAGAGTTAAAGAAAGGACAAATCTTGGTAAATATGTGCCAACAATCAACAGTAGACAGAACCACACCATAACAAAGGTTTCAGCACGATCATGGGTTACACAACACAACAACGTATTTCACAATAAAAGAGATTTATTTCTCTTCTTACTCTTTTTATGTGGATCAAAAACAACTGCCAGTACAGTTTACCATTATTGTGGTAAAATAATGTGTCACATTATTTTTATGGTGCTTAAAAACTCTTGGTTTAAAAAAATAAAATCACAGCTTTGTTGGCCAAAACTCTCCATATGCTTGTTGGCATACTGCATAAATGACTTCTAAACAGAACAGGTTGAGGCATATAACTTGACTAGAAATTTGAGGTTAAGGAGATCAGTTCAGAAGAGATTTATTTACTTAGAAACACATTTATAGCACCAGTGCTGAATTTATATTGTTGCAATTTAAGTTATTGATGGAAAGATTTATTGGCAAACAGTTGGGAAGCTGAAAGAGCAGCAGACAGAGAGCCAGCATTCGACTCATTAAGACATGAATGTTGTTTGTAGCTTGGCAACAACTCAACTGATGTCAGATACAGAGTTGGCAGCTGCAGTAAAAATAACACAGATAAACTTTTTTAGAAGTAACTATGGATGAAAACTAACATCTATCAATCATGTCCAGTAAAGTGGGACACTCCACAGCATTTTGTACAGGATTATATGTTCTTCAGTTTAAGCGCCTCAGTTATTTTTTTCCTGCTATTTAAAACATGAGTTTAGAGTAAATAAATTGCAGATGATGAAAAAGCAATGGTCATCGTTTGTTGACTATTTTAACACAGAAAAAAAAATTAAATAGACATCCCCAATGTCCAGCGGACTTTCTGCTGAGCCATAGCCAGTCCCCTATGTGTTTATGCTACCTCGCTTTCTGATTGGCTACATGTCACAATCAACAGGCTGCAAGCTCGTTTGTTCTCAGGGAGCAGCACATGTGCTGGGATTTTGGGCCAAGACAATCCAATATGTTGAATATCCCAGATTTGAGGTCAGAGCGGTCCTGACGTTCTTACAAACCAACATCACATTTAACACACCACACACAGCAGGACTATCTCCTAAAATTAGCTTTAGAACCATCACAATAATCAGACCATCCTTAAGATTGTCTAAAGGGCAAAATCAAGCAAGCACAATTATTTTGTTGTGTGAGCCCTTCATAAGCATTTTGCACTAAAAGAAACAAAAACAATATTTTTTTTTATTTTAAAAAATGACTAAATGTAATGTCTGTACATATTGCAGACTTTCTATACATAGTGTATTCTTTCAGCATCCTGCAACCAAGATGAAGAAGACAAAACAAATGAATTCACAGACATCCAACAATATGTATTGTTAGCCTTTTTGCTAAGTGTCATAATGACTTATTACAGAGTCATGCCCTTCATTTCATTTAAGCGGTAAATCATTAAACGCACTGTCAAAACAAGCTTTTGATACTGTTGTCTTCTCCGTTGGAGGTTGAGTTTCTGAAGGCAGAATGGTGATTTTGTGATTTTTTAATTACAGCCGTTAGTTATGTCTTTGGTTTGATTATATAACGGTGTTGCACAGCTCTGTTTGTAGTGAAAGAAAGAAGCACCCTCACTTCACTTCTCATTAGAGTCACTCCCGGGGCCTCATCAAAGATTTCCCTCCTTTTTGCCACTTCCCTTTCTCACTTCTATAATGCACCATTTTCCCAGCGCTCTGCTCCCAACAGCTTCAGGACATGCTTAACAAACACACCAGCAAAACACTCCCCCTGATGCTAACTTTTCACCGTTTTGCTTCACTAGAGGAAGAAAATCACAGCGAATCTCTTCAACTTCAAACTTTATTGTAGCTCCTTTACCAACAAAGAAAAGTTTTCAGGGATGGCTGTTTGATCTGCACAGTATGAACAAGATCCAGAGTTCCTGTTGTTTTACAAGAATTGGTCTGGGATTAAAAGACATTCCTCAAAATATGAAACAAAGTACTTTTAGCTTGTATTGCATGAGTGGAATCAGAGTTCTTCTGTCTGTTATTCACAGAGAAAAAAGGACAGTTTAGTTTACTCAACAATTCAAAAAGAAAGACATCAGCAGGTGATGAGTGAGCTTTCCCATACAATCCAGCTTTGTGCCAGAGGTGTCAAACTCATTTTCACTGAGGACTACATGAGCATCATGGTGGTTCTCAAAGGGTCAGTCGTAAACAACTTTGACGTCTCGTGTTTAACTTCGATTAAACATGAAAAATCATGTTCTGCATCTCGTTCCGAAGGCTAAGGACCACTAACAAAAGAAATGACTGAGCTCAACATGGTATTTCATGCATAGAAACAGCATTTTAAAATGTCCTCTTTTAAACACTGAAAATTAGTACATGCACTACTGACTAAATGTGAAAAGAATAATACATAAATACTAATAAAAAAATATTTTTTAAATCCTGTGGATGATATTTTGCATTATTGCTTGAGTTTGACAAGTTTTAGGTCATTCATTAACAGCAACTCAGCATGGAGAAATCAAACATTGACTTAATGAATTCAAAACACCCAAAATTCTGAATGACCTTTGACCTAGAGTGCTATCAGATTAAATCTGCTTTGGTCTGCATTTTGAGAAAATGTTGATCGTCATCAAACTGTGCTGGTTTTCCGTAATCTGATGTGCCATCAGGCTTTACGCTTTATATCTCTTTCAACGCAGCAGAAGTTTAACTGTGGCGATTATGAGCTGGCACAGATAGTGGCATAATTACCTTCATTTGGCATATGATCAGCTGTACAGATAAATAAAAGCGGTGCCCAAAAGTTTCTTGTCTGTGGTGTTACCAGTTATAATTAGGTGCAGGCCCAGTGTATATAATTGTTTTCTTTTTTCCTAAAAGTTTAAACCAAATAAAAAAAGATAAGTTCATGCTCAAAAAATGCTTGAACTGCAAATATATTTTCTATTTTTTTTTTAAATCAGAAACTTTAATATTTTTTCACCTTCCCAGTCACTGCCATTTGTTTTAAAACTATCCCACATAATAAAAATTGTGTAACTCTAGAAGGACTTTTCAAGTTCTTGCAAGTATTTAATCATCTCACACTTAGCGTTGGCAGTGAAGCTGGTGCCTGCAAGTGAAGTAAAAGATGGTGTTTTTGCTGAGTTGATAAGCATCTGCACTGTTAACATTGTGCCATTTCATTCTCACAAGAACAACACTGACAGCTCAATAAGCTTAAATTCTTACTATGTTTCGTAAAGCCCTCGAATGCTTGGCATACTCATATGAATTGTTATGGCTATGGAATATTAGGTTGTAAAACTGTGACTTGGAGGGTAATTCAGTTCTCACATGACTATTTGTACAATTTTATACATGTTGTAAATATTGTGCCTGCACTGTTGCAGTCTTTATCTTTTTGCCTAGATCAAGACTAATGCTTATGTGACAAATGCCAAAAAGACTGATTGTCATATTTTTCTAACAGTCTGATAAAGCTGTTACTGTTAGATATTCCATTTCATAAATTAGAAGGGAAGTGTCCAGGGAGCACCTCGGAACAGACGCTAATAAGGCAAGAAAATATCAATAGGAAAACTAAAGACAATTTCTTTACGTTTTGAATTTGTAGTAGTAATCTGTTTTACACAATATATTCTAGTTATGTTTAAGTGGTCATTTTAGCTGTGAAGTTTTATTAAAAATGTAAACATAAATAAAATGTTAGACCTTAGTTATGAGCAAATATCGAACAGAAAACATAGGGAGCTATTCTGTATCCATAACCTGCTTCCCTCTCTGACTCTCACTTTATATTCCTTTCTCGATTTACAGCAAATTGCTTTGAGACTTAGCTCCTCTAGCAGAGTTATCACCTGGGAACTGGCCCAGGTCTAAGATCCATACCTCACGCACTTCTGACTTTAAGTGTGATGCCATCTGCTTAGCCAATTAAGTCTCTTGTTCCTCTGAAGTCCTACCTACTTTCACTGAAAACTAGTCATAAGAAATGGGGGAAAAAACATACATTTTTCTTAAGAGGCAGGGGAGAAATGAGCTCTTAGGCTCTCTTTCTGTAGTCGACCATGTCAAGTTTTTAATGTACAGGTAATCTAAAGTTTGAAGAAGAAGAAAAAAAAATAGAGAAATTGCCTGTTTTTAAAAGCTTGGCAGTCTATGTTTAATTCTCAGCTTTAGATGAAAATGGTGACAAAAAAACTAAATTAAACTTTGAAAATGTAGAAAGATTGACAAGTACACTGCAGTTAAGTGCTAGGGAAACATACTAAGCTTCAAGCATTTTATATTCTCCTCTAAGAATAGATTTCAATACCTTTTGCGAAGATGTAGAGCATTGTACACACTCCATGTACAGAACTATACAGAGTGTAAGATCAAATTTTAAACTTGGTAAGGGGAAGCCATCCACCATGGTCAGCTGTTGGGGGACAAGAAAGAGACAAATACCAATAAACCTGTGATAAAAGCTATAAAAAATAAATAAATAAAGCAAAAACATAAGAAAAAAAAAACAAGTATAGTGGCCATCTTTTAAATGGGAAATTTATGGTCTAAACAAAATAGGAAATCCATTTCGGGGGTGCAGAAAGGGTTTTACTCCTGGAAATAAAAATATCAATAGATGAACAAGATAATCTTCTGAAGCACTTTGAGGTAAAAGGGACTGTATGCTCTAGGCCTATCTGACATTAGATGACGTTATTTAGGACTGAAACATCGTAGGAAAAAGTGATGTTCATGGTGCACAACGCAAACCACGTCCACTGTTTTCCTCTCCTGTCCTTGTCATCATGAATGAATCCACCTTCACATTCATGTACTCAAAAAGAAGAAAAAATATATTCAAGTAAATTAGCTCCAATATTGATGTCATGCAGAGAAAATGATTTGGCAGTCTGAACCAATCTCTACATTCAATACCCGTTCTTTCCCTCCCTTCACCTCCTCTGATTGCTGTGATGTTCATTTGCACCCTATAATTAACTCAGCATATCTCTGTCATGATGTGGAAATAAACCACAATTTAGCTCAGAGGGCAATTAAAGTGTATGTGTGTGTATGTGGAGGGGTAATGGTAAAATAAACCATATCAAGAGGTTAATGGGAAGAGAATTAAAAGTGAGATTATACACTGATTAGCTCATATAGTGTTGGTAAAACCAGATGAGGAGTGAAGGAAAGGAGATTATAGGCAGAAAACATGCGAGAAAACAATTGATAGAAGTGAAGGAAAATTAAAAGAGGTGTGTTCAGGAATGTGAGCAGTTCAGATTTACATATAGGATGAAAAATGCATTTCCAAAGGTTGTTTATAAAAATATTGAGGTGAAAGAGGAAAAGGTTTGCTTGCCACTGCATTTAAGCCTGTCCAAGTTGATCCATATAAAACTCCACAGGCCTCAATTTTTATTTTAATGCTTAATGAAGGGTGATGATCTGGGCTTGTTTTGCAGTTTCAGGACCAGGGGCCCATTTCACGAAATTAGGATGAGGGTTTAAGCTAGGATTTTGATGTAATCCTGAGTTAATTAAGCCTTAATTTGGTTGCACAAAAGAGGAGGCACATATTCATTTTCTTTGGTCAATTATCAGTGTTTCAAACAATCATTCAATGTTTTTTTTTACTTTGCATTAAAACATCGCAGAGTAAATATTTTAATACCAGATTGTCCTAAAATAATTAAGCTTTAAATTTATTTTATGTTTTAGAGCCTGTAAATAGGACACGCCATTGTGCAAAGTTCTCCCCCTCCTTTGTACCTGCTATGCTGCACCCAGTGGGTCTGGTAACCCCAGATTTACGCTACATGTGGCTCCGCTCTGCCGCAGCGCAGTGGATCCACATCTAGTGTAAATCTGCCTTAAGCAAACTGTAAACATGCATTCATCCTAAATGATTTACAGCTGGGTTGAACGAGTCGCCCTGGTTAAGTGTGGTTAAGCAACTGATTGCAGGTGTTGACAAGTTGAAGACTTGTTCAAACTCAACTTACAGCTGATATCCTGGATAAATACTTCTGACTTTTGTGAAACAAGCCCCTGGACAGCTTACTATACAAAAAAAGATTTATACAAAAATAATTCAATTAGAGGGTAATCTGGCAGCTATCATAAAGTTTTATCCAAATGGGTTTTGCAACCAGAAAATACCACAGCAAGAAATGATTGATAATGAATGAGAGAACAAATAAATCAAAGTGTTGCAATGTTCTGTTTATCATCCAGATCACAATTTGGCAGAAGGTATTTTTGACAAAAACAAAGCTTTTGAAAAGCTTTTGATTTTGAATCCAAATTTAGAGTTTAACATGAATATGTATGTGGACAGACACATTCGCTGTAGGTCTTAATCTGTTTGCCTGAACATAGGCAGATATCTCTCCTCTCTACCTCTTCTTTTTATGACTGTACAATAATACCTCTGAGTGTCCTTAGCGATAAGAGCATAGTGTGAGACTGAGTCGTCTTCATTCTCTGCTTCAAGCTAATAGAGACCACTTTCTGTTTCTCATGTCCACCAGTGAGATGCAACGTAAGATCAAATGAATCCCACCGTGCACAGGTCTCACAGAGGCTGACTGAGGTTGTGTTGAGATCAGACTTGTCAGCGTGAACTCAAATGAAGTCTTCATTAGCAGTGGCTGAGTACTTTGGCCGATTACTACGTGGCTCAAAGTAAATGACAGAAAAAAAAAATAGAAAGACAATAAAAGCAATCTATAGTCTTGTTTGGCAAAGAATGGAAAATTTTTAAAGACAAGCAGATATTTTTTCAGTCCTTGTTAATATTTAGCCTTGAGGAAAACATTAGGGAAACTTTATCATTACAGATAGACCAGTTTTTATCTACTGCAGTTGTAATTACAGGGAAATCCTCCTTTTCTATGAATTAGATTTTGTAATTGATAATGTGTTGATGGTTTCTAAAGAATAATTAAATATGTACATCTATTTGAAAAAAAAAATATATATATATATATAATAAAAGCCGAATTACAGAGAACATCACAGGGAATTATAGCAAAGATTATTATTATTAGTGTTTTTTCACTGATTTCTGACAGAGACATAAGTTCATTAACTGGAGGCCAAAAAGGTTGTTGTGAAACTTCTGCATTTCACCATAACCCTAATGTTTCACTCTGAACTGCAAGGTCAAAACTTAGTATTTGAATAAAAAAAAACACCACATTTCCCTTTTTTCAAAGCAACAATATTTGTTTCAAGAAAATAATAGTAATTCCATAAATACCAAGCTAATGCATTTTCCTTCAATTAAATGTTTTCTATTTTTGTGCTCAGTATAGCCTAAAATTGTTTATTAAGTAAAACTTGTATTAGCACAATACTAGGAGAAGGAAATATTTGACATCAATCATGACAATGATTGCCCAGTGGTTTGCCTGGATATTTGCAAAACCATCAAATATGGTCTTTCTAATTTAAAGAGCCAAAATATTCAAACAATCAAATTCAACAAAACGCAAACTTGTCAGCTGTCTTTGTTTTGAAAGTGAATCAATCTGCCGTCATTTTGCCCATTTGTTATCTTATCAAGTGTAAATTTACATTCTTGTGCAGATTTAGAATAGAATGTTAAATCAGAGAACAAGAAAAAATTTGTAAAATAGACCCCTTTGTTTATTCATTTTCAGCTCATTTTTTTTCCTTTTTCTGAGGCACATCTGAATTCAACTGCCCTCAAAACAGATTTGTTTATCCTGTTTAATGCATGCTTCCCACTTGTTTGTTTGTTGTTAATATTGATGGGTTTTCTCTTTTGTATTACTAGAACAAATTTAATTAGAGCTGAAGGAATACAAATCAGAGTTCACCCACCAAATCCTATTTGGTTTCCTAATAAAGGGCTTGGAGAGCGGAAGGAAGGAATTACAAGTGCTTTTCAAGAACAAGAAAGCAAATTACTTGAGAACTGTGAGTCTTTTAACAAACAAATGCAGCTTTATAACCTGAACATTTGGGCTGAAGCAGAATTAGTATGAGATGGAAGATTAAAGTATATTCTTTTTTAAAGAAATGTTAATTTATTGCCAATATACACGTAAACCTTAATTTGACTTTAAACAACCAAAGAATAGTAAAGTTAACCATTAGATACACTGCAAAAAAGTGTAATCTAAAATTAGTTTATTATATATATATATATATATATATTTTTTTTTTTTTTAAAGGGGCAATATCATGTAAAATCAACATTTTTGAGTTTTATATCATGTTATAATGTTATCCTTTTTTCAAAAACATGTCCAGAGTCTTGCTTTGACTCATTCATGCATGTTTGAGAAATCCTGTGCTGTCCTGAGGCAGCCAGGCAGGAGAGCAAAAACGACCAGTTGGGTCTAGAACCGCCTTTTGGTAATATGTCCTCCCCTGGGCTGGGTCTAAGAATCAAGCTTCCGCATCACAGAGCACACCTCCCCACCCCTCCTCCCCCTCCAGGCTCTCAGGAGCAACAACTAGCAAACATCTGGTTAAATCGTGTCTGCTGAGCTCCAATACTCTAATACACATGTGTCAAACTCAAGGCCCGCGGGCCAAATGTGGCCCGCCGTGGCATTTTATGTGGCCTGCGAGTGCTTTAAAGATGAAACTTTCATTTCCCATTTCATATTTCTTTTAACTTCTTTTCACTTAAGATCTGTTAGTTAAACATGGACATGTTTGGTATCAAAATAATCTAAAAAGCTCATAAAAAACATTTCTAAATCCACTAAACATTGTTAAAATAACAAGCTCTAGAGGTTAAAGCAAGCATTGACCATAAACTACATCTCTGATATTGCTTGTCGAAGTTAAACACAAAACAACAAAGCTAATAACAACTGACCCTTTGAGGGCCACCGTAATGCTTATGTGGCCCTTCATGAAAATGAGTTTGACACCCCTGCTCTAATACTAACCACTTCTCCTTCCAGTCCTCTTCAGATTAAAGATACTTTTGAGGAAATGTATTTTCAGATGCCAAGTAAACTATGCCGAGCTTCCAGCTCCAACAAGGCAGAATGTATTTATTTATTTACTTTTTGTGTGTAGTTTATGTTTGGCTGATGTTGCTTGACAAAGCATCCAGTTCCCATCACTGTTGCTTATCTGTAATTTACACTCCGAGTCAAAGGGGGCGCTGATGAGTCAAACAGTTGTTGCTTAACGCTGTTTAAATGAAAACACAAAGAGGAAGAACAGAACAGAGCGGGATTCAGTCTGCAGCAAGGAGCTCATTTAGCTCACCACACACACAGTAACTATTATTTTATTGATTTTTAATCCCCAAACCTTATTTAAACTGTTTCTGTTTGGCATGGAGAGCTTAGACCTCTGTGATAGACGTTTGTATTGTTGCTGAACTCGACCGGAACTCACCTGAAGACAGGTGACTACCGGTTGAGTCAGTTCAAATTTACCAGATATTAGACATAGCTTTGTCCTTTTTATTCAGTGAAACCAGTAAAGTTTGTAGCAGGTTGTTGTAGGTGTAACAAAGAGGCAGTCAGACGTGACTAGTAAGTGAACACAGCTCCTTCAGTTTTACAAAGATCTAAGTCACAGTTTGGCGCAGGGCAGAAAAAATTGGACAAAAATTGCGTTTTTTTTTTGTTTGTAATTCACATGCATCAGTCGGTTATTCTGGCAGACACCACATTTGTATTTAGGTGTTTTTTTACCTATAGTTTATCGTTTTTAGCTCAAAGGGCCATGAATTTCCACATTATGAAGTGAGTGGGACTTTAACTGTAAACATTAGACTCTGTACTGTTAAACTGTTGTCTGTCTAATAAAAAATCAAGATTTTCTCTGAGTCCAACTTACTGATGTTGCTGTATTGTCTCTTTGGTTCTTTTAAATGTAGGTGTATGCAGAGTTTCAACAAATTACAAACCAAAACCT
>JARVJO010000164.1:13063300-13084179 GCA_031762555.1 Cynodonichthys magdalenae | reverse complement strand
TTTCCTGTTCTTAGCTGAAAGGAGTGGCACCCGGTGTGGTCTTCTGCTGCTGTAGCCCATCTGCCTCAAAGTTCGACTTACTGATAACCAAGCATAGAGCTTGTTGTAGGTAAAGTAGGGAATGAGAATGCAATTACTGTAGAAACTCTCATGAGCAAGTTAAATATCAGTTTTTTTTATATTGTTTTAAGTTGGAAATAACACCAGTTCTACATAAACTGATGGTGACCCTAAAATTCATCAACATATCTGGGAGAAAAACAGACTAGCAGTTAACACAATCTGTGTGGATTTAATTTTATGTAGTTTAGCAAATCAATAAATAAGTAAATGAATAAATAAAAAATGCTGAAAAGGTGCAGTGATGCAAGAAATCTTCAGAGGGCTTTAATGCAGATTTAAATCATGACAAAGGTCTATCAGATCACCTTATCAGTTTCATTTTTACATTTTAAATAAATTTAAACGTGTTGTACTGCAATTTTCTATTGTAAATATTAGTTTCTTAGTTATTTAGTAAGTTATTTGTCATTAGTAATTGGTTTAGGCCTCCATGCAAGAATAAACTGATCTTGTTGCTTCACAGCATTCAGGGTTGCTAAAGAGGAAAACATAAAAATATTTGGTATGAAGGACACAACTGATGCTGTTCATTTTTTTCCAAAAGTCTTTGTTCCATTTACAATCATTCTACACAAATAATGAGGATGTGACCCCTGGAAGTCACTGAGTCAAGATAAATGTTTTAGAAGGATATGCAATGTTTCTCTAATAAAATCTGTGATTGGTCAGAAGGGTGTTGTTACCTTTGCCTGAAGTCATTTTGTAGTTTAGTGATAGCATTTTATGTTTTAGAGCAATATACCTTCAAGAAAACATTCTCATTGCAATCTATTTTTTGAAATCACCACCTCCAAAGAAGAAAAAAACACATGAAACATTCAGTTTCTTTCTGATATTAATTTCTGAACCAACTTATTATTTAAATACAAATACTAATATTCGAATGACCAAAGTGTTAATTGTTGATTTTGTTCAGACGAATATATAATTTCCAAACAAATGAAAGTAACAATAAAACAGTTTGTTTTTTATTTGATTTATTTTTTTGCCAGAAAAAATACCATCAACCCAGTTCCTTCATGAAATGGCAGCTTTTACAGTAAAAAGAGAGGAAAGGCATTAAGCATACCCCTGTCCAACTAGTTCCTTGGAGGTCCACTTAGAAATGGTCAGTAGATACCTTAACAGTCAGACTGTGTGTGTGTGTGCGCGTGGGTGTGTGTGCACCTTCAGCTGTGTAGTAAAAGAATGAATGAGCACGCCGCCAACAGAACAAATGGAAATGACTGATTATTTTAATGGACAAATACATTCTTAAAGTTTCTTAAACTTTTTTCCTAGTTTCTTTTGTATCATTTGTTCATTTTTAGTTTGTTTTTTGAAAGTTATCCGTCACATGTGACAATTGGTGGCACGGTGGAGTAGTGATTAGAACTGTTGCCTGCAGGTACTGAGACACCACCCTTTCACCCCACTGACCACAGAAAAAGTGGACAAAAGAAAATGAATGGATAAATGTATGTAACAGTTGTATTTTCTTTAAACCACAAAGACTGTATGTGAAGAACAGCATAAACACAAGTTCTGGTAAGTGAAGCCAATGCATTATTGTGCAGGTAGAGTGACCCCCCCCCCCCCTTCTTTTAAACCAATTAATCATTTTTGTCCTCAAGTTATAATGAAATGTTACATTAGGTTAACACCTTTACCTCAATACTATTTTCAAAATCACCACTGTTTTAAATCTGATCTAAGAATATTTTTATATCAAGTCTAACTTTGCAACATGACCATTGAGTTCTAAATTGACAGGCAATTTAGGAGAAACACAGTGTCAATTTAATATTTAAAGTTGTGTAAGTGTATGTGTTGTTTCTAACAAAACACTTCATTTGATACCATTTGCTGCAAATATTTTTCTATTTTTGGTTTTGGCTGATAGTTATTTGTTTTTCTATGGTTAACTGATTTGACTCTCAATACTACTGGTATTTTAATTTGTTAGTAATTCTCATTTTTTTGTAGTATTACAGTAGCATCAGATTTAACATTAAAAGAAACATTAGGAATTTTTAGTAAGCTAGAATAGCTACCTAAAAATAATAATTTATTATCCATTTACTTGTCTTAGAAAAGCACCACCAGCTCACAAAAAGTGGGATGGGGACAATAACAATAATCATTTTCAACTATTTGATTGTCTTGTGCTGCTAAAGTGAAATCTTACTTTAACTATGATTTAAAAATGAGAATTAGTCCAATTGCTGGGTTGCAACCACTTGACCCAGATGAAGTGTGAATGTCAGATGGGGGGTCAAGAAGTGATTTGCTCTGGTTCAAAACACAGCAAAATGGATCACAGCTAATTTCTTATTTCTGTGGTTGGCTCTAAACTATCTGGTGCTGCAGACCTCGTATTATACGATGAGCCAGATGAAAGCTTTCAAAAGCCTCGAAGCTACAATTATTTAATTTTAGGTTGAGTCAAACATTTAGGATCCAAAAAAGCTTTAAATGTCTGTTAACTTGTTTTTGCCTGGGTGAGTAATGACATGAGCTATTTTAAGTAATTAGCCTATGATAACAATGCTATCGCTAATGCTAACAACGAGTTAACCCCTATTTCTATGTGCTTGGATCTACTTGTAAATAATTTATTTAGCTTCTGCAAACCCAAATTCAAGTAACTATCCAATAAAACATCTGAAAATAAGATTTAAACGATACAATCCTTACCTGTTAGAAAGTGCTGCAAACTCTTGCATTGTTCGTTTCTGCACCTCCTGCTTTTAGCTGTAGATTGTTGATCCACTTTTGTCGTCTTTTTTCTGTAATTTTTTTTTTTTACTTAACTCCCTTGTGAAATACTTTTGGAACATGAAAAAACTTATATCTCCCAATTAGGGCAACTGCTACAACCGTACACGGCACAGAATTTAGGCATTTTGACACTGGATCAACAGAAGTAAACGGGGCTGCGTTTACTTCCTGCCCCCCCCCCCCTGTCTGCATCTCATGACATTGATACTGCGTCATCTGCAACCCAGCAATACCATAACTTTTTGTTTGACATTACAGCTTCTCTTACGCAACTAAATAAAATTAGTTAGGCTACTGTTAATTAAAAATTTTCAATAAAAATAGGAAGAATAATAATATTTTCCTATTTTGAAACTAGCTCAACCAGTTGTAATATGTTATGCAGACTACAACTGTAGTGTTGTCTTGCTACAGTATGTGTGTGGCATTCTAATAAAAACATGACAATTAAGGTGTCACAAACAATCAATTCTTTCAATTTTTTTATGTTCTCACTGCTTTGTATTGATTGTTTTTCTATTATGTCAGTAATGCTTATAAATCTTATAGGATTGTTATGTAACAAATAAATTAAAAGAGGGAAAAACAGGAAAAGGTGTAATAAAAAATATAGTTGCATTAAATAGACTTAATGTCAGGGAAAAAGCTAAGAGGAAAATAAATATGTCAGAAAACATGAGTTCCAAGGGCTTCTTTGTTTATATTTTGATACTTCTGCATGGGATTGTATAGCTTTGTCTAACATGCTTAACACAGCTTAGATATTTTTTTGAACTTTTTGAAAACCTGAACACATCTCATCACATCTGAGTCAGTCAAGACAAATAAGCAGGGAATATTTTATATTATGTGCGATTTTGATTTTCCAACCCTGCAATATAGTCTGCACAGAAAACTTATGAACCAAAACATTCAATGAAAGACCAAATGAATAAAAAAATCTACTGTAATGATGAAAATATTCTAGACATGAAACAGACAGGCATCTGAGGTGTTAAACATATACTGATTTTCATGTAATACACATGGCAATGAAAATACAAGAAGCACATCAAGAACAGTGTGATGACCAACATGGAGTTATTTAAGATTAGATGAATGCACGATGCAGCAAAAACAATACATATCTGAACAAATCAAAATGAATACAACACAGATGTTAGAACATTTAAAAAAAATACTGTGCTAGTTATGATACGGGGCGGCATGGTGGCTCATTTGGTAGAGCTCATGCCTCTAAACAAGAAGGTCACCGGATCAAATCCCGGCCCGGGGACCTTTCTGGGTAGAGTTTGCATGTTCTCTCCGTCTTCCTCCCACACACCAAAAACATGACTGTTAGGTTAATTGATAACTCTAAATTGTCCCTAGGTGTGAGTGAGAGAGTGAATGGTTGTTTGTCTCTATGTGTGGCCCTGTGATGGACCTGCGACCTGTCTAGGGTGTACCCCGCCCCTCGCAATGTGATGACTGGATATGGGCACCAGTGACCCCCTGACCCTGAAAGGAAGAAACGGGTATAGATAATGGATGGATGGATAATTATGATACATAACAAAAAGATGTGATTACAACTTCCTACAGACATTCAACAGTAATTGGAATAATGTTAAATAACCTATTGTAATCAACACTGCACATCTGGAAGACACTGACATAAAGCTGTATAGGATAAACATACATGACATGACTGCTTTGTATACAACACAGGAATTTCTCTGCTTTAGAGACCAATAATTCCTCATTGATCACTCAAAACATTTGACTCATTGTGACAAAAATGAGTGGAAATGTTTTAAAAATGTAACAAACCTTTCAGTTTCCTTCTGCTTGTTTGAGGCCATGGTTAAGAAGCAGGGGTGTCTGTGACGGCAGCAAAGAAAACTGTGTTTTTGTGCTTTGTCTTTTGGAGTGTGTGTGTGTCTTTAGTCCTCTATAATAAAGGTAAAGGTTTTTGTCCAGATGGCTTGGGTCATCTGTTTATTTCCTCCAGGTGTTCAAATTAGGTTCTGGATCAAAAATCATCCTCTACTTTTTATAGATATGAATATAATAATACTTTATTACTCTTTGTCCTTGACCCTTAGGATGCCATAACAAACAAAAAGAAATCTAAAAATAATAAGATAAAATAAACATAAAATATCAAAAAAACAATAGGTCTGACAAATTGCAACATCACACAAGAAGTAGAATAAACCCAAAGGTACAACAGAGGTTGTAAAAAACATTGTGCTTTTTTAATTTCGCTTAGTAAAGTCATATACTGTCCTTGCAGTGTTTTAGTTTAAATTTTGTTATATTTTATATATATATGTATAATATACATTTATAGAGAGAGATAAATGTACACGTATATTCCGCGCTGAGGTTTGTCTTTTGTGGCAAGCAGAGAGGCTACAAGGGGCGTCCAGCTTTCATAAGTGTCTTGAAAAGCGTCCTTTTCAACAGTCTAGTTTGTTTTATTCAGCCATCGGGTTCTTCATCCCTATTTGTCATTCTGTAGATCCCGACACCCCCAAAGGATGGGGTCAGTCTTTATGACAAAAAGGTTTTTTTGTTATTTTTATCTCTCTCTCTTGCTTTCTGTTTCTTTCTGGTGTCTGTGTTCCCTTATTTTATTCCCTCAGATTCTTTGTGATCTTTGGTAGAGTGTCCGACACTTTGGTGTGTCCGGAGAATTAGGTCAAGGGCGCCATTAGGAAAAGTGGTTCCAGGGTGTGGACGTACACAAAGGGGGCTCACATGGACAAATAAGGTAGATGAAGAGTAGAGGGAAATGTGACATTGTGACACTGACATAACCAAGGTGATTTGAATAGAGTGACATAGGAGAAAATGCAAAGTTTCATTATATTAACCTTAAAGACAGCATGAAAATCAGTTGCTATATGTGCGAACGTTAACATATTTTGAAAAAGTGAGGGACAAAAGTAGACAAAGGCTTTTTGGTAGTTGAGCTAGAAGAATGAAACGGAGGGGATACAGGATGACAGTAAACAAAGGGGACAGACAGGTGAGGAGACAGGCATGCAGAGGAGGATGGGGGTGGGGGGGGGTAAAGAGAGGAATAAAAAAGCGCGAGTTAGGGCAGTGTCTGTCAGGACAGACTGGTGGTGCTGCTGCTGGAGGTGCTCATCATCTGTAGAGGAGTGAGAGGAAACAGGAGAGGCTAAAGGTCAGCCACCTGGCCATTGGGAGTGAACGTGATCCTCCAATGAGAACTATGAAAAACAAACAGGAAAAAGTCAAAAAGTAAACACATTTAACACAGATCCTTTTCTCATTTTTCTTATTTCTGTGGTTGGCTCTAAACATGTTCAATTACACAATCTGTCATCGCATAAGAAAGGGGAGAAAAATGCCAACTTTTTCATATTAATTCAAAGTTTCAACAGAAAAGCTCATCATTTAGTTTCCTGTTTAGCAATTTCACACACTCGGTCTTCTCTCTTGTCTTGCTTTAATAATAAATTAAAACAATGTTTCCTACACCTATACAGTTTTATAAAAAAAAGTGTTGGTAGTGCATTAAAAAGATCAATATGATTTCATAACAACTGTCCTTTCCTCAGGCACAAAATCAATTCCTATAAAGCTTAGATTTATATGCAACACACACACACTCACACACACATGCTCACACAACCACACATTCCTACAGTACAGTATGTGGATAACAAATTAAATTGGAACACACTGTTCTTGTTAGGGTCAATGGATTTTTAGAAAACACTTTGGGTTTTGTTGCTTTTTTTTGTTGACTCATGTCAGGTACTGTGAATATTGTTCTTTAGTTTTGAGATTTTTTTGATGTTCTGTTGCATTTCTTTGGTCTGTTATCAAGTACGTTTTTTGCTTTCTTAAAATTACCAACTTAAGTGAATTTTAAGCATGTCTGATATGTTTTCTCCCTCAGCATATAGATGCACTATTTAAAAGAACATTTACTATTGCAATGCACACCATTTCAATTTCTCTAATTGTAATTATTGCCAAAATTGCTGTTTTTCCTTTAAAATGAAAATGGTATTTTTTACAGACACATCAATTACTTTGTCTAAGGAGCCTCATCAGCAAACCATCTGAGTTTTATATTTTTATTCACAACATTAAATAATGAAAGAGTACTTCCGATAAAAAAAAAAATAAAATCCAATAGTTCTACATGTCCTTTACATCAGTTTGAACTTGACTAAGTAAAATGAGAAACTGGTATTTCATGATTCACAATAATATAAATAATCAAAATATAGTTCACCTTTAAAAAAGAAGCATTTCAGAATATTTCTAAATCAAACATAAGTAAATATTTCTTATTAGACTTGAAGAAGGTAAAGTCAACAAACTTGACAGTGCACACTTTATTGAAGGTTAGTTTAATATGTTTTCAACCTTTTGTATCAAGTCATTCACTATCATTTTTCATATTGAAAACAATATTTTTGTTAAAAGTGCATCAGTGAGAGATGAAAACAAAGGACAAGCTCATCTTTTAGCAGCTCCTCTGTTTAGAAAACACACGAGCCAGGTGGAAGTCTGCGATTTTTTTTGCAGTCGAAGTTGGACTAAATAAGTCAGAAGCAATCATCTTTCATTTAGCACAACAGTCCCTTGAGTGTACACAGTTAACCTGATGTAAACGTGTACTTGAGAGGAAGCTGCATACTTAGAAGGCATTTTTACACTGCGACGAATAGCTTTACTTTACTCTACTAGTGTTTTGTTGTACATTTTTACATGACAGACAGCACCAACACTGTCCTTTACTTATAATCACACAAGGTTAGACTCAACTGACTGATTCAGAGGAATTATAATCAACATTTCTGATTAAGTGTGGCACGCAAGCAGTAAGTCTGTGTCCTGCCCTGGTCATCAAGACATTACTGTAATAATTAGATGATTCTACCTTTGCTGAAAGAGTACTATTGATGATACAAGAGAAAATAACCTGGCACTAAAAACATGTTTTATCAAGGCAAAGTTAAGGTGTTCTGCACAATGGTATTAATGATTGCATGCAGTAAGTATCCATTTTAAATGCTTGCAGGTGCATTCATGGGGATGAGCAGTTGTGTGTAATTTATATAGGTGAGAGAGACACAGCCAGCAGTTTTTAGACGGCTGGTAAAGCTTACCTCTCCCAGAAAAGTATGAACAAAAGCAAATGGAGGCAGCACCTGTACTGAAAGGGATAGTTCATATCTATTAGAATAGTGTTTTTTAAAAGATTTTGGACAATTCCTTTCTTGTATTTTCCATTGTAGACAGCTTAAAAGGGAATAATGTGTCATCTTTAAACAACTTCAGACATTTTTTTTTTCTTAACACACTGGTAAACTTCACATTACATGGTTACTCTGGTATAAATTTGATAACATTGCAGCAGGATGTGACCCAAGCTTTGAGATGGTGAAGAAATGTATGGGGTTTGTATTACTTACTGTTTTTAATGCACTACACATTTCTATTTTTTAGGTGAATTTTGATATGTTTTATAAACTATTGTGTGACTATTTTTTATGATTGATCATTTTAGGTATTTACATGCCTCTTTCCACACAACACATAAAAAAACGTTTTATTAACATTAGGTTAGGAAATTGTGTACAAGGATCTGTCTTCCTGCTAATCGCCTGGCCCACATGACACAACGCAAAAGAGGCGGAGTCAGTTCCAGAAGATTTCTGTTATTTGAATGTGACATGCTGAATTTCTTGGCTGATGGATCGAGCGTCCAAATTAAAATGTCGTCTCTCAGCCCAGCGCTGTGTGGTTGTCTCTCTTATAATTCTGCCAAATCAAACATTTTGTCGTTGTTGTTGTGGTTTGCATTCTATCTGGGTTTAAACATGTAGCTATGAAAAAATAACACGCTTTCTTTTTAATGGGAATTCAATGGGGCTCTTTGAAGGGTTCTGGATCTTAAAAGCAGTTTGTTTTATAGGGCGGTTTGTCAAGCAGAACCCCCCTCCCCCTTTACCCTTGAGCTGCTGTACTCCACCCATCTACCTTTTTTCCATGAAAAGTGAAGGAGGAGCGATATTCTCTTTGGTTAAGGAGGAAAAAAGAAAGATATTACAAAGAGTAAAAAGAAATAAAAACATGTTTAGCTCTCCACAACTCGGTTCTAGGAACTTGGTTCTCATCATTGGTTGTAAGGAGCTGTTCAAAAGATGTGGATAATTTGTGAAGGTAACATCTCTATTCAGGCTGCACCGGAAGATAGCTGCTACTGTTAGTATTTGCACTTGAAAAAAATAATAAGCACATGGTACTATTTAATTGACCATTGTTGCAAACATTGAAGTGAAGTAAAAGTTTATAAAACAGATTGCAGAAGTTGAAGTTGCTTTAAGATGTCAGCATTTCCATAGCCATTTAAAAATCAACTGCTATTGCTATGCTATTTACCACAAGTAAGCCATTTGTTTATGACCTTTTCACAAAACCTCGAAATCAGAACAATTGCTTCAATCTTTTGGAAAGAGCACGAATGAAAAGGAAAAAAAAAAGACCAGATTATGTGCAACTTGTTTTAGAAGTCTAAAAAGAAAGCTTATTTATCTTCTCCTTCTAGTAATATTCTTTCGACTGTGGGCTGTAAACTCACCGAAATCCTTTTCTAATCCTCATCTTACCTTGTAGAATTCATTGATGCAAAATCTGCCCTATACACAAACGCATTGTGTCTCTTGCAGTGGCAAAGACCCTCGAGTCGTCAGCCTGATAATTACCCATCTGTCTGTGCTGTTCGTCTTCTGCCTGCACACAACCCGTAGGACACGAATGCACACACTCGGAGAGCTCAAGAGCTTTCTGCTTCCTGTTTATACCTTCATCTATTATTTACACCATCCGCCAGTGTTGTTACATGCACATATGTGTTACATTGCATCAAGCACACACTGGTGGGCATGCTCATACACATGCATCTCACACAGAGCATTTCAGAACGTAGAAAAAGAGGTTGTTAATAATTCATTGGTGTGTATGATTTTTTTTTGTATATTTTTGCTGTTATGAGCTGATTTCATCGCTGTAATACTGTCTTTGTAGTATATTCTGGTAAAAGTTAACAAAGCCCTGTAGATTCTCACCACATGTTGCTGAACAAAATCTATCTTGTTTTACTAATACACAATACACACAACATCACTTCTGCCTCTGTTCTTTACTGGAGTTCTTCCTCTGTTGCCCTGTTTGAGATTTTGTTCTTTTGTTTTTTTATTCAGTTGTCTTGTCTCATGTTGTGATAGTTATTTAAATTAGGTGAATGAATGAAACAACTTTTAGCGAGCACAAATGTAGGTGATATGTGCTCAGCCACTTTTTGCCCTCAATTTTGCTTTGTTTTTTCTGAATTCTACACACAGTTCTCATAATAGCAGTCCCTTTTCTCTGTGGGTAAATGCACTTAAATTTTTGCAAAATACACATAGTAAAAATGGAAAACAGAAGAATTATTTATTTGTATATTCTTAAAAGGAAAAAGCATACATTGTTCTTTAGTTCTGAAAACATCAACACGCATTAAAAAATAGTGAGAAAACCTCGACTCCTATAGACATGGAGCTTTCCTCTAACCCGTACCCATACCCTAACCCTAACTATAAAATGTGTTATTTTATGTCTATATTTGTATAATCCTTTTTTCAGTTTTGTGTCCTTGATACATACATTACAGTTCATATATACCGTCTGGTCACCTCCTATTTTTGGTCTTTTCTTTTTCTTTTCTCTCTTATCACGACTTACGAGGACTTTGAAGGCTCTCAACAAGTTCACTTGGATGAGAAATGTTTCTCTAAAAATTGACTTTTTATGTCAGTAACCTTCAAACTGAAGTGCCTGTTTTGCACAGTTGCACAAGTGGAGTTCCTCTACTGATTTTGAAGTTAAAAAAGAAAAATCTGTTTATTTTTCAATCTTTTTTGTATTCTTGTCATTCACTTCCAAAGATCTTCCTTTAGCATTGTTAGATAAAAAGATTTTGTACTTTAGACCCTTCTCTGTGTTCATTATTTTTAATTCTGACTTTAAATTGTGTTTTGTTACACTAATCTTTGCTTTTCTTTCTGTGACTCTTTCCTCTAAATCCATTTTTTATTCATATATGTTTTTCAAAATAGGGATCTTTGATGTTTCTGTTACTCCAAAAGATACATGACAAAGTTTTATAAAAAAAAAATAAAAAATAAGACAAAAAGGTATGCCTAAAGGGCAGATTGAGCAGAGAGGATAGAATAAGAGATGGAATATAATGAAGCTTGATGCTTGGCAGGGAGCAGAAGTGTTGAGTGTAAAGTTAGGATGAAAACACAGCAGAAAAAGAGACAATAATGAGACAATAGAAGTGAGGAAGGACCACAAACAACCCAGACTGCTTTCATTTTACTAGCCGTGTGTTCACTTGTCTCTGTGCTTTGTCTCCTTAATGACAATATTTTCTCTCAAACCCCTTTTCAGCACTGAAAATGTTTGTATTTTGAATGTACACCACACGGACCCATGCTCTTCTGCTCTTTAATTTATTTACTGCAGAAAATATTAGGCTTAACTTATTTTAGTTCAGCTCTTTACTGGGAGGTCAAAGGGAGGTTTACACACATTCACACACACACACACCGGTGTGCACACACACACAAACACACACTTTTTGTGTGCGTGTGTGCATGTGTGCCACATCAGTCACATCTTACCTGTCTTACCTGCGTTGGCTACAGTGTTTTCTTGCTTGCATTTTCCTATGGTGATGGACACGTCATCAATGGCAATGTCCCCTTCAAAACCTGGGCCACGAATTCCTTCGAACACAATCTGTTTGAGAAAAAGACAGAGGTGCACATGATGTTCTGATGTATATCAAATCAAAAATGCAAAGAGAACATTTCTAGAACAAACCTGATTAAATTAATCCCCAGTTTTGTCTGACTAAAATGGGTGATTAAAAATACAGTTAGACCTGTTTTTATTATCCATTTTAAACAGAATATAAATTTAAAGTTAAATAAAAAACAGCCAAAAACAGTGTAGAATTTCTTTTTACATTTAGTGCATTTGGTACAGTTTGTGCAACCTTTTTGAAATGTTCTTTTAGCTGTCTGCAACACAAGCCCAAACTGTGATCACTCTATCCCCCGCTCTAAAACCTTAAATACTTTTTTCTTTCTCCAAAAAGGTAGTTGCTCAATACAACAAATATGTTAGATTTTGCAATGATTAGTACATGGGAGTGTTTTTCCCCAAGAATCAAGTTTATTTTGATCTTCACTTCAAACTTATTAAGCAAATGTTCCTTTAAACAGGGTTACAACTGGAGCCAGAAATGCCTAATGATTTTTTTTGGTCATACTAGTTAAAAAGAAAAGAAAATGACTTAGGATGTGTCTTTTTGATGTGGGCTTCAAGAACAGAAAATTATCAGGAAGCTATTAAGGATTCTTAGTTTGGAGGGAAATTATAAACAGTGGGATTTTTCAAAAGTAACTGTCAATCACCTTGCAAGAAAAGCAGTTTCATAGCATCTTGGATAAAGTTACAATTTTCTAAAATAAAAAAAATAACATAATAAATATATTTTAGGCAAGCTTTGCCCCAATATTCATACTTATGATTTCCTTTTTACTTTTTGTCAGATCCTACAGTTACCAACTTAATATTAAACATTCTCTGTGTGATAGTTGATGAATTCTTTGTTGCCGTTTTTATTTTCTATCGTGTACCTTTTATTACTGAGTGGACTTTTGTTTTGTTTTTAGGTAATTTTTTAAAAGGTTATTTGCATCCATGTCTACATTCCCCCTCCTCTTTGCACCATATCAGGACAAAACTCATCTACGTATTTACATTTGGATATTATGCTTGTGTAGCATAATCGTTTGTGGACCAACAAAAGCAAAACTAAAGTCTCATCTGAAAACTTCTCATTGAAGCCACCAGCCATCTGGATTTGACTGACAGCCTAATTACTGCGGCGTACCAAGGCACCAAAAGCCCATCGCACCCAGCTAATCAAAAACAAGTACATGCTTTCTGGCATCTGAGAAGAAAAGAGGAAACAAACAAGAAAACCTTGTTCCAAACAAAAAAACATACCGACGACTGTAGTTATGACTGTATCCTAATACAAATTCTGAACTTTATAATATTTAATATTAATCTCAGTGAGGTTTAATTATGCATCATGGTATAATGACATATTTCATCTAATTAATGGTTTCCATAAAAAAATCTGTCCCATTCACACAGTGAAGCATCATATTTTCAACTTATCCTGCAAACTCTACTTAGAGCAAGGAACTGTAAAGAAGAGAGAGAAAACAAAACAACAACTTAGCTTCTATAGCATGTCTGTATGTGCACAGTGTAGGTTACCAGATCCAGGGGCAAACTTTACTTAGGTGCAAAGGTGATAAAAAACATGACTTAAAAAATATCTGTCACCATACTAACATGCTGTAATCAAGTTGCAGACCTGCCACCAATCTGTGTGTAAATATATCAAATCAGAGCCAGAATGGGTTCAGTTAACCTAGTTTTGACCCACTAAGTAGAACAGTCTGACCTTACTTCATATGTGCCCAGAGCATATAAAAGGTGGAGGATGGCTGATCAAACAGCTCAACAATTGAGTTTTAGGGTCAAGGCATTCCATTACCTGTGTTTAATCTGTGTGTGTTGTTGTGTTGGTGCCGAACAGCAATGTCAAGTTGAAGTATCAAACAGAAATTCATGAGGCAGATCCCAATAACAAACAAAAAACAGCCTGACTGCTTGCATCTGGCATAATTTCATTCACTTCTGAAAGAAAAGTAATAACTCTGTAAAAGGTTCCTCATGAAGTTTGATCAATTTGTGATTAAGAATAGGATTACTGAACATTTCAGTTCTTTCTCCAAGTCTTTGACGCTTCTTCTAGACTCCTACTCTCAAGAGCATAAACAAGTACGTTTGATATTTTGTTCCAGTGTCTCATTTTGTTTTATAATAAATTAATAAAAAGGAAAGAAAACACAATATAAACACCTCTTTTTTCATTTACTTTAATTTAGCTCCAGAATGAGAAATCTTCTTTGAATGAATTAATAGAAAACAGAAAAAAATAAAAATAAAATAAAATACAGTGAAGCTAATTGGGTGGTGCTGAGGAAACGAGCAGTGCAGCAAGGATGGCTAACTTGCAGCAGAGATCTGATTGTTAGGCTGAGTGGTAGGTTTGAGCAAAATGTACGATTAGGAGAAGGATAAGGTTAATTGACCAAAGGCCCATGGTCTTCCAATTTATACACTACTGAGGAGATTCTTTACTGTAAATCTATGGCAAAATGTTGTTTTGTCAATGTACTTCCTTTGTGAAGTCTTTTTCATGCAGCACATTTGTGCCAGATGGGTAAAGTTTTTCACAGATAAACTGTACTCCTAATGACAGTTACGGTAAATATAACTGTAGATGCACACTTGCAAGTATAATCCCTTCAAACAAGACACCGGATTATTGATTAATTAGATGAAATTTGAGAAATACTGGAGTGAATTAAGCCAAGAAGCTGACAATGGCCTTGACATTCAATATTCCAGAGCTACAGATCCTTTAAGGTTCACATTGACAACATGCTATACAATTTTTCCAATTATATTATGTAGAATGACAGTGTCAACAATAAATACATTTCCATTAATTAGAAAAAAATGAGTTTGTGCACTTCTGTTTTTTTTTTAAGTGCTAGGCGTAAATGGCAAATGGCCTGCACATGTATAGCTCTTTAAGTCTTCCATCTAAAGTGCTTTACACTACATTCACCAATTCATACACACATTAACACAGTGATGGTTGTAAGCTACATTGTAGCCACAGACTGACAGAAGCAAGGTTGCCATACACCAGTTCCACCGGGCCCTCTGACCACCACCAGTAGGAAGGTGAATTGTCCTGCCCAAGGACACAAAGGCTGAGACAGACGGGGTGGGGGTTCAAACCGAAAACTCACTGGTTACTGGACAAGTCCCCTAACCACTAAGCCACAGCCACCCAAGTGTGACTCTATATCAACAATGTCTCACACTAACATAGTGACTGGTTACCAAGTTGAAGTGTAGTACATCTTTGTGTCTCAGTATTTGTAATGGCAAGGTTTCTAGATTTGATCATGGGATATTTTTCAGACAAACAGAACAGAATTTAGTCAGACAGAAGCCTTGTTTTACTGCAATAAGCAGGTCTGCACAACACGTATACGTGTATATATAAATTGTTCAATAAATGTCAAAAGTAAGATGATGAGTTTTGTCTTTTCCATAATTTGTTCTCAAAGAATATGTTTTGGCACTATCAGATTGAGATAGAATTTAACAATTATAAAAGTCCAACTGATGCTAAACATACATTTGATATATAAGCTATCTGGAGTTTTAGGACCCCGGGTAGCATTTATTTGCTAAACAAGTTTTAGTTTGTCATAACGTTGTATAATGTGTGAGAAATCTTGACAGTGATAGACAACTGGTGACTGTGTGTGTGATGTGTAGGTGTGTGCCTGTTTGTGTATGTGAAACAGAACCTCTAGGATCAAAGGATGTGCAGCCAAGTGTCAGGTTGAAGTTGTGAGAGTGTTGTTTTGTCGAGCCTTGTAACCTTTAATGTTCCCATTGATGTGCTATCCACACACCAGAGAGGACACGGTCTTGGGAGAGGAAGAAGTAAAAATGAGTGTGCATACGTGTGTTTGAAAAAGAGAAGAAATGGAATGAAAGAAGGAAGGAGACATACAGCCAAAGCTTTAGAATACCAGTGCAGAGCAGATTCTTTACAATGTGAGGCACACAAATGTGGGCTGGCCTGGTTTCCAACAGGCCCCTCCGGTACCAAGCACTGAAAGGCACACAGATGGCCTCTGGTTAATCTAAAGAGGGGCGAGTAGGGACACAAGTAATCTACTACAAACATGTTACTGCTTTTTGTAGTTGTTGTAACGCTATTGATTTTATGTGTACATTTGATTTGTGCCTTATAGGTTAGACTCAGAAACAAGACACATTTATTTGGCAATTTAAGGCATTACATGGATATGATTGCATGCTTGTAGAAGTCAAAAGGACAAGGATTTATTGACCAAGAACACACAAAAATAGACCACCACATTGTAGAATTCTTTCATTGCCCTGCAATAACTCAAACATGCACATGTATATTTTTGCCTAAAGATGTAGTGACTCTGTATACATAGATTGGAAGATTATAAAATGTATCATTTTATGAGTGCCCAACATAAATATCAAAAGATATGGGCAAGACCCATGGGCATACAGTTTAGTTATGGATTTGGCTCTTCCACTCCTGAGGAGGTTGAAAGTATAATGCTAGCTCAAGCATTGTGACTAAACATTAGCACTAATTAGTATTGATGGCTAAATCTAAGCAGCATAGGCACCTGCTGTCTTCAAAACTGAGGTAGGGTTGCCAACTGTCCTGTACTAGCAGGGATTTCACATATTTTAAGCCAAATTGAAGTGTCCCATAACTGCAGCCTGCAATCAAAGCTGTTGCGATACGGCAGACAGGTAATCATTTGTCTAGTGCCCCGAGCTGAAGGGGTCCCCAAAAGACGGTACTGTAGTGGCCAAATGCAACAACTATTTAAAAACACTGAGTGTATTGAAATGACTGGTGTAGTTTCACTACTCCCTCAAGTGAAAGGAGCACTGTGACCGCAACACAGACTGTAGCCTCATTTGATCCGTTTACTGAATTTTCAGCACAAGATATAGGCTATTGTTAGAGTGGTCAGTGACATTTTTTTAAAGTAATAAAATATTAGAAATATTAAAGCTACCACCAATTTATTATCAAACTATTTAATGACACATTTGGCCTAATCATTGAAAACATGGATGAAATAAGAAATATGAAACTTATGAAGTACAAATAAAATTAATTTTTTTAATAAAAAATTTTGAAGAAAAAATTGCAATTTATTGCCTTGCTTACAGTATGGCAACATATGATATATAGCGACTTGTGTCACATTCTTGCTAATACAAAGCCCTAGAGGCCAATTGTCAGCTCTTGTCTTAGCAAGGCAAAACGTAAAGCTGCTCTCAAAGACATCATTACTTTAGCTGAATGGAGCAAAAAAAGAGAAAATGCAGATGAGTGGCAACACCTTAAAAAACTTTTGGTGTATGCAGTCAGTGAGCTGTGCACAGGGCTAGAAATGTTGTGCTCTCCACGGAAATGCTCTGAACATGAAGCAGAAACAAGCATCGATATGCAGTCACTACTGCACTTTATGAAACCAAATAACACACACTTCAAAAACTGCCACTGGGAATCTGAGTGAATTGGAAAAATCTAACACATCTTCAAAGGGGAAATGAAGAACTAATAGAAAATGAATGCAACAAGGAAGGCAATATTTTAGGAAAAAAATGGCTGGTGTAGAGAAAAAAACCTTGAGAATGTAGTTACGATCTTTTCTCAGATTAACACAGTGATTTAGGAAAAACTTTTCTACAGGTAGTCAATAAGAATATACGCATGCACTGTGTTAGATTGATGACTGAGTAGAAAAAATGTCAAAGTTCAATGTAGAAATACAGCATATTAAAACAGCAGTAGTTGATCCAGGTTATTAAATAGCAAACCACAATTATCTGGGAAGGACTGACCTCAAATCTTTATGAAGATACAAAGGTCAGTCAAAGGCCAGCCCTTGTGCAACCTTAAGAATGAAAAGTATCTGTAAATGAATCCCAAAACACAAAGAAACAACTGATTTGGACTAGTTGTAGACAATGAAGATACACTTGCTCTAGACTTACGTGAAGATTTTAAATACCTCAGCTTTAAAATAACAAATATAAATGCATATTTTTGCCTGAGAGACATATGAGAGTTTCACCTTGGTTATGATGTTAACTGTTACTAATATAAAGCTAAAACAGCAGATTTTTGCTGAAGATGAGCTTTTATATTTTTGTTTTTATTTCTTCTTGTTTGCTTTGATTGGACATTTCAACCTGGAAAGATTCACAAAGAGAACAATAGCAGTTAAAAAGTTCTACGGACATGAGAAAGTTCTTTGGCACTTGAGACCCAGCAGAAGATGTGTGTGCAGAAATATGCTGTGAGCTGGCAATCAGCTTAGGTTAAGAATAACGTCTTCCCCCCGGGGCTCGGACACTGGTGGTGGTGTGGAGGTAGCCATGAAGAGCCTGAGATCGAAGGTGGAGATGGGGTGGAGGTGGGTAGAACTCATCTGGGGAGCCAACAGATCCTTGAGTGCAGGGCCCTTTTAACCTGGATCTTGGCGAGATGATTGGTACGGTGAGGCAAGGATCTGACGCTGACTGACTGTAGGTGGGTGCGCAACACAGGTGAGGTGGAGTGAGTCTTCCAGTTTGAATTTGTGCATAAGCTTCATTTTATAATTAGTTGTCCCAGACTGAAGAAAACTGTAATATTATCAAATGATAAGAATACACTAATGCAAAACTGAGTTTAATGTCTATTATATCTGTTTTCTGGTAGACTAGGGCTGGAGTGTCACACTCAATTACACAAGGGGGTAAAATTCCAAACTGGTCTAAGCCAAGAACCAATTTCTGTCAAAATTTATTGAAAAAAGTTATCTAACAAATTCATTCATATAAATTATCTTTTCTAAATTGTTTGATGTAGCGTTTAGAACATACATAACCTAACAAATAAAGGAACAAAAATGGATTAAATTTAAAAAGACACTTCATTAGCATTCATTTCTTATGCCTTACTCGCTACCAAAAAATTTTTGGTTTCATTATATCTTAGATACACATTTATTCACAATCCAGCAAATCAGAAAAAAATCCTTACTAAAAATCCAATTATTTGACTCTAAAATAAGAAAAGAAAGCAAAACACAATTAAAGTTGATTCTCTGTTGCTCTGTCCACACCAAAAAATCAAAAACGAATGAAAAATTCAAACTTTATTTTCTTGGCTTAAAAGTTGACCAGCTGCCATTAGAAGAATGCACTGAAGAAAAAGAGAAACTAGAAAAATATTTAACAAATAAAAATATTACCTTTGGGGTCAGATAAAATGTTCTGGAGGGCTAGATTTGGCCTGCAGGCCTTAAGTTTAACACATGTGCTTTAGGGGGTCAGGTTGATGTGTGGGAAACATGCTAATACAGTTAAACAGAAAACTTACAATAATGTGAATGAATGACTGTATTTATTAAAGTAAAATTACATACAATTTAATTGCATTTTTTACACAAACCAAAGACTGCGTTTTGAATACTTGTCATCAGGTTTAGGGTCGTGTTGTTTGTGGCAAAACACTCAAGAGTAAGTGTTGTTGGAAAATTACAGGTTTCTGACTGAACAGAACTGCTTATTTGTGACTCAGCTAATGTGCAGAAATGAGCTGGTTGTGCCTCTGTTTGTAAATCGGTGCAGTTTTAGAATTACACCTGTGGAGCTAGAAACTGAACAGAAACATTTCCATGTACATGTAAATATACCTATGGGTTAAAAAAACAACTAGTCCCTGCATCATGTAGGGACCTACCTGCTTAATATTGATTATTTGCTATATTTTATTAACTCTGCATTAACTCAGAGGAGCCTTTGGAACTGTTGTCCCAGATCAGTTTCAAACCCCTTTTGACCAGGACTCTATTTTATGACTGTTTTACTAAACCCCCACAGGATCTGCTTATCAGCAACCGCAGATGGTACGGACGAGCTCCACAGTAACTTTGTTGTTCTGAGTTACCAGACTTCTTGGAGCCATCTCCAATTGTAAACGTGTCAAAAACTGTCACGTTCGGATTAATTTACATCTGGAGAGAGAGAACTCCTTCCACCTCTGTCTTTCCTTAAAAAGTCTGTTTCTTTATCTCTATCCCAGGGTCACACCTGTCTTCACAGAGGAACCTTTCAGCTGAAGAAAAGTCAACCAAAATTTAACATTGTTGCATTGTTTGTGAAAAAAGAAAATAAAATAAATTTGTTTGTGTATCAAAATGTCTATTTTATATCTGTTTAATCTGCACAGATTAACCATGTTTTTTTCAGAAGATCCAGACACCTGTGGAGAGTTCCTTCCTAAATGTCTTTATTTTTAAACTATGCACAAAGTTTAAGTTCTGTTGTATTCTGTTTCTCAGTTACAGTTGGACATTCCCACGACAAGATTGTATCTTTATTTCAGGATTTAAACTAAAGTTTCTCCTGTCTTAAAGAATGGTCACTACTATCTTTGAAAGATTAAATCCATGTTTTATTACAAAGGGGCCTGGAAAAGTTAACTCTGCCCCTCTCTTAATGATATGCAAAGCATTTAATCCAGGAAACACCCGTCTTTCTTTGTCCCCTTGTGGAAAACCAAACCTCCAATGCTTGATTGGTTCAAACCCTTAAGTCGACACCCGTTACTAGCATGTAGTATTTTGATTGGACTAGAGTGCCACAAACTCCTCCCAACCTTTGCTGTGAAAAGTTGGCGCGCTTCAGTCTTACTCCAGTTCAGAGTCTTTCTTCAGTTCTATTGAGTAGAATCTGTACCATGTCTCTCCAAGAGAGTCTCCATTTTCCTCTCGGCTTTCACAGGATGCCGCCAAGAGCAGAACCTCGCCTTGTCGCCTATTTAATGTAATTTCTTCAAGAAATGAAACCCTAAGTTCCGCACCGGCTCAGCACATGAGCTTGACTATATAGTAAAGTAATTATGCTAATTTTAACCACATTCGTCATTAATCCATGCTCTACTAAGTCTGGATCAATTTGCTGTTCTCTCTGACGCACCCTGGACGGAGGAGAAACCTCACTTTTCCAGCATCTAACATCTGACTGCATGGACCAAAAGCTAATTGGACTCCCACATCCTGGGGTCTGCAACCCACGACAATTTTTCCCTGGTGTTTTTGACCTCTCCCTGGGCTGCCACCTTACCATGGTGGAGAGGTTTGAGTGTCCCAATGATCCTAGGAGCTATGTTGTCGGGG
>JARVJO010000164.1:13032709-13046774 GCA_031762555.1 Cynodonichthys magdalenae | reverse complement strand
ACAGCTGGATATGGGCACCAGTGACCCCCGTGACCCTTAAAGGAAGAAACGGGTATAGATAATGGATGGATGGATGGGTTTGCTGTGTCTGTTCTCAATCTCAACAAGTTCTGTTTATCTTCCAAGAATAAAAATGTTTTTTTTACCTAGGATCAGTTTGCTGAGTAACACATTAAAATGACTCATGTTAAGGTTTTCCATCTGCCCTGATGTGTGATAACCTTGTTATAGAAAATCACCACAAGTGTTTTTATTACTAAATTTTGCAATAATAATTGACTGACACCCAGCAAATAATGTATCCCAACAATCACTTTAATTGCATCCCATATATGTTTGTATATCTAGTACTACATGTTATGACACTTTCCCCATGCCTTTCCTCTTGTCCTCTGGCAGTGAGTGTGAGGTGTGCTGTTCTTGCCACATGTCTACTCACCAACACAAATTCCAGCTAGCCAGATTGAGCTGATCACTTTTATTGACAAAACCAGGGTGATTCATTCCTGAGCTGCCAAGAATTTGGTTCTCTCGCTCCAATTACTGTGTGAGTCCCTCATGGCAGTGACAGCACCCAAATCCTCCAAGTGTGCTTGGCAACATACTTGGAATCAAATCCTTCCTTCCTAACCAGGCTGTTTGCCACTAACGGTTGTTCAGTCTTCTTTTCTTCCTGCCGTTCTGGCTGGTTCAACGTCACTTACTCCAACTTTTCACCCTGTGTTGCCAGTCATGAAGAATCCCCTCTCTTACTTCGCAAATCAAACAAAGCAAATTACTATTTCTCACCTAAAGTAACAATTTGTATTTATTAATCACTTTCATAAATAGATGGACATTCTTTTGTTTGCTTACTGTGTTTCCAAGGTTGTCAGAGCTGAAATTTAAGGCTGACCTATCATTGTTACACTCACTAAAAAAGTTCAGCTAATTGCTGACACAAAAGCACCCCAAAAGGCATAGCTTAAAGCAATAAAAGCTGTCAAAATATGGGATTTTTATTGTTTACCGCTTGATTTCCTTCCTCTAAATTACTTTACTTCTGTCGACTCTTATCACTAAAGCTTGTAGTTGCTGTTTCTTTTCAGAAAAAAGAGAGAAAAACTTAGCTTTTTTTTCTTCTTTGGACTTCATATCTCTGTCTGATTTTATTTTTATCCTTCCCTGTCTACATCTGATAATTATTTCACCCAGAGACTGCCAGAAACTCAGGTAATGTTTGTTTGTTTAAGTGTAAACAAACAACACACAATTGCCAGAGCTGTAAGACAATTGCAATTGGTAAGATTTTTTGAAATAAGGAAAAGGTCCAGGCTAATTAACAATCTAACACATTCTGCTCTTGTTTAGTATATCAATCTCAAAACAAGATCAAAAATAGTTTTTTGTTGGATTGTAAGACTTAGTTAGATGGACAATTCTTGCAGTGAAATATTTCTCTAAAATGTGTTCCTAAATTAAATAGATGCGTAAATTGTATGCATGTGATACATGGTCATCTTTGTTTGGGTAAAGGAACTTCTGCATAACCATGAGTAAAATATTGCACAATACCCTGCAACCTAGTTTGTTTTCTTTCCCAGCCTAATAAAAGTTGCCTAATGTGCATTTTTGCTTTATTAGTATCTGCAAAGTTCACCTCAGTTTCCACAGGGAATAGCTTAAAACATTACTGTACAAATGCACAAGTACATCTCAGAAAAGGTTCGGTGGGCTTAGCAAAACATTTAAAATGATACAAATGTAAAAACAAATATATTTTTATCAGTTTTGTTAATTTTGTAAAATTTTGACAAAAAAAATTAATTAAAACTAATTAAAAAAGGTTTAAAGGGGCATGTCGCTGCAAAGACTTGCCAACTCCTTGACTGGAGATGACAGATTCAGTTTGGATTTGTATTGTTTTATAAAGTTATTGATTAGTTCTGATTCACTTTGATATAGATTTGGTGCATTGCTCAGCACCATTTTCACAGCATATTTATGATTAAAAAAAGTTTTACTCCGTGTGAATGCTCAGACACTGCGTGGACCTAAAAAAAAAACACTGAATCAATGAGGTGGTGTAGTGTGACAGTAGCCATTTTCCATCGTTTCATTGTGCATATTTTGAAGTATCGCATTAGATGGTCAATGGTCAATGCAAGCAGCAAAATAAGAAAAAAAAACTTCCTCAATTTTGCAAAAAAAGTGTTTTACATTCAATTGAGGTGGTTTTGGGATTTTCCGAAATTAATATGCAAAAAGAGAGGTGGAAACACATTTGCTGAATAATTCCTAACAGCAAACATTTACCACACATAAAGTGATGAAATCTGCATTTCTTTCTCTACATCTCTGGACATCATGTAACATCTCCAAAACTAGCTGATTTGACAATTACAACTTGCCCGGTAACAACACATCCCTGATAACGTTTCTCCATTTTCCCAAGATGTGTGGTCCATGCTGGTTTGTAGCCTCAACTTCCTGTTTACCACAGGAAGTTGACAGCCACAAACATCTGATGAAATTATGTTTTGCATAGTCTGGTTTATTTGCTCCAAACCAGTAGATGGAAACATCCCTAATTAGCATTTCTTTTTTTTCCTTCCTTTTTGCAACATTTTAAAAGTTCGCTCAAAATTTGCATTACAGTTAAATGGAAACATGACTTCAGAAGATTAAGGTTTATCCCATGCAGGTTGAAGTCATTTTTTCCCTGCCTGCCTTGGTCTGCTTTCTTTGGTGGGTCAGAGGCTATATTGTGTGCTTCCTCATACGTGTCCAAGTGACATGCAAGGATAGTTGGGGGAGAGGAAGAAAGATGCAGACGGTGACAGGAGTGACATATTTCAGGAGACAGAAAGGTTGGATGATAAAGTGATATGGAAGTCTGTCTTCTACTGTTGACGTTTGCATGTGTGTGTGTGTGTGTGTGTGTGTGTGAATGTGTCAATGCCAAACAGATGCTTCAAAGAATTCCAGCCAGGAAATATTTTCAGTTGGAACTTTATCACACTGTCATCAAAGGGCCAACAAGACAAAGAATGTGTGAAAGATGGGGGATTAGCTGCTATGAGACACACAAAGTGCGATAATGCGAGCGCACATGGACCACCAACATCAGCGGGGGTGTGCCTTTCACAAAATGAGAAGGGCAAGGTTACATTTTTTTACACATTTGTTAATTGGCCTCTTCTGTGACTAATAAAGAAAGATTCAGAGAGCATGTATTGTATGTAAAGAAGTGAGCGGGCACAAGATCTTATAGCTTCACTTGTGATTATGAGCACAGTTAAGCTGGTATTTTGCATAAATTATTCATCAATTTGAAAAAAATGTACATCTTTAATTATCATGAACATTTTTAATCCTTCATATATATGGTAATGGGAATGTGTGTTCGTCCATGGAAAAGTGCTGTAAGACGAAGATATGACATTTAAATGAGGCTCAAGTAATGCTTGGAAACAACAGTGCAAAGTTTAGCTATGCATGGCACAAAAAGTAAGTAAATGTGTCTTTGATAGATTGTTTCTTTGATGTAACAATGCTTCTTGACAATAAATCTATTACTGGGCATGTGATTGGCAGCACCTGGGGATACCAGAAGCTCAAAACAAGTGTCAATAACAACAGCAGAATAAGCTGTTTGACAGAGAAGATTTAGAAAAATGTTAATGTGTGCAACCCACATGCTCAGCTCTACTAATCATCCCACAAATGCATGTTCCTTACAAAAGTGGCGCCATTTAAAAGGGAAATTGACAGACTTTTCCACAGTATAAGATTTATTGCCAAGAACCATTTTTTTTTACAATAAAGTAATAATCTAACAAACACAAATTTACTTATTTTTTGTGTTAATTTTGTTGTATTTCGAGAGGGAAAAAATATTTTATGGCTTTGAGCAAGATATATCTGGAACACTGTGACACTGACTTTTACTTTCAGGTATCTAACATTATCAATAGGCAATCTTACTCCAGATAATCTGACATGGTTACCATAATGATATTTTACTTTCATTTGCAATTATTCCGACCTCTACAGAAACAATAATCAACAGCAAAAGAAACTGATGTTAACCTGAGCAGCTGTTTCATTTTTGACTCGGTTTCTAACACACAAGAAATCTTTTTTTTTCTAGCTTTTAGAAACATCTTTCCCTTTCCAGATACACTTTTTTTCTCTCACTGGGGCATTGTATTCAACCACATGGTGCATAATAATATATTCTGCAAATGTAGTTGTTTTGTTAAGAAAGACACCTCTGTAGATATAATCAGCTTAGAGAGAAGTTGAAGCCTAAACACTGATTTTTTTTTTAATTTATTTTGTTTCCTTTAGTCTGATCAGATAATGGGAAAATTGAACAGGAAGACCAAATGACTGCATCTGATAATTAAAGTCATAAAAGTTAAGGTTTGCACAGCCCTATTGTTCAATTAAAAAGCACAACTATAGAAATTATCTAAACTGCTGATTATATGAGAAATTAAATCAACACAGCTACAAGGGACTGTCTATTAAAGTGTCTGCAGCAGTTCAGGCTAGCACTGTGTTAAAAGTCATCTCAACATGTCACTTGGTCTGACCTTATTACTTTTCTTTCTCAGACCTTTACTGAAAAGCACTAAACTACATCTGACTCCAACATGTTAATGTGATGCGAGATTAATAGAAATCAACACTGGTGAGGAGGATGCTAAAATGTGAGGTTTTAAAAGCCATGCGAAATAAACTGTGTGCAAAAAGCAACAAATTGTTTAAGTCAATTTCCCCTTATTAATGGAAAAGAAACGTGCATTTTTCTTCAGCAAATGAATGTAATGATTTAAAAAATTGCAGGGGGCAGAAGAGGTTGTTAGTAAAGAAAAAGAGGTGTAAGGACAACTTGATGAGAAAAAAAGAGGGCTTGTCGACACAATTGATTCCTACACGTAGTAACCCCCCAGAGTTAGGTCGAAACTAAATTAAGATGTGTAAACAGAGATTTCACAACTCTGTTGGGGAGCCAGGGTGTTCAGCAAACAAACTGGCATACATGCAGCGATGTATGCAGATACTTTAAATATTGGAAACACATTGGCGAGCAGTTATATACAGTATTTAGAAACTGAATTTATGCAGCTAAAGCTAAATACATGTACACAGACTCGCATCAAAAATGCATGATCACTGACACACAATTAAAATGCAGATACGAGCAAACAGAAATACATTAAAATGGTGTTTTTAGATCTACTCCAAAGCGCTCCACATGAGATAAGCTGAGTTTTCTTGGATTCCCCTCAGAGTTTGTGTGTCTCTCCTGGGACCCCAACATCATTTTACATGTGCTTGAAAGATAGAGTGTCAAGGTGTTAAAGGATGAAAGGCAAAAAAAGGAACTTGCAGAAAATGATGGGAAAATGAAATAGCATTTCATTTGAATGTTCTACTCTTAATAGTTTAGGAGAAATTTGACATTCTGTGTTATTTAAATTTACATTACAAAGCTTTATTTTTACACCCTTTCTCCACTTATTATTAGTTTTTTTGTTTTACATGGTTCCACTCTACCTACTAAAACCCGTGCTGGTAAAACCTCTTAAATTAAACTTCAACGACAATCAAAGATGCCGAAATAACCACTAAACACAAATCATTACTTTAGCAGCACAGTCACCATGACAACTTGTAACAGCTGTTTACCAATGCCATTTTTAGTTGCAATGCTGCATCTAACTGGAAATAGAATACAACTCACTCCTTTACATTGGCACCTCACAGCAAGAGAAATAGAAAGAAAGATCAGGAAAAGAAAAAAATGCTGAGAAGTAAGAAAGTATATCCGGCTGGGAGGAACAAAAAAAAGAGCTACTTGTATTAAAATAAGAAAAAACAACAAAAAAAAAAAAGGTAAGACTGAGTGAAACCTTGAGCATAAAATTTACAATTGCTCAGTTCATGTCTCCCTAAAGAGTTTTACTTAATAAGAAAGCATCCATATCATAGAGTAGGAGGGGATTTAGCGATTCATCTGCAGGGAGGCTGCTGGCAGACCCCACAATCTTCCTGCTTCTCTCACACATTCATATAAACCTCAGCCAGGAGTGCATGATTCACTATTATTCTTCCTATTTTGTGATTTACACTCACTAATCCATAATGCATGTGACAAAACAAGTAGCTTGTCTCATGGTTTCTCTCCTAACGTGCACAGTCTCCGGATCAGTCTGTATTCAGCACAATCTATACGTCTAATGAATGTATAAACTGTGTTAGCATCTGGCTATAAATCAAACAGGCTAAGACTTACTGTTTTCAGAGGACATCCCAGTACACAAATTTCCCATATTCCATTTTGTGAGTGTGAGACTAATTTAACACTCCTCGTCAGGTTGTGAAAATAAACTCGTCAGTGCAAAGTCAATTATTTGAGGACAAGCTAAAACCTGAAAAAAAAGCATAAAAATGTTAACTGTCTCTAAGTTGAAGATGAATAAAAATGAAAGCTGTCAACAGCAACAACCTTCATCTTGAAAAATGATGCTAACAGTGATAAAAATGAGATGTCACTGACTGTCTGATGCCCACATGCAGAACAGAAAAAGCTGTATGAAAATCTGAAATTTTGCAGCTTTCTGACATCATCACTTAAGTGCTGGCCACCCATCTTCACACTCTCAGCCTTTTGAAAGTGAAAATTAGTCTTCTGATAAAATCAAACTCTAAAAACTGACTATTTAACACACAACGCATTACTGTCATTGAGCTGGAGTACCCAGAATTTTAATTCAAAATAAAGAATTAAAATAAAGTTTAAAATAAATCTCTTTTTTATCTTAATGTAGTTACTGTATTACACAATTTTCAAAAACTCTCTGATAAATTGATAATGTAAAAAAAAAGTTTTTTTTTTTATTCAGCTCATATTGACAAACACATTTTTGACACTGAAAAACTCTTAAAGTTTCATGTTCATGCAGAATTTTCAGAGTTGGGGGTATGTAGGACATTGTTTATAAAATTTTACACTCAAGCTGATTTTTACAATTTCAGTCCAGTGAGCTGTGTTCGTCTCGTCTGCTGCTACCTCATTATTCCCACTCCTTGACCAACACACCCTCTCTTACTCTCAGCATGTGTCTGGATGTGGACTTTTTTTGCTGAGTAACTTCCTGACCTCTGTCCTGCCAATGTCTACTTTACCTCTTAGTGCACACCTCTGGTTCCAAGTTCATTCAGCCCAGATTGTCAGGTCATTTTCCAACCTTCTCCCCAGCTATCAATCAAAACCAGTGCTTGCTCACATTAAGGAATTACTCTGCATCAAGGGTTTGTTTTGAGCTTCACATTCCTAAAGTTTAAAACTTGTTTTATGTCAATTCATATCAGTCAGTGCTGTTAAAGTTCAGCAAGTTCCTCTCACATAGTTATTATTTTTAACAAAAACTAAGCATAATTTTTATATATAGTATCACATGTAACTGAATAAGAATAATAATGAAAATAACATAAATACTACATAAATAATACCATCTTCGAGTGGGGAAAAAAGAGCATTAGAGAGAGCAATCTCACATAAAGCTTATAAAAAGTAAAGAATAGTAAAATAATGAGGAAAAAACAGAGGAATATAATCTCCCTTTTCTTTTCTGCTAATACACTGAGTTTGTAAATGAATTTTGTATTGTCTCCAAAAGAGTACTGCTGGACAGTCACTGATTATCAAAAATACTGTTTTATGTGTTAAACTGATTGCTTAGATAATTTATTCAGCTCTTATTTCAAAGTTAAGTTAGTATATTTGCTCAAAAGCATTGCCTAATTATGAATTGATGTTGAGGATTACTAATTTAATCATCACCACTATCTTTTATACGAGACAAATTTTGAGTCAGTTCCGTCTAAAAAGAAACATTAAATTTTCTTCTCAACATTTGCTGTTTTTAGAGACAGCCATGCTGTTTTTCTTCACTCCTCTATGGTATTACCTTCTCAGACTTGTCTCAACGTTTCTGTGGGTCTCTGTATTTGCAGAGACAGAAAGCTAATAGAGTCTCGCTGTCAACCACAGCAATCATACTGTCATCGGGACAGGGAAAACTGCACTTCTTACAACGAATTACCATAGATTTAAAAAATGTAGATAGTAAAATTTAAGAAAAAAAACATTTAAAGAATAATTTGTGATGAGATACAATGTGACAGATCCATTAAGGTGTGGCTCTAGATCTCACTTTGTGATTTGTTGACCTAACATCTATTTTGATAAACATATTAGTCTGTTTGTGTTTGTTCATCCAGCTGTTTCCAGATCAGATAAATAAAACACAGTTTGAGTGCAGACACGGCTGTGAGAGTATGTATGCCGCTAAATGTGCTGCTCACTGGTGTTTGTGTGGGAGTACTTTACCTTCCGGACGTTAAGCCAGTAGCCTATAATACGGTCTGTGGCCTGTGGATCCTTCTGTGTCCACTGCAGGTTATAGGAGTAGTTGTTGCCCTTCAGGATGCGCACAGGGTTGGGTGTGTCAAAATAAAACTCAGAGTTGTAGGGTTTTGCTATAAAAAAATAAATAAAGAAAAAAAAAAGAAAAACAAATAAAGAAAAGAAAAAGAAACATCACTCAAAACAGAACAAAGTAGAATATATATATAGTTATGAGTTTTGGAAATACATCCAAAACAGTTAAAGGTAAAATGCATTTATTTTTCTTACCTGAAACATTAAAAGTGCATGTTGATGTTCCTGCGCTATTGCTGACTCGGCACTCATAGGTGCCATTGTTGGTGGGTTCCAGTTTGAACTTCAGCTCTGGCGTCTCCTTCAGGTCCGGCGTGGACATCCGGATAAAGTCACCGTTTCGTATCCAGCGGATTTCTGTTAGACGGGAAGGATTGGACCTCAGGACTGTGCATCTCAGGGTCACAATCTGATAGTTTCTGGAACGTGCATCCTGAAAGACTGGGTCCAGAATCGGAGGGACTGTGAAGACAATAGACCAACTATTTTAAGCGCATAATCCTTATGTTTTCTATTACTGATTAAGAGCCTAAAAATCATTTAAAGAAGGAGGGGTCAAACCTTTTGAAAGTTGTCCTAAATTAATCTCAAACATCTTTACAAGGCAGTAATTAGTAGTACTGCACATAAAATTATTATAAACACAGAAAAGATGGGTTCTGACAAATCATCAAACTCAAAACAACTGTTAGTACAAAAAAAAATCAACAAAGAAAAAGAAAGGAATAAGGCATTACAAGGCACTGTCCCATCCCTGCTCCTAACCTATCTTAACCGGTACTTATTAACCTGTCAGAAGTGATGTGTGGCTCTGCGACTAATGACTGACCTGCCACTGTTGCCCTGAGGTCACCGGAGACACAACACAGCCAAATTACTCTGCCACAAATCACAGACCAGCGACTTCACCCCTGGCTAATCATGTAGATAGACAAGCCGCTAATAGTTCTACCGCTATGTGAACAGTGATGAGATTTGGTGTTAAGGCCCCCAGAGGTGAGGCAGCATGACTATGTCCCTGTATGAATCAAGTTTATCAGACACAGATGTGTAATTACACTCTAATCTAAGCTATGGATGTAATTTAGACAGATACAGAACAAGTTGTTGTAAGGATGGGAGAAATACACAGAGAGAAAACACAAGAGAGGTTCCTGAATTGTTTTATACAAAATGAACACGTTTGTTACTGACAAGTTGTTTGAACAAGCAATCCTTTCCTCATGAAGTTGATATTTAAATACAAATACACAAAATGTAATTTTATTATATATTTTATGTTTTTTTAAAGTGTATGTATCGTTCTATTTTATTTTATTTTATTTTTATTTATTACTATATTTTAAATTATGTTTTTAAAGTTAAATATTCAGGGGAAAAAAAAAATAACTTCAACAGGACATTTTGTGTTGATAATACATATTTTTCAAGTTATGGTAAAGACCTCAAAAATGAACTTTTTAAGCTCAAGACGATGGTTGTGGAGCAAAACAAATAAGTCATTTAATCAAAAGGCTATGAGGTGATAAACTAATGAATGTTTTGTAAATTTTATGAAAAATATTCAAGGTTTATGAAGTTTTGTTGCTGTAACGTCAAAACGTTTTGTCCACTCATTTTATTTTGCTCAGATAAAACTTTATTGGAACCATGTTGTTTCAAATTCTTTGGCCTTTCATGTTTTTAAACTGCTTAATTAACTTTATAAAAATGGATCTGATCCACATTAATGAGAAAAAAAATTGTGAAGTTATTTGTTTGAACCTTTATATCTTTTCAAATGTGAAGAAAAGCTCCTAAAAGTTTTTATTCTAGTAGTTGCCAACAACCTGAAATCAATAGACAAAATACTCAGATATAAAAAAAAGTCTAATATGCTTCTTAAAATATAAATATATATATATATAAAATTTAAATGTATTGTGACTCAAATATTGACGTCAGACTATTTGTAATTTCCTAAATAATTTGAGTAAACACAGGCAGACCATATTTCTTATTAGAATTCAGTTTAGCATTCTGTGCTTGTACTTCAGTCCAAGGAACATGAGTCAGCTTCTGAATGCTAAAAAGACTGGGAAGCACCACAGCCTTTGCCTTCACAGTTTCTGTATTCTTGTTGATTTTTGGGTCCAAATTGTATATTCTCCTGGTTAGATAACCCGATTAGTCACCATGTGCTCATTACTTTGTTCTTGACTTCCTTGAACTATTAGAATTGTGCTTACACAGCTGTTTGTGGAAGTGGTGACTGATGTGTGAGAGGTCAAAGGTCTTAGTGTACTCCTATGGACTGATTAGTGTATGCTCACATACCCTGCTCCTGCTCATAGACATATATTTGCATAATAATGACTAAACCATGGGAGAAGGGTAATAAGAAACAGGCTAATTGTGGAGCAGTTGATAAAAACAGGAAACGAGTCTAAGAAAAATAGGTGAGTAATGAGGTTGTTTGAGTAATTTATTGATCCAGCACCACTACAATTTGGGATAAAAGTTTAGATTAGAAAAGCTTCTGTGTTGGAAGCTATTTGGGTTACTTCAGCTTAACTTTACAAAGTCTTTACAAAGTCTCCTAAGCTTTGTTTTTCAATTCTTTTCTTCCTCATTTGGATTTATTGGCACCATAATGTGCACCATATTGTGCACCATCACCATATTACATGTGATATCTGTCTTACTGAATACAAAATAGATTCCATCCAAGAATGCAACACTGACCAAGGAAAACCTACAGTAAAAACACATTTACATGAGACTGAGAAGGAAGGGTGTTTGTTAGGCTTTGAAAGAAGAAGGTGAGGAAGCTCTCTTTAAAAAAGACAACAATGAGGAAGACAGATGACAGAGAAAGCGTGGTGTAAAAGTGGAAGAAGTCAGTGATTGAGTATAGGAGGCGGTGAGTGAACGAGAGGATGCAGAAAGAGAATGACAAGTCAGAGAGACGGCTTCTCTCATGGCCAACAGTTAGCTGATTGATGATGATGAGTGTAGCAATGAGGAAGAACATCCTCCTCTTTATGGAAGGAAAACAGACGGAGGGGGACGGAGAAATTAATTCAAGGCAAAGAGGTAGGAGCGGTAAAAGTAGCAAAAGTCTACATATCTATTTAATTAAATCTGATGCTCTTTTCTTATACAAGTAAACACCAGGAAGGAAAGAGACACCTGATTAATTTCAAATGTGAAGCAAGGTGGGCATAAAATAGGTCAGCAGAACAAGGAGACGAAGGATCTGATTTTCTGCATGGTCAAAGCTGTAGCCATAGAAACGTTCTCATTTACGTTTGTTTTCAACTTGCTTATCGTTTTCACTCCTGTGATTTGAAACAAATCATGTACTTCTCCCTCCTTCTACCACTCCTTACATTCAAGTTTTTTCTGAACCCCATTTTACCCCAATCTCAGACCCTCTCATATATCTTTTCTTTGCTGTTTTTTTTTGTTTTTTTTTCTGTCCAAAGTGGGGTGACCACCTGCTCCATTAATCAGAGTTGGCTCAGTGGGGAGAGCAGTGCTCACAGAGTGTTGGCCTTCCACCCTGCCACCATTAGCAAGCCAACTAAAGACTTCTAACAGAAGAGAGGAGAGGATATAAAGCAGTGTTTGTGCCTTTATTTATCAGCTTTGTCAAAGTAGGAAATTAGTCCAAGATTTTCACATTCACACTTGGCATTGAGTTATTGAAATGTATAGAAATAGCTGTCACTTTTTCTTTCACCTGTAGACTTTAAATTTGTTTCTAATTTTCATTTAAAATAAGAATAAATCTGTTAGTTTTGCACTGTTAAAGGTCAAGGTCCCTGTAACCATGCGCTATGATGGCATCAATTCTTCTTAAGGCGTAACTGGCACAAACTTCTACTTTGTATATTTGTAATATTAAAATGTGGTCACTGTGAAGTTTATATTGAAATAATTTACTTCAAACTTATCTGTTTTTAATGGCAGACTATATAGCAGCCTTCATCTGCTGTCAAACAAACCTGTTGCTGCCCTTCAAACATTTAAATACAATAAAGAGATAAAAAATGCAACAAAATGAAAGCTTGACTTTCTTTACATGGTTTACCTTTTCAATTAACAGTTTATTTGACTTGAAATATATGGCTAATTGGGAATACAAACAAATGAATTAAGAGATATAGTGTTGTGCAAAGTAGCAGTGCAGTGGCTATATATTTACTAATTCTTTAAACTGGTGAATATTCTTAATAAACACATCATTCATTTCTCCTTCCAGAGTTAATGAAGCCCAAGATTAAAAACAAACAAACAAAAAAGAATATCAGTCATGTGAATGACTTTTCCAGACGATGTAATTTAACACAAACACTTGTTTTATACTTAAAACTTTGAATAAAGAGAAGTGTTTAAAAAAATTCATGGAGAAGCCTAACCAACCTGAAATTATTTCCATCATTCTTCAACGTCAGGTACTTTTTTTGATGCTTTTTGATGTTTTCATGTTTATGTCTTTCGAGTAAAGCTATCTGTACTTACATTGAACATTTAGTTGAACCTGTGCCTCTCTGCGTTTGATGTTAAGGCCGTTGTAGGGAGCTGTCTGACAACGATACAACCCCATCATGTCCCTGCTAACATTTTTTAGCCTCAAGCGGCCGTCAGGTGTCTCCACAACAGGCGTCCCAGAAGGCATCAGCAGGTCCTTCTCTGTCCGTGACCACAGAATTGGAGGACGAGGTTTGCCGTCAACCACCAAGCACACCAGGTCGGCATTCCCTCCCTCACGAACACTTACAATCTGACCTCCTGATGGGACTGACAGCACTGGAGGAGAAACTGGAGGGAAAAAAAATAAAAAAAATTTATAAAATAGAATACGAGATCTACCACAAAATACTTTGAAAGGAGCTTGTTTTTCATTTCATTTGATCAGCTAATTCAGCAAAGCGATATTTTTAGTTGAACATAATGTTTGTTTACTTTGTAATTACAGTATCCACTTAACGTTGCAATACATTAGAGTGATTTGGCTAATTTTATCCATGTCTATCTTATCCACATATTATCCATACTTTATAAAAATAAGGACTGTATGAATGTCAAAGGTGTTTATTTTGATGATTTACCTCATCAACTTTTTTAATTTGAAGTCTTGCAAAACAAACCAATGCTTGCACAATAAAATGAAAAGAAGGTACTTTTTAAAAACTGTTTAAAAGATCAAAAGAGACAGGTGACGTTTTGGACAAAATTGTAGTACCGATGTATGACACAGATAATAGTGAACCGTAAATACTTTGCTCCACTTCATCAAAATGATGCACAAAAGCAATGAAGAGACAAAATTTTAAAAAATGAAAATATGTTGTCAACATTTAAATTGAAAACAAACTTTTAAAGCAGGATTAAAAAATAATCATTCAGTTAATTTTCAATTATTTCAAGCATCAGTTAACTACTGGGAGGAAGCATGTATTTGTTTTTTCATATCAAAACAAATTACACAAACAATTTCTTTCATCAAATCTATCTATCTATCTATCTATCTATCTATCTATCTATCTATCTATCTATCTATCTATCTATCTATCTATCTAT
>JARVJO010000164.1:13001126-13026648 GCA_031762555.1 Cynodonichthys magdalenae | reverse complement strand
TACACTCACATTATGAATAACATCGTATTGGTGAGTCTCTTATCTGGTTCTGACGCGAATTGCAGTAAACGAACACGTATTTTTTAACAATGGTTTCTTTTTGATTTCACAAACTAACATACATCCTAAAACTGGAGTGATGTTGTTGGCCAACCAGTCCAGACAAGGATAATGACCAAGAACTTTCTTTATTATTTGCATTAAACCTGACCAGCAACTGATGGCATTTAAACGCTTACAACAGTTTTTGCGTAATGAGCATCAGCAACATTTGTTTCATCTTTTTTTTTATTTTATGTTGTTTGTGTCTAAAAACAAAGCTGTTTTGTGCAGATTAGATGGATGATTTAGTTTCTCAAAATAATCAGTAGCTGCTGTCATTTTATCAGTTAAACTTGATTTCTAAAATAATTAAACTTTGACGTCAAAAAGGTTTTATGAACTTCATTTAAATATTATTGAACACATTTTGTTGGCAATGCATGTTACAGCCCAATATGTAGCTGTGTAAGAGAACCCCCTGGTACATATCTCTCACATAGCAGACATGTGTGGGATAGCTCTGGTGTCCAGCTAGCACTGCTGGCAAGGGGTTTGTCAACTGGATGTGGGCCAGATCTGGCAATGATGGCACTGCTTATGGCATGCCACAACTAGCCCAGTTTGGTTTATTCTATATGATGCTGGTCCATGTGTGGATTAAGTCTGACAAACCACACATGGGTCACCAAAGGGCCATTATTCTTTGTGGTAGCTGGGCTGAGTGAGAATGTTAACGTCTTGTGTGGGCCAGAACTGGGCCAGACAAATTTTGCTCTGTGGGTGGGTACATACCTGTTATGTACATGGGTGCATTATACCTTGGTACCAAATTTTTTAACGTTATATTTCCATGTTCTCTATTATACAATTATACCAGCAAAACAAAGTAACTAATTATATACAGTACATAAAAAGCATATTTTCTACTGTTTGTTTCAATGTGCAGACGGAGAAAATAAACATCTATGATAAGAAAGCCTCAATCATAGCAATTTAGTCAGTTTCTTTACTATCAACCAATTATAAAACTTCCTCAGTGATGACTAAGAGTACAATAAGCAGCACAGGAGTGTTTATTAAGTCGAATCACACACTCATGAATCTGCTAAAAATGGGGGATTTTTGTAGACACAGCATATTGGGTGCTAGTCTTAATTACCCTTTTGTCAGCAAAGAGCCTGGGAAAAAGAATTAAACATTCATGATGGTGTGACTCTATTATTTCAGGCCCAAAACCAGACTAATTTGGGCATGGTTATTTACTGGGAGCGCAACCATGTTGTTGTATAGTGGTGGTGACAGCAGAGAGGCACATAGACATAGTTCATTGACTCAGCCTTCAGGCTAAAATCACACACTAATGCAGCAAAAAAAAAAATAAAAAAAATACAAGAAAAGGTGGCACAATGACACACATACCTATAGACTGGCTAACAAACACACTGGGAACTCCTCAGGGTGAGAATAACACATGCTACTGAGCTCCCTTGCTGCAGCCCCTCAGGGTAAAAACAAGAAAGTCCTTCTGTGTCCCTGTAAGTGGCTTCTGAAGTTATCTATGGGGAGCAGAGTGGATAAAGGATGCCCTTCTTGCTACTTGCATGTTCCTGTGGATGCAGAGTTGGAGCTGGGATACACACAGAGCATCACTACTGTTTGCACTTCAAGTAAAATATGTAGACAACAGCAAAACAATAAAGACTGGAGTGATGCATGTATGCATGTTACACAGACATCTTGCTCTGTTTAATCAACTCATGCTGGGCACTTAGACACATAGCAATAACATCCATAACCTAAAGTGTACATACTACACACCGACAGAAGACCTTGTTACATAAACTGTTGCCAGTCTAAAATTATTAAACTGCTGTTGTTTTATTGTGTTGCAAAATGAATGTCTGACTCAGGGGTAATCTGCACAATGTCTTTATTAAACTAGCCCCAGACCACCTCTGTGAGTTTCTGCTCTGACACTAAAGCTGGGTTTGGACACAATGTCTGTTACATTGTTTAGGACAGTGAACAAATTAATAAATGAGTTTAAGGAGGTCCCCATGATAACGTGGGTCTCAAAGAAATTCTCACTAAAAAGTTAGAATAGTTTGACAAACTTTTTTTTAAATATTTTTTTCTGTACATTAAAATTGTACAAATAATCTTTAAAAAAATTATATGTGATATGTTCAGTTAATATTGCTTCTTTTTTGTAACAAATAAAGGTCCTGCTGTGTTTTTCAACTAGGTCCACAAGATGATGTTAGAAAAATGTGAGGGTCACTGAAAGGGAAAAATGCCACTTACAGCTTTAGTTTATTATTACTGACCACATTCTCAGAATCTCTTTGACCAAATATAAATGCCTCAATTCACTTGTCCTCCATTTAAGTTTTGCACATTTTTTTTTCACCTTGAGCCCAATGTTGATTTATTATTACAAATATATCAACTACAAAATATCAGGTTTTATTGCTGAGTTTGTGCAATAATAATGTTTTGCATTTGAAATAGAATCATTTTAAATGTGTTTTTATAATAACAAGAGGGAAAATAAAGCTGAGAAAAAATAAGAAAATGTATATCACAATTATTAGCTGGTGGATTTTAATTACCATAATGAAGTGTTGTATATACATAAAATTAAAACTGTTAATAGATGTTTTGATTCCAAACCACAACATTATAATTACATTATAAAGCAATATTTCCATCTCCTCACAATTTGTTCTTTGGGTATTTACTCACTATCTCATAACAACAGGTCACAAGTTCAGTGGTTTTCTGCAGGATCCAATAATAAATCTTGCCAAAAAGCCTCCAAGCAAGACACTGATATCCCAACCGCTTACTTGATAAATATTTAAAAGGACCAGCTAAACACAGCTGATATAAAGACACTGAGGTTCATTTTAATCATGAATCATCTTTTTTTATGTTATGCAATATGACAGCAAAAGAAAATTGAGATCACAAGATTTAATATGTTTGACCTCAATAATCCATGTAGCTTTAGCCTTAAGAGGGCGCCACATTATCTGACCAGGCATTTTTCCCAAAACACTTGGGCCCAGATTTGCCAAAAAAGCTTTATGTCTTTATTGGATGTTTCCCTGCACTGGTGCAGTTTACCCACATTTAAAAAAGGTATTATGTTTGCATTTAGAGAGAGAAAGGGAGGTAAAAAAAAACACCTATTCTAATGTAAATAAGCTTCAAGGCAAAAAAGACCTGATTCTCCTGAATGCTTGGCCTTCACAAAAAGAATGCAGGCCTGTCAGGAAATTTAGTCACACATTTTCACTAATAAATACCAGACTTTGTTGCATCTGCAAAAAATGTGTAAAAGGTCTGTAATATTATATTGTTGTTTTACATCTAACATACAAAACATAAATATACAACATGCCATCAGACAGTGCTTTTTTCCAGAAGTTGACAAAGAACCCAAAGTAAATGTGCTGTGGGATAAATGCCCCCCACCTTCAACAAGGTTCCCTAAGTTTTAAACTGTTTTGATGGCAAGTGAAGGATGTACAGACAAATGCTCACAAGACAAAAACTCATGGTTTTAATGAAAACCGACAAAAGCTCACACTTTTTCCCCCACATTCCTTATTTGAAGTTGTTCTCATCTTCTTACTTTTCTTACTTTATATAGTTTTACAATATCTGTATTCACTTCAGCAAGATTGAGGAGTCACCATGTTAATGTTTTCTAATCTTGTACATGATGCTTACACTTGTAATGTGATATATTATATGATGCAATACTGATGCAATAAAAATACTTGATGACACAATACTGTGATATAAAGCTTACATGCCATTACCATGAAGCAATGTGTGGCTAAAAGAAATTGCAAAGATTTGTGAGATTTTGTCTTTTTTTCATGAATGTAAACATTTTGTGTTGTAAGTTTATGTCAGAGATTTGCAAGTAAAGATTTGATCCTTCCTGTGGCAAACATGTACGGAACACGGAACACATGATCCACAACAACAAAATAACTTAGAAAGGGAAAATAGCTCAAAGTCCAAAATGTCACTTATTGATTTTGGAAATATTGTTATGAAAATTAGTTATTTCTAACAAAGAGAGATGTTCTTCGTGCTCTCCAGTGTATATTATGTAGCCCTTGTGTCCCCTCTGCTCCTGTTGTCTTGGTATGGTTTGTGTGCGCTTTGCTTTTTTTTTTTTTTTTTCTCCATGCTTTGCTTTAGTTATGTAGAACAAAGTACAACTTGTCTATCCACATGTTCATTTAGATAAATTCTAAAGGCCATCAACAAAGTCTTAAGTGCTTTATGTAACCTGTAAAATAATTTGTATAATTGACACATTTAAGAAAAAACATTAGAGACCAAAGCTGAATTTATTCTCTTAATCACAATACCTTTTCAACTCTACTGCTTAATGTTTGAAGTATTTTTATATTGTAATTATCCTCACAATGGGCAGGTTTTTTTGTGTTTTCTAAGAAGTAATATATCTGACAGAAGTAGATAATGTCTGCAGAAATATGGCTAATTAGGTCCAATGTTGTTTTTATTGTTTTTTCTAACCCTAACCCAACCTGCATTTTCCTCAGTAATTAGAGTTACTTATAAAAGATTTTATTTGTTTATTCGAAGTTCTGAAACTTAAGACTTTCTGTTTTTTATTTTTAATCATACTTTTTCTATACATCTTAATCTTAAATGACCCTGTTTTCTATATTTTATGGCATACTAATCCTGCAGGTTTTGGCTTGATGTCTCCATCCTATTTATTCCCTTTGTTTCTTTATTATTATTTTTTTTCTATTTGCAAAACATAAGCTGCCACCTTGCTCCAAGGCATGTCCCATACTTTATAACACCCTCCATTACCAACCCTGGCAGGGCTGGACATAAATGTAAAAAACAAACGAAAAAAACACCTGGAGAGGAAATAGTGGAGAAGAGTAAAAAAAAGAGCAATAGAAAAGGGGAGAAAGGGGTTAAAAAACAAGAATGGGTTGATTCTTGAAAATATAGTATCCCAAAAAAGAAAGGAGAATAAAAGTGAACGAGAGTGAGTAGGAGGTATGCAGAGACAGACTGAAATAGGCAAAAGGTAGAGCAAAGTCATAAAACCCAAGTTGGAAGTTATTGGAGCTTGGCTGGAAAAAAATGTCATCACTATAAATAATTTTAGAACTAGTCTGGCCTTAAAACACTGATGAATATATATCCTGCCCTGCGAGGTCTTTGGCTCAGGAAACTGGATAGATTGAACAACTATCCTACCTGAGAGGGTGTTAAAAATATTAAAGGAAATGGAAAAAACTTCCTCTGTCAGTTGTATAGTTTATAGCCCCACATTTCCATCTCTTAGTTGTTTGGGTGTCACACAGAAGTTACATTCACCAAAAATAGCTCCCAGCAGGACAGTTAATCAAGTTGGCAGGGTTTGTCATTAATACCCTCAAAATAAATTACAAACCAAAGCAGAAAAGGATTTGCTAATGCTATAAACAAAAACTAAAATACAGTACAACACATTACACAGCTTCCCTCAATCTTAAACAACCAAAGAGGACTTTGTTTGACCCTCTTCCCTTGTCATATTTTCATTATTGTTCTAAATGGGTTATTATTATAGTTCAGTTGTAGACAGCTGGGTGAAAAGAAACCAGATAAAAATATATAAGTATATTAACAAAATGATGGGATTTTGATCACAGTGCAAAATAAGATAAAACTGTCAATTTTTATACATGCCTGAAATGTCTTAGACTTTTAAAACTGCAGACCCAAATGTTTTTTTTTTCTTTAATAGCCCAAGATATCATGAGAAAAAGTTTTAATGGATAAACAGAAAAAAACTATAATAGTGAATACTTTCTAGGTTACAGGCTATGTTTGTTCAAATTCACAAGCAGGTTTTTTCTGTTTTCCCAGATTTTCTTACAGTCATCTGCTTTTCAATACCTGGCACTACCTGCAATAAAACGTTTCTGGTTTTTTAAGTGTTGGACAGAATTGTAAAAGTCAAATAAATAAATAAATAAAAATCAACCCCCTGTTCCTGCAGCAGCAGATGACGCTGCTTTATTCAGAAACTTATGTTGATATTAAACCAAACCAGCTTTAGTTGGTTTAAAATAATTACTTTTTAAAAAGTTATCTACAAAAAACATGATGTTCTTTGTTCATAATTTTTCCACAAGTCCCCTTTTTAAAAAGATTTGATCACTTGAAAAACTAAATTTGACTTATAATGTAATTTTGCAACACTTTTATTTGATTTACTGTACAAACTGTCATTTATCTCCTAAATTCTGGACATAAATATTGATAGTCTTGTTTTAACTGTCAAAAGTTGGGTAATTATAGTCTATAACAATATTTATCATGTAAAAAAATCTAATCTTTTACACGTCTGTCTTTCTTCTCTTGTTTGATTACTGGTCTTCTCGCAGCGCTGACAGCATCTCAGAAAATCCACCATGAACCACTTGATTTATGCTTCATTCCAGGGTAATGGGTATGTTCTCAATGAAAAATATCAGTATGTGCAACTAGAGCCATAGTAAGGTCAAGATAATTTTAAGCCTGCACAGCATTGTATAACCTTCATAGAGAAGAAAGAGTCAATAAATAAATGTTGGTAAAATAAAAGGAACAAAAAAAAAACACATTTTAGATAACGGTAACCCAGCTGTGGGGGAACATGGAGTGGTCTTATCTCTTCCTTGTCTGAGGGACAGCTTATAACACAGCCATACTTCACTTTTTGGAAGGTATATGTGTGCAAAGTTAGTGTCAGTTTATGTGTTCATTTTCTGTGCAATGTGCCAATTGCATTTTGGTACTGGATTTTTTTACATTTTACTATATTTGCCTGTTGGAAAATTTCTCCACCTGTATATCTTCCATCTCTTTGTTATTGTCAGTCTGTCTTGATCAGCAAAACACAGTTTTCTTATCTTGTCTCTACCCAATAACATTATATGAGCCTCCTCATTCTCAACCATGCATGAGATGTTTTCAATCTGCCATAAATATATATACAGTATATTTCTCTGGATTTGTATTCATTTGAATCTATGATATGATTTGAGCAAAAACACAATGACTTGCAACATTTTTTTCCAATTATAACCCAATATGGCAGAAGTACATGTGTGTATTCACGTCCATTTCACCACTCTCCACATTTCACTTTTTTTGTTTTTCTGTAGAACCATTTCTTCTTTGCTGTCTCTTGTTTTTCAGCATCACTTCTACATATTTTTTTTTGTCTTTGGGTATAAAGGAAGTAAAAGGAAATCTCACATATCTGATCTCAGAGGCTAACTGTGATAGTACTTCAGTGTGGAAGGGCAGGTTTAAAGATGACCCCAAACTGTCAAGGAAACCCCTGTCACATGTTATCAGTGACTCACTAATTCCACTTGGAGTAAGGAGATAGCAGTGGGAATCTCAATGGGTTGTCTGTGGATTCATGCATACCTACAGGTACTTAAACTCATTCTATCAGAAGTTAATAGTTTTACATTTCCACTAAGGAATGTCAACACAAGTACAAACACATACCGACCCAACACACCTTTGAAACACTGCAATTAGTTACGCCTCTAGACTCATGAATTACAGAACAGAGCATGAACAGAGCTCTTGGATTTATCTCTGTAATATTAATGTCACAAAATCTTCTTTTAGGATTTATGTTTTACTGAAATAATTTTATACATGACACATTTAATTTTTAAATGATGGTGTATACTATTTGGCCATTTGTTAAACTAACACAACTTAGTGTTCGACAATAATTCAATAAATAAATATGTATCACGATAGGAAACGTTTCAATAACGTTATATATGTTACATCAGTGTGTAATAATGTACACCACAGACTCAACGCCAGTGCTCATACAGCTCCACCACCTCATGCTGACGACGCTACATACAACACAGTGGATATCAGCGCCAAAATTAGCTCAACAGCTGTAAGTGAACAAGGGTCCACAGTCTGTAAAAGAAGCAGAAGAACTAGTTAAGAAAGGAAAGACGACCATAATTCAGTGGTGTGGAAGTGGTTCGTGTATCGAAGGTCTGATAACCTTCAGCTTTAAGTCTGCTGTAAAATGTGCCGGAGAGTCTGGTGCTGGTGTTTAAAAGGTGCCAACTTGCAGCTGGAACACTTCAAATCTGCTCCACTGTCTGATAAAGTTCCACTCAATAGAACATTCTGAGTGCATGAAAGTGAAGCACCCCTAAAAGTTTAAGCCCTCTTCCTAAAACATCAACATCTCCTCGTCGGCAGCTGTGTCGAGCAAAGTGAAATCCACGTAAACACTGACAGGTATGGCAGGCCGTTGTTAATGTAAAATTGGTTTCACCACAATTAAATTCCAGATATCTGAAATTGATTTATGACTAGACATATTAGTTAGTTAAGATATCTCAAATACATTTTTTGAGTAGGCAAAATACCTATTTAATTTATATAAATACCTATATTATCTGTAATTACATTCTGACTAGTATAAATAATAGATTTACCATTAAGTTGTATGGAGGCTCTAATTCACGATATCTGCAATAAATATTTATCTGAATAATATTTTTCAGTCATCAACAATTAACCAGTCATAAAGTAAATTTGAGATCTCACTTTTTGTTCTGACTCATCAATGTCATGACATCAAGTTTGCAGTTACTGTAAATATTAGTTCTTGGCCATTTTTTTGACATTTTTAATTAATCATATCAATATTGAAATTTAATAATTTCAACTAAAATTTGGAGTTATATTGTTATATAAATATTAACCATATTGTCTAGCCCTAACACAAATGTATGATTTAATCACAATGTCAGATAAATACAGTATCTTGCCACACTACAGAAAATGCATGCTGATGTTTTCTCAACAGTGTTGTTAGCTGAAATGCAAAGAGAGAACATCTTTTAGACATTTAAATTACTGTCATTATGTCTGCTACAAAACAAGCTTTTAGGAAAGACTGGTAAAGCAAGCTAACTGTTAAAATTGCAAACTGAACTGGGCCTGAAATTTGAATAAATGAGACTTCATTATGATAGTGCAATTGTATTTTGTCATAATAAGCATATGGTTGGGAAGAAATCTCGGGCTGATTGTTGTTTGGGTTCATCCCCTCCATCTGCTCGCCCACATGGCTTAACAACAGCTGATTTGCAAGCAAAACTCACTAATTGGGGACCCCTGAACAGGTTGCTGTAAAATGACCTGAATGTCTCTGATTGTATTCTTGATCAAACAGCTGCAGAGAACTAAATTCTTCTGCAAAAAACTTTTTTTCTCCTTATTACTACATTTATGACATCATAGTGTTTGTGAATCAAATAATAGACCTCTCGGATTCCATCAATCTGAATACACAGTTAAGATGAAAAGAACCAAGATCAGTAAATACATATCTTACTCATTTTTGTTTATTATGACCTAAATAAAATGCATGCTATCTCGTTGACAACTAATAAATGCTAAAATATTCTTGAAGCAAATAATATGAAACAATCTAGATTTCAACTGCAAACATAAATAAGAAAAATTACTTACTACTCTGGTTTTAAGAGAAAACACAGCTGACTATAATGACTTTTCAAATACTTATATTAAGCTCAACATGTGTGCACATGTAGCACAATATCTAAGCAAAACCATGTATACATTGTTTATCTTAATAATCTTACAAGACATAAACATGGTGAACATGTTATAGCTCACTGTTCAGTGTGAACATGGCACAAAGCTAATTACAGCAAGGTCTGCTATTCTGTCACCAACAGTTTTTCAAACTGCTCACACCCAACCTGTTAAGACTGAATCAATACAGTTCAATACAGACAAGAATGATGGAACATCAGCTGTGGTTATATAATGCATTATCTTTAAATATTGTCAATAATGCTCATTCGTTTTGCTTTTTTTTGTTTGTTTCTCAGACACATTTTAATTTTTAATGCATCTTTTGTATCATTCAGTAAGGCACTGTTTACAATCCTTTAATGGCTTGTTAAGGTCCGACACATTTACAAACATTTCAAACAATCACACACACCTAAACACTTTTTGAAAAAGTTGAAAGCGTGGGACTTTCTACCCTTGCTAATGCACCATCATTTGATAGTTTTTTTATGGTTTTCACAATCACAAAAGACTATGTGAGGGAAACAGAATGACTCCTTCAAACAGAGATTAAATAATAAACAGAAAGGAGACTGGATGTTTCTTTTTACAAAATAATGATACCAGAGCCATAAGACTGTGACACTATATTTTAAGGTTATAGCCTATGTAGTGAGATTTTTAAGACTGTTTATTCTGCCATGGAGGATGGTAATTTGTCATGTACTGTATACAGCAAAGAGTATTAGTAAATATAGCTAGTTGTATAGAAATTGTCTTCAGGCAAAATCTAGAACATTGCACCACATTAGACATTAAGTTGTTAAGTTTTAGCCTGGCCTGGAAGTCACCAACACACTACGCCTAGTGGTATGCACAGGTATTTTGGGGGGCAGGTACTCAAATTAAAAAATGGGCACCTGTTCTAGTAATGTGAGATTTATTACAGGGACAGCTTGTACGTTGGCATTTTTATCTATTTCAAATCAGTAGCCATGTTCTGTCTGATGCAGATGTTTAGTATTCAACACTCTAAAGGTTGGTTTCTGTGACAATCAAACTTGCAACAACATAGACTAAAAATGACAATTTGTGTATTCTTTGGTGTCGATAAAACAACTATCAAATGTTTTACACAAAATTGCTTGTTGCTTTATTGCTTTATGGAGCATCTTCCTTCCATCTATCCTTCATTTTTATCATTAAAGTTCTGTTTCTGTTTATGTCCAGGCTCAAGATTCTGACATTTCAGCTTCATCTTTGTCTGACTGATATTTTCTAGTGATTTGTCTGATCTTCCATGCTCATAGATGTCCTCCTGCAGGACAACATAGAGTTGCTTCTCTGCTGTAACTGCCTAACAACAAACAAAATAAAAAATGTTTATTTGGGTAAAACTGCTTGGTGATAAGAGCCAATGCAATGAATTACACATTAAGACTCACCAGACACCTGACTGTCATAGTCAAAATTAAACCCTAACACAGGGGGTCAAACTCAGTTACACAAGAAAAACTAAATTCAGAACTTGGTCCGAGCCAAAGGCCAATTTCTGTCAATATTTATTGAAAAAAAAGATCTTCATTGTTTTTCTTGGTATTTCTATATGTTCTTCCATCAAGGTGATGCTGACACTCTTGTCAGCAAATTCAAATGTTACATTGTAAAATTGCCCTTTTGCTTGAAAGTAAATGTTCTATTAAAGACCTGTTAAGATCTCCATCTCTTCAGCTGCATCTTCAAATGCAATGTTTGTTGACAGAAAGTAATTAAGCCATGCTGGCTGAATAATGCATAAAGATCTATTAGTTACAGATCCTGGACATAATAGTCTTTCTTAGCAAACTAGCAAATAATTGATGAACTCAACAAAAAGAAAACACAATTCTCAGAGGACATCTTCATTTTTCACCTGTGTTTGGGTAACATAAAGGACTGAGAAGGTCTTCCATTGATATAAATGTGCACTGCGTAATGACTTTAAACAACAATGTGACACAAGTATTTGCAGGTTTAACATTAGCAAATAAATAGAGATTTTCTTTTTATTTGTAGATAATTTTAGATGTATTAATTTGCTACATTTTTAATACCAACAAATTTTTACTGACAAAACACACAATAGAATAGTTTTGAAGCTTAGAAGAGGTTGTGGTATGGTCAGGTTGTATAAAGATGCATTTATATATTTTTAAGACAAACAGGTTGTTTCAATGCAGTTTGTCCTAAAATGCAGTTTGTAGAGATACAGTGTGAATTAATAACGTTGTGATTACAACCATTGTTACAACCTAAACACTTACAAAACATAATGCTACAATATGTATCTTTAAGATATGAAGAAACAAACTTAAAAATATATATAGAAAAAAACCAAACAACTTCCATATAATATAACTGGAGTACAGTGTGCTGTGATTACATGAGGTCAGTTTATTCCAGCACATTTGTTCATGTTCAGATATGGTCATAATCATAATGAATACAATTTTATTTTTATATAAATACATCCAGGAGAGGGCTGTCTTTGGCTTTTCAAAACTAAAAATAACTCCAAGGTCAATGAGCTTCTATTAGTGACCATATCAAATTTCTAATTAATTAGTCTAATGTGATACAAAAGATGGACTTACTTACTCTTGTGTCGCAAGATACTGTGTAATGCAATGCACATTCTGTTTGTTGAAGGCTGTTTAAGGTCAAAAGAAAACCTTATAGGGGATGGGCCTTTGCCTCAAATGGGAAGATTTGGGAGTCTTATGAGTGACTGCAGGATGCAGCAGGGGATGGATTGGTAAATTGGGGCTTGATCCACATTAATAAGGACTTTGCTATGTCTGTCGCAGTGAAGAAGGAGCTAATCCAAAAGGCAAAACTCTCAATTTACTAACCCTGGGATGTGGATCACAGTCCAAAAAGCAAGATCCTGGCTACAAAGGGCTGAAATAAGCTCAGAGTAGAACCTCTGATCTTCCTCATTAAAAAGATTTTGCTGAGGTGGTCGAATCAACTAATGGGAAAACTCCTGAAAGGGTGTTTTCTTGGTACAACCTACTAGAAGGAAACCCATTGAAGCAAATTTTGTAATTGATTAATTGAATGTTTACACTTTCTGATCATTGCAGTCATAAGGCTAACACAGAGAAATAGTTGGTGTGTGTTATCCTGTGTTCTGTCTGTTGCCTAAATAAAAATGAGTTACGTTCTGGTGTCTGATGTAAAAGTTACCACCTTCAGGGGTGTAACCAGGAAGAGACTGAAGAGGTTAAAAGGTTGAATCAATTATGAAGTGTTTTTAGAAGTAGAAGTGTTTTGCAGAGTCTCTCTGTTAGATCAGCTTGGGATAGCTGGGTTACTGAGAGGGATTGTTGTGTTTTTCCTCATACGAGCTCAAGGCCTTACGCTGTGTCAGACGAGAATAAAGTTTTGAGAAAAAATTCAAGTGGGTCCTGCTATTATTCAGACATGCCATTTTTGAACAGAACATTATTTTCTACACCATGACCAGACCCCAAACTCAAAAGAGGGATTACATATCTGGCTTTTGTCTTTCAATCCTCCAAAGAAGATATGGGCAGTGTCCCTGGAGAGCAGTATCTTTGGGTTTCCCTCCTAGACCTGGTATTTCCACAATTCCCCCTTAGATACAGTGGTTCTCCCAGATTTGGAGATGTGGTTTATGATACAACATTAGAGCATGTTGATATCAACACTACTGCAACATTGATATAAAAATACTGAGTCTATAATTTGCATTGGTTTTTTACAATTCTCACATAAGATATTTTCTTCTAATGAGATATTATAAGCTGGTTTTGGTTGTGGTACTGTACTAAAAGTACTAAATACCCTCAAGTAAGTAAAGCATTTCATTAAGTCTATGAAAGCATTTATAATTGTATGCAATGAGATCTCATTACACTGCTAATCTACACAATTTAGTAATTTAAACATCATTGTAAACATAAAAAAATAAAGCAAAATAAGCTATTTTATTTTTGTTTAGATGAATTTCCACACCAGAGAAGACCTCAGTCGTACTTGACCTCATCATTACATGAATATTACCAACAGCAATCACCTGTTGCTATGTAATCTTGGTCAGTAACATGCCATCAAGATAACATCATCTCAAAGCAATGTTTTCTTTAATCCATGCACCACTTTGTCAGCCATGAGCTGGACAATGCTGCCACAAGAGGCAAAGAAGGTCAACTATACACTGAGCTGCTGATTAATGTTTTCATAAAGCAGATATAAGAGACACCTTGAAACCGAATGTTGTCTGGGAGTAATATTTCTCTCTTTTACCTCTCCCCCAAAGGACTTTAAATATCACAAAGTTGAATTTAATCAAAAATATGTATTCATGAGCAGCAGGACAATGGCTCCTTCACCTTTTCATACCTTTACGTCTTCATATATCTGGAAGATCTTTTGCCTGGTGGGTCGAAAAATATGAAGCACTCCTGAACTAGAGTAGATTTGATTAAAAAGGAGCGAAGCATTCTTTTCTTCTAACAATAGTCTGTCACTGCTGATACACAGTCTGAAGTACATATATTTATGCAGTCAGAAGTGCACAAACCATGTATAATTCAATTTTCTAAGAAACTTTGACTGTTTTTCTCACAAAGCCAGATGTGCTCATAAAGATACATTTTGGTATCAAAAGTCAAGTCTACTTTGAAAAACTATGCATGTATACATGTGACTGGTGAGGAAAAAGTGCTCTGAAGTAAATTAGGCGATGATATGAAGATGGAAGAGTAGCTGTGGAGGTGTAAAAGTAATTTTCTCCCACTTACAAAGATCAAATGAGTACTCACAATGACTAGGTCAGACCCATGTGGTGCAGGTAGATTAAAACTTCATCTTGTGAATGTGTTTCATTTACAGATTTCAGTTGAGATAAGATGTGATAATGATTTTTTTATGCATGCAGTGAAATGACCAAGTTTCCTATTTTTCTATATATTGTATAAAAATGACATCTATACAATGTTGCTTGGTTTTAGTAATGCTGAAACTTGCTTTTAAAATGTATTAAAATCATAACATTGCAACAAAATTATTTTGATGTATTTTTATATCAAAGAACAAATGGGCAAAACTTGAAGCTTGAGTTCATTTTCTGCTTGTAGATGACTGTGATAATGTACACAAAAGTTCATGACAGCTGTTTACAATCCTTTTTCAGGTTCATAATAAATAGAAAATTGAGTTAATGTTGCCTTTTTATCTGCTTGAACCAATGGAGACTTTTCTTCTACCTCATCAGGAACATATATTTTCCAAAGAAAACTGCCTCTCACTCAAGGGTCTTTGCTTTTTGGGTTATTTTTTCGTCAAGAGTAGAGATGGCAGGGTGTGAATATGTCAGTCAGTCATATGTCTCTGAAATATTCAAACCAGTCCGTCTGGCATCAACAGCTTTGCGACTTTCAAATTCACTGAAAGTCACCTTTCCTCACCATTCCATTTTTGAGTTTCATTTCCCCTTGACTCAGTTTAAATGGCAAAATGCAAGTTTTTGTTTACGTGAAAGGCTGTTTTAAATTTCTTTGCTTTAAAAGTTTAGTAAATAAAACTAATAAAAATACCTCTTTTATGAATATGTACAATGTTTTCACCTATGTACCTCTGCTCCTACTGATAAAAACATATTTGGTTTATTATTGTGTTATCCTGCTGTCAAGTGTTTCCATTTGAGCCAGAGGTTTGATGGGAACTTCATTCTTAACACTTGTAAAATTTGTCCATATAAAGCACAATAAGCTACTGTTAAAAAAAATAAAATAAAGTAACTCTATTGTTAACCATGTACCATTTAATTAGGTCTGTTACCCATCAATAAAGGATATCTCATAATGAGTAGATCACAAGATTCTTCAGCCTTGCATTGTTTTTATCTATAATTTTTTTTTTTCTTTTAGAAACAAAATTCACATTTTATTTATTTCAAAACACTCAACCATCAAACAAGAGCTCGTACTTTTACTCTACATAAACACTAGGTCAAGTTCATGCCAATAGTTCATCATATATGGAGACAAAGAAAGAGAGAATGTCTGAAAATATAATCCTGCTATCAATGTTGTTCCTACTGGTCAAATTAGACTCCATGGCATAGGGAAGTGGGAATAAAGAACATAAAAATGAGAAGCTGTATAAACTATATATCAAAATATGGTTCTGTAATAACAGTCCAGCATAAACAACAGAATGAAATAAAAACCTTTTCTTCACTGTGAGAATAAGGAAAACAGAGAAGGGATGAAACTCAAAAAGAAGAAGAGCCCATAAATCCTACAGAGAATGAGAGCGACAAGGAAAATACAAACAGGCCATAGAAATGACAAAGAAGCATGCACAAACAGAAATACTAAAAGAGGAACCAGAAGTAATAGGAGAGAGAACAAACTGCCACAGACGAGCCGAAAGTTAGAATTTGAAGAAACACAGTGATAAATGGGAAAAAGAAAAGAAGGAAAGGGCAGAAAGTTTTTGTGAGCTTTTGTTACGCTGTGTGACTCTGACTGCAGTGTGGTGGCCGAACAATTCACCCTGTGGCTTCAATCCCACTAAAAGGTCAGAGCTTCTTTAAAACTACCTGTTTTTGCCTCACTCTGTCTGTCACTGTGTAAACCACAGTTTATGTGCTTTTTTTTCTGTAACGACAGCAGTCTATGTGTGTGTGCTAACACCTTTTCCATTTGCCATCAGTAGTGCCACTGTCCATTTATCTTGGTTCAGCGAGGACTAGTGTCTTCCTGAAGCATAAAGCCTGTATTATGAACAGAGACCCTGGACAACAGACCTAAATGCCACTTGGCCTGTTGTTTATACAATGTAAGTGCTTTTTACTATCAAAAATGCTACTCTTGTATAACTGTGCTGAGACTATTTCTAAAACCACAGTGCTGGAATAATACATCACGCTTCCCTCCGCTGGCTCCTATAGACAGTGACAGTTAGGGTGATAACTGCCAAAGCTGAGAAAGAGCCTACATCCATTTCAAGATTCTGGATGTAGGCCCTGTGTTTTATACTCTCCTGACTTTTATTCAGTTCTGCAGGAAGTAAGTGCAACTTTATATACAAGTAGACAATCAGTCTGGCTGAAAAACATCATAGCAGTTTTATATTTAATGACTGGATTTGGTTGAAAATGAATTCACACTGCAGGACTCAATGTTCATTTCAGATTTTTGTCTCAAATTAGACAATTTTGCGTGGATGTTCACGTTACATTTTAAATGTGACTTCTATCAGAATCCAACGTGGACTCTCCACAGCACAGATGTGACCCACCTGTAACATCAGGTCAGGTCATAAAAAATCTGTCACATGGGGCAAAAATAATAATAATTTTGATCTTATTTCACTGCCGTATAAATGTAGCCAAAGAAAATTATAACTAAACATTCAAAATTAGCCCCTTCTCTGTGGCTCAGTCGTCAACAAAAACAAAAGAATAATAAAAGTGATATTTTGCTGTTATCATCGTAGTCATTCTTTAAAACAAATTTAAACTTGTCAAAATGCTTACACACTAAAATAAGAAGGTGCCTCTTTGCCATATTTTAGGGAAAGTCATAATTTGTTTTAGTTCAACTTCCTAATTACAAAGAAAATATGTCATACTAAGCACTATTTTAACACAGTAAACAACTTCACAAAAAAGGGAAAAAATTTATATATATAAAACTGCATTGGTGATTGCAATATACTGGACCTCTTTTTTATAAAAGTGGTTCTCCTTAGAATGTCCCATTAAGTTGTGGTGCAGTTACTTCATCTCCCTCAATATAACGGTTTGTACATTCCTTACTGTACTGGACTGCACACTCAGCAGTATTTTTGTTTAAGAATATTATCTTTAAAATAAATCCGTTCTTGCTTCACAAACTGTATATGAAGTCCAACCCAATGGTTTTTAGAGCTTTCTTAACATATGGCTGCCTATAGAATTGGGGAGGTTTTCTTGACTAAATGGTGACAAATCTTAAACAAAACAGAGGTCTAGTTTCCATTTGCTTAAGCCAGCATGACAATAAAGTGGATGACTGAAAACCTAAGCCATGAAAAGTAGGAAATAAGGTTTTGGATGAATCACAATCGCATCCGACCATTCCACCAATGTCCCTTTTTTACCCCCACTGCCACAGCACTGCCAGAAACATTAACATCAACAACATAAGCAGCAACAACAGTGTCATTATCATAATCACTTCACACTTCACTTACCTTGTGCTGATGCTGAAGAGAGTAAAATCCAGTAAGAATTTGAAGAATTTGCTTTGATCAAAACCTTTATGAACAGTTTTTTTTTTTTTGCTTTGTTGCTAATCTAGATCATGGATCATTAGTTGGGTTTCTGAACCAAGTCCATCCCATCAGTAGAGGCTACTTAAAGTTAAACCCCGCCTGCTCACTGTCCCACTATCTCAGTGGTTAGAGTGCCAGGCCATTGGTCAGCTCTGTGATACAGAGGGTCTTTGTGGTAATGGTTTGTGGATGAATGGAGTGTTGAGGGGAATGCAGTAGGAAAGCCAGTCTAAGTATTGGTATATTAATGGGCGTTGTGGTGCATGTGCTTCCTCACATACAGGAAAAAATGGCAACTTAAAAAAGATGTGTATTCTAATGAAAAATAGGTTAGCAGGCTACTGTAACAACCTATTTTAAACAGCACACTAAGGTCAAAAAGTAAATGTATTCTAAATCAACAGAAAAAAGATGGGTATAAAGGGAAAAAAATGTGTGGAGAGAGAGGCATGAGGAGTTTCAGAGTTTGTTTTCTATAAATAAAAGAAGAAAAAATGTAGGAACATCACAGGTTTGAAGGACATAAAGCAAAAATGAATAACAGAGAGGATGACAAGGTGTCCACTAAAGGAAAGCAGGGTCTTTTGCTGTATGTGTCTTCTATTCAAAGTAGAATATTGAACATATGCCTTTTCTTCAGTCCTGAAAGTCTTCACTCAATTTCTCAGCTGTATGTTCAGTTTCCATATATCAATCACTCCCTCACCTACCCTTTCTACTCTATAGTTCGTCTCATGCTCACACTTTGAAGTGTGAATATATGTGCTTTTGGGTTTATTTTAATATTCTTGGAGGGATGTCCAAGTTACAGTATGCATTAGTGTGCTGTACATGTGGATCATTCAGCTAAGTATAGCTAAAAAGGAAGAATGGTGCCTTTCAATAAAACTTGTTTTATAGGACATTATGAAATGTTAATTTGGTTTAATAACTAGAAACACTTTATTCACAATTATTAGAGAGTAATTAACAGTGGATTAGATTAAAATGGCAATACTAACAGATAAAAAGAAACAATAGACAATGCAATGGTCAGTTCTCTCACCTTTTCAAATGATGGTGCATTAAAAAATGGAAAATATATTTAATTATTTATTTTTACTGACAAAAACAGGTCAAATTCTCCCTAGTTACTTTAGTTCTACCTGAAAATGTGAATCCATATCAGCAATCACTAACGGGATGTTTTTCTGCCCTCATGTTACACACTAAACTTCTGAACATATTCATCTCTGCTTGTGTGTGATTTTTCTCAAAAAATCACAGACAATTTATCTGTGAAATATCCCATTGTTTTTTTCACAGGGTCCTTTAGAGCCTGGATTTTGAGTTTAACACCAACTGTTTTGTTTCAGTTGTCTGGAGCCATAAAAAACACATTTTGGGTAACACCCCTTAGAGAGATTTTTAAAAGGTTAAGTGTTTTTAATGGTGACTTGGAAAAGAATAAGAAAAAAATGTTTTCCCATCTTGGAAAGCTCAGTTGTCTCTGTTTGGTCATCTACAACAGCCTGCAGAGGCATTGTTCATCATCGGATATTTGCACTGATTAAATATTTGTTAAAGGTCAGTGATTAATTGAATAAAAAACATGAATTTGTGCAAAATTAGGATTCAGCATTTCTCAAATGCTTCATGCAAGGTAACTATCTCTAAAATCTCTAAAAAATATTATTATTCTTGGGTTGGATTCTACTGGTAGAAGCAAAATAGATCTAAACAGCAAAGTTTAACAAAGTCTAATTTAAATCTGAGGGTATTATTTTTAAAATTGACAGAAGGTTGAGGATCAGGTTTATTATATGAACCTTCTTTAAAGGGTACTAATGTAGTTGGAAAACTGAGTGAAAACTGTGGACAGGTTGACAGATTCTAAGGAATAAAAACAAAACAGCATTTGTGGGACTGACAACTTAAAAGGACTTGGACTTTCATTTAATGCAGACAGAGTAATTGTTCAAACCTTGCTATTTTTTATGGTTAAAAACAACATCCAGGCAGGTACAGGACATAGTCCAAGAGTTACAGTAGACATATGATTATTTAAATCCATTAAAGGAGAAGGCGTCACAAAAAAATGCATGCTTTTACACCACAAGGTGCATTTGCATTCTTGAACTTCAAGATTACTAAAAAAGGCAGAAAAGCTTTTTTTTTCTTTCAAAAAAGCACTTTGTGTGAATCAAGCTAAGATGTTTATTTTATGAAAAAAACAGGATGAAAAGTTAAATAAATAGGTAAATACATAAATAAATGTCAAATGTAAAGAGAATAAATGTCATGCACTGGTTGAGTCATTCACTTTATCTCGGCCTGATACAGCTGGATTTGAAGGCAGAAAGACCATCAAACAAACAACTTAACTACCAAAGATCAGGTAAACTGCCACAAACAAAGTACAGCTGTAGTCAAATCCAAGGATAACAAATGATTAACAAAATATATTCAATAAAAAGGGTAATTGAAAAAAACTAGTAAAAAACTTATAAGTGAATACCCTCAGATGTAAATAAAACTTTGAACACATTTTTTGTTATAAAATATTACATAACAAAATTGTTAACTATCTTTTGTCCACAATGTTATGTTCCTCTGTCCTCACATCTAAATCCATCTTTTTTCTCCGCTTTCATATCTCCCTTCCTCACTACGTGCTTGTGGTAGCCTGGGCTAATTGTTACACTGTTTCAGCACTGAAAGATGCTCTGTGCAGCAAGCCTGGTTGATCGCCAGTGGGTTCAACGCAGCATGGGGGCAAAGGGAATTGAACAAGCACTGACCATCAGAGCTGGTTAACTTCACAGAGTTCCTGTCACAACTACACTCACAATTCAACCTGTTTACTACCCAGGCCCCCTGCAATTACCAGCTCCCCAGCAGGGGCCAAACTAATGCCTGGAGAAAAGTAACACCATCAGCAGAAAGGGAGGAGGATGAAGAAAGGAGGGAGAGCCTTATTAAGAGGCTGAGGCAGAATAGAGGCTAAGTGATGAATCTCAAAGGGATGAGCATGATTCTGTGTGAAGGTGTGTGTATGCTTGTATTCCTGTAATGCACAGGTGAAATAGCTTGATCCTAAAGGCAGCAGGACTTTTGGTTGCATCGTAAACGAAGCCAACAAAATGAGTTTAATAGTACAAATGGAGTAATTGATGTTAAATGTTACTGGGCCCCTCGATCAATCAGATTTTCTCCTATTAGTCTATAAATCCACCATTAGCATGATTAAATCAGTAGAGGGCTGTTTACTCCTAAAGCAGATGGGGAACAGTGTTTGAGAGTTTTGAATGTGGGTATGCTGAAGTATTGATGAGTTGTCATTTATATGTGTATCAACAGTTGACCATGACCTGGCCCCTGACTCACAGGGACAGTGGGGCAGTGAAACAAGCAGCAGCACGGGACCCCTACAACACAATGCTCCCTCTCATCTGCCACGTGTTGAGTGGCCTGGTTTACTGAACAGATACCAAAGCAGAAGAAGTTCTTTTAGGGTCTGAGCCTAAATGCCTACTACTGATTGTATTAAACAGTAGCATGCTGCTGTTAGTCTTTACACTTTGGTCAGAAAAAAAAGAAACACCTTTCCACTTGGGAACTAGCCTTGAACATCATGTTTTTCTCTTCTTGGTATCTGTATGCTGCTCCTAATTTGATTGTAGGTGATTCTGAAAGCATCTCAGTAACTCTAAAGCTTTGCCTGCTGACATTGTTGCAGGCTTAAACTCTTCAGTGTGAAGTGCCTCTCTGAGAAAACAAAAAATCACTGATGCCTGTTCAAGATGAAAGGGTCTTTTAATATAATTTGGTAGCCTTTTGTTTTACAAACAACAGGGCTGCTGTAGCGCCCCAGACCAGAGAGGCAGCTCAAAGAGGGTCTGAAAAAGCAAGTTAATCTGGTAATTATCAACCAATTGATGCTTTACACATGAAGCGTGGCTGAGAATGTCACCGTGGCTTGATCAAAATACTCTTTAGTGATGTTTGACAAACAAAGATATGGTTTTGCAGATATCACCCAAGTAAATTATAACATAGATTGCTTAAGAAACATTGAGTTAGGGAGCCCGTACTGCCTGGACTAACTGTTAACAAACTCAACATATTCCACAGGCTTCACTTGTTTTTTTCCAGGAGTATCTGACAAACACTGTCCTGCTTTCTTGTAACCTCATTGGTGGAGAAGAGCATTTGTTTCTGTCAACCTTTGAGTTTTTTGGGGAAAAAAATTGGAGCAATTTTTATCTACCCTTCCACAATATAGCTCAGTATGATCCACCCTCCCTCCTCCTAAGCCTTCCAGCATGTTTTTCATCCTCACCACCATAATTCATCAGATACTCTTGGAAACCATTCCCACCTGAAATCGCATCATCTGTCCAATCAGTCTTTCATCTTTCCTCTTGCAATCATTCTATCTCCCCCCCATCTTGGTTTTCTCTAACAGTGGGAATGGTTGTGGTGAAAGTCCACTGTGGTCTAAAATTGGAAGGAGCTTTTATATATTTTTTCCTAGTTTCTCCCTCCTTACTTACACTGCACATCTACGCGGATGGACTTGATGGCAGCCACCCCCACCCCGTTGTCGGCCTTGCAGTAGTAGCGTCCCCCCTGCACTCTTTGGATGCCCTCGATGCGCAATGTCTCATTGTAGATGGGTGTTTCCTGGAACTTGTCTGAAGCACTGCCCGCTGTCTTTGTCCACCGCACCTGAAGAGGGAAAGGACAAAGATGTTGTTATTTAAAGGGAGTTGATCTGAAGGACAGAAAAAAAATTCAAGAGTGATGTAAAAATTTGCTACAAAACATGTCCACCTTTTACCAAAGCACCTGACAATGAAATGAGGAATGTGGATTTCCATAAGACAATAATTGTTTACTGCTTTTAATTGCATCACAACAGTCAAGTATATGTTAAAATTCAGCTGTCCACCCAATAGAAATTGGTGGTAATAATAGTATTTTCAAGTAAGCAGTTTGGTTAAGTGCCATTTTCCCTTTGTAATCATGTTGGGGAATTCATTTGCTTGGATTGTTAGTTAACATGTGGATCAAAAAGCTTAGCTTTTGTCAAGCCACCCTCTTATTCCCAGAGCGTCTATTTGTGGAGTTCTGTCAAAGCTGGTAAAATACCTTTGATACAATACCAAGAGTCCTTGGTGATGCAGTGGAATCAAATGTTGCTATAAGAATGAGTCACAAAGTACTGCAGATTAAAAGTTGGATAAGTGCAACAGGAATTAGAGAACCAGGAGACTGAGAGTTCAAGCCCCATTTGATACATTTTGTTTTTTTAAAACCTTATTCAGATTTCCCCACTTTAAAAAGAAGGTGCATATACACTTTGGTACCTTTGTAATTGCTTTAATTTAAAAACCACTGACGGAAACAAAAACACATGCTGGATGGTTTTCACATTGTTAGAAGGCTAAAACAAACACAACAAATGAAAAATAAAATAATTATTTATTTTGCATGGTGTTCTCTATCAGTATAAAAACATAACTTAAAATGCTTTTTTGGTATTTACTTTCCATCATACTTTATCATTCTGTCTTTAAAATATGGTTTTGAGCATTCTCTATAAATGTATCTCCTACCAGACTCCACATAATCTCATCCTAAAAGTTTAACCTCACTTTGTATCACAAGCAGCATAAAATGCTGTATGTGCACTATTGCTGCACAACATTTAAAATTTGAATTAAAAAAAAAAGATTTAAGAACAGCAGGGTTCAAATGTCAGGAGGTATTCTTAGATGTCAACCAAGAAAAACAAAAATATTTATATAAATGTTTTTTTTAATTTAAACAAACAAACAAAAAACATTGAAATACAAAGTTTTACAATAATTTTAGCAACTACTAGAAATTACTATGTGAATTCCCCTGACAACAAAGTCTTACAGAATAAAGAATGTTGTGTTGCTGATGTGCTTAAATTTTTTTTTATTATTGTTAATGCCCAGCTTGAAACATGCCATGAAAAATAATGCTTACCCTGAATTTTAACTTTGACAAATCATGCACTTGTGAACTGTAGCAAAGCCAGGACTATTACATAGAAAAAAATAGGTGACAAAAAGTTAAATGGCACTAATTAGACTGCCAGAGATACTCTTAAGATACCAAACCAAGTTATTAATATGACAAACTAATTAAAAATACGAAGCAAGCTCTCATTTTTTTTTCAAGTGATAAAATCTGTGATCGGCATGACGTTAAGCGGTGTACTCATGGTGTCCGTGGTGCTCAGGCTATTAGGAGGTTTGACAAACTCTATACGACTCTTTCACGCTTCAATTATCTCATCAAGCAGTGGGAACGCTGCACAGCAGACAGATACATGATACTGTATGTTCTCTTGAATAATCAAATGCAAAAATATGCTCTTACACACAGACACACACACTTTTACTGAGACATCAAAGCCTGTAAACTCATCAGTTTTGGAGGTTATTTGCTCTCTCATATGTGTGTGTGTGTGTGTGTGTGCATTTTAATAGCAATGTGTGTAAAGTCCATTAATCCCTATTAACCCTTCTGTTCTGGTATCAACCTCTATGAGACTATCATCCATACCCCTCTGAGGAGGTCAGAGAGGATAATAGGGGAATGTCACTGATAGCTGCTGTGCATCCGTGTGTGAGTAGGTGAGTGAGCATAAAAACACAAGTGTGTGTAGAAGCGTGCCGTCCTTTTTTTCTGCACTATTGTCTGCTTTGTGTTTGCGGATGTGCAAACAGCATCAGTGTACATATTCACTGCTGCATGCATGTGAGTGTGTGTGTTGATTAGAAAGCAGGTTATATGGATTACAGGATTATCAGTGCCTGTGTAAATGCTCTATGCTTGTTTATTCAGCTCTGTTTGTGGGAGGGATTTGGAGGAGGCACATTGCCATTGATCCAAGTATCCAAGGTGAGCAATGAACTGAACCCTGTCTCTTCACGCTTCGGTGACTCAGGCTTGCAGACGTGCACGTGGTATGGACTATGGTGAGAGAAACCAAAAGGGGGCGAGTCAAAGTGAGCAGGATTCATATCTGTTCAGAAATTAAAATATTACTAAAGTCTTGAAAGTTCATCAAATATATTTGGTGCAATCTTGGAGTTTCTTATATGAATTAAACTGGAAACATTAGGATTAGTCTCTGGTTTAGCAAAAATCTATTGAAAGGTTAAAATGATTCAAAAAGCAGAATGAAACAACTGCACAGCTGAAATAATCTAAAGCCAGTTATTCAAACATGTAGGCATGTAAATAAATAAACTTTTCTTTACTAATATTTTTTTTCAGTTTAATGAGTAATATTTAATGATTTAGGAAATTTCTAAACTGTTTTGTGACAATAACGCATCTACTGTTATCATGTTTTATATTTGTTTTACCATCGAACTAACAATTTATTCTTTACAGTAACAAAACCTCACCTCACCAGGGAGGCGTCCAGGAGGCATCCTAACCAGATGCCCGAGCCACCTCAACTGGCTCCTCTCGACGTGGA
>JARVJO010000164.1:12949199-12973287 GCA_031762555.1 Cynodonichthys magdalenae | reverse complement strand
GGCCTGATGCACACAGTCTCCTCTTAACAGTTGTTCTAGAGATGTGTCTGCTGCTAGAACTCTGTGTGGCATTGACCAGGTCTCTAATCTGAGCTGCTGTTAACCTGCGATTTCTGAGGCTGTTGACTCGGATGAACTTATCCTCCACAGCAGAGGTGACTCTTGGTCTTCCTGTCCTGGGGCGGTCCTCATGTGAGCCAGTTTCTTTGTAGCCCTTGATGGTTTTTGCGAATGCACTTGGGGACACTTTCAAAGTTTTCCCAATTTTTGGACTGACTGACCTTCATTTCTTAAAGTAATGATGGTTACTTGTTTTTCTTTACTTTTTTCTTGCCATAATACAAATTCTAACAGTCTATTCAGTAAGACTATCAGCTGTGTATCCTCCTGATTTCTGCACAACACAACTGATGGTCCCAACCCCATTTAAAAGGCAAGAAATCCTACTTATTAAACCTGACAGGGCCCACCTGTGAGGTGAAAATCATTTCAGGTGACTACCTCTTGAAGCTCATCAAGAGAATGCCAAGAGAAGCAGTAATCAAAGCAAAAGGTGGCTACTTTGAAGAACCTAGAATATAAGACATATTTTCAGTTGTTTCACACTCTTTTGTTAAGTATATAATTCCACGTGTGTTAATTCATAGTTTTGATGCCTTCATTGTGAATCTAAGAAAACTCTTTGAATGAGAAGGTGTGTCCAAACTTTTGGTCTGTACTGTATATATATATATATATATATTAGTGCTGGGCATAGATTAAAATTTTTAATCGCGATTAATCTCAAGATTTTTTTGCGATTAATTTAGATTAATCTCAATTATATTTTTATAGAAACAATCCCTCTATGGCTGAATGTTTATGTTTATATAATGTAATACATGTGTGACACACTATGTACATTTTTCTTTTTTGTCAGCCAAACTCTGATTTACAACCACAAATTCTGATTACAAACTGAGTTGCAAGCACAAATCCTTAAAGCTTTATATTGTGTCTGTGCAAAAGCTCAACAGAAAAAAGCTGGATGATGGATGCATGATGGGAGCTCTCTGCATAACGGTGACAACTTCAGTGTCAGAGGCGTCACCGTGCTGACCCTTGTGGAGGACTGGCTCGCGTGCAAGTAGCCTCAGATGGCGAGTGATGAGGGGAGACAGGAGGGAGGAGGAGAGAGACAGAGACTGAGTGGAAAAAGCAGTGGGTGAGGAGGAAAAGGCCAGGGAGGAGTGTGAAACCCCAGAGAGAGAGCCATGAGGGACGAGGCCGTATGATGATGTGATTAGCAACGATTCACACAGAGAACAAATCTTCCCTGTATTCTATAACTGTTGTCACTGAATGGACAGAAGATGGTGGGCGTTTTGTTTACCTTAAACTCCAGCTTGATCGCACACATAAGAAAAGTTGGTACAATTTGGAGCCGAGATCTGGTTCAGAACAATAGATAGCTATGAAGGCCAATATATGTTCCCTTGTGAGTAAAGTGAAGTAGTTGCAGTGTACGAGCAGAGTGAGTTTTAAGTCCACTGGTATTTGTACATTTTCTTCTAGGTCTTATCTTTATTTGGTGGACTTGTTTAACTTAGAGAGAGAAAAAAAGTAAAAATGCTCATTTCAGCTGCAAAACACAAGGCTGTTAAAACCTTTTGGCTTCAAGCTGTGTTCCTAAGCAAATCTGATAATGCACGGACCCCCGGGGCCTGTACAAGGAAAGTTTAACATACTCATCAACTTCTGCAGGCATAATAACTGTGATTTTAGTAAGTGGTCGCACAAAGGTGGCCACTGAAGAGGCTGTTTACAGCTGTTGTTAATATGCATATTGAATGATTCAGTCACAAGTGGATGCCACTAAATGCCTGGATTTTTTTTCTTTTAGCCACTTTATTTGGAAATAAACAAGTGGACTTCAGCATACAAAGTCCACTGCATGCGACAAACAAAAGATTAATTTTGTCACAGAAAAGAATTTCATGCCAATATTTTTCAGATTCTCCTGAGTCACAGTGACTGTTTTCTAATAAAACAAAAATTCAATAAATGATACACACTTGATTGCGGATGAGGTTTTGTTGCTACTACATGTTGTAAAAGGACACTGCTATACTGCTTTTTTAACTGTTCATCTACTCACACAAGAAAGGTGTTTCCTAATATCTCCACTCTGAGACTTGGATTTAAAACATTTTTGTGTCAGAGAAAACGGACACTGTTTCTGTTTACACAAATGGTCAACTTACAGCAGAAAGGCTACAATTACACTCAAAAACATGACCATATAACCAGGCTTGTGTGTTCTAAGGATTTTAAAATAAAATTTAATTAAATAAATAAATAAAAAATAACAAAATACAATCACTACATGAAGACAATCAAAAAGGTGAATCTGTAGTTGATAAAAATATACTTATATTTTACATTGCAAGGTTAATGGTTAATTATCTGGATTAGGAAAACAGTAATAGAAAATCTGAACTTCTATGGTCTGACCAACATAGCAGACAGGTGTGGGCCAGATCTGGTGTCAACCTGGCTGCTGGCTGACTGCTGGCATGGCAAGTGGTTTGTCAACTCAATGTGGGCCAGGTCTGGAAATGATGGCACTGTTTATAAAATGACATACCACAACTGGCCACAACCGTGGTGTCTTGGTTTATTCTGCCCAAATCTGTCAGTGTCACAACTGGCCTGACTGTAGTTTGGTTTATGTGTGGCTGGCCCATGCATGGGCCACCTCTGGCAAGCCACACCTGGGCCACCAAAGGACTGTCATTCTTTGCAGTATCTAGGCTGAGTGTTAATGTATGGTTTGGGCCATAACTGGGCCAGACAAATTTTGCTATGTGGGGAATGGGTATCATTGGGCAAGTGACTTAATTAAGAAACTAGGATCTGGTGTGAGCAGAAAGTTTGAAAACAACAAAATAGAAACATTTGTAAAGGTTACACAATATTAAACACATTAAACACATCTGCTATATCGCAAAAAGTATAGACCGTGACACCTAAAGTGCATTGTCATCTTGGGACTCTGTTATAAAACCAATTCGTATACATTATGTATGGGTCCAATATTTGCAGCAGATACGAAAACAAATAGAGACATACTTTTGTTTTCACAACATACAGTATAACATTAAAGTTGTTAACCAATATGTGTATTTTGAAATAAATATTGTGGCTAAATGCAACTGCAGTGAAGGAATAGTACAAAAATTTAAATACAAAGTGAATGTGCTATAAGAGACTTTTCAAAGTTATTTTCACAATTATAATTGTATATTGAATCAATGTGTTGCCTAGATATTTTCTAATTTACTGCAGCGCAATTTAACCTATTTTTTCTAACTGCAAACAAAAGCAAGAAAAGTGCAAACATAAAAGCTTGCAAATTTTATAAGGTCATCCTGAAAAAGGCCTCAGTGCTTTAATTAGTCTTTGTTTGAAAGAAACAATTTCTATTGTTGAGAAACTTGCATCTTCAATATGGATTCCCTCACATAAAACCAAAAAGATGTACCATCTACTAGAGATGTTTCAAAGGATGAATGATACTTCAGTGTAAAATGAATGGTCTGTAAACATTGTGTTTTATGAATTGTTGTATTAAATGTTAGTAATCATATTGTGGGATGTTATGCAGCTGGTTAGATGTGAATCACTGCTGACATCAGCAGACAACAGTTGCACACTTTGCTGTACATCATATTATACTTTCCTTTTAAAGTATGAAGTAAAAATTAAAAGGATAAATTAAAAAAATAATAATATAAAGGTCTAAAAATAAAACACTGCTCTGTAGCTAAGAAGTACAAAAAAATCGAAGCTCAAAGAAAATGGTTCAATTTGTTTTATGTTCTTCTGTTCCTTTAGTTAATTGTTTTATCCTTTTGTGTTCAGTTGTTGTTCTCTTGTTCCTCTGTGCCACCAGCCACTTCTCCCTCAGTACTTTTCCAGTCAACATGCCACGCCCATCTTCACCTGGCCTGTTTGGCCAGTCACAGCTGCAGCCACTCCACTCATCAGCCTCAGTCCTTTTAGTCTTTTTAATTCTCACTCCTTCCTCGATTGAGCAATGTTGTCTTTCTTGCCACATTTGGTCCTCCTCTTGCTTCTTTGTGTCCTTCTTTGTGATGATCTTTGAGTTGTTTTGTAATTATTAGTTATCTTTTGCGCTCCTTGAGTCAGTCTGCATTTCTGGGTCTAAACCTAATGCTAAGCCATGGCATAAACTCCTGTTAATATTTGATTATGCATCTAAAGAAAACTTAACATACCATAGCCTATTTTATGGTAATGATTTAATTTATGTACAAAAACTATTTATTTCCTTTTTTCTTTTTGTTCCTTGTTAAGTATTTCTGTTCCACACAGGTAAAACCTAAAAAGAAAACCCTAAACCATGGTAAATGTTCAAGCACACTTTAGATCCATTAAAAAGTTGCACAAAAATGTTTTAATGAGTTCCAGTGTTACTCAGCAAGGTGTCAAAGAACATTAATTTAAACTGGTCAAACATTGCCTGCTGGGTACAACATATACCTTAAACTAAAGTCAGGGTGAAGTATCTGTTTAGCCAAAGTGCTGCCTCAAATTAAAGCCCTTCCTCTCACACAAGAACCCTGCTCACCATAATTGGATGTTTTATTCTGGACGTTGAGTGAGTCCAGTTGAGCAGTTGGGGGTTAAGGGCCTTGTTGCAGGGCACACTGATAGCAGCTGCTGTGGGAGGGAAGATCATGTCTTTTGTCTTTTTCTCTAAGCTTCTTCAACAGTTTTCCCAGTTAGCTTACTTCTCAGTAAACTGGTTGGCTCACAAACAACCACCTCTAGCCTCCAGCCTCCCTGGTGCACTTTTCTAATAATCAATCATAAAGAAGTGTGATGTTTGAGAACATCAAAACACTGTGTAGAGTTAATGAGTTAAGTTTAATAAGCGCACTAACTTCCTGAGGAAGACTGAAGGCTAATAGAAATGGTGAATAATTGTCTTCATACAGCTTATTGGCATGTCGGCATTAGTTTTTCTCTCTGGAGAGGGAGGGAGGTCGGACAGAGCGGCTCCTCTGCCTTCTCTCGCCTCCGGCAGCTTGACTGCTGCGACTGTCTGATCGACTAAAGAGAGATATGCTGCCAGAGAGGAGGAGGAATAAAAGGAAAAAGAGAGGAAAAAGGAAATAAAAACGCATGAGACCACCACACAAGGCGACAGAGAAAGTGAAGGAGGCAAGGAGAAAAAAACAATAGAAAAGCATAGAGGGAAAAGTCCAAAAGAAGGAAGACAAAAAGTGAAGTTAGACAGAAATGCTGTAGAGGTAAGCAGGGTGTCAAAAAAGGAAGGAAAAAAGTAAACCTAAAATTGGAAAACAGGCACCAAGAGGCAAACTACTATCACCAAGAATTTCACGAGTCAGGATGTAAAAACAGTGGAACTTAAGGTGACAGTAAATAAAGGAGGGCAGAGAAACCAAGGAGGAGAACAAACTAATGGTGAGCTAAAAAGTCAAGCAGATGAACCACAAAAAAGAAACAATGTGAAGAATCTGAACTCTAATATTCTATAATCTTCTGACTTGCCTCTGTGGTGGCAGAAAAAACACACGCACAAGTCTCGGTTCATCAGTCAGCCTTGAGGGAGGTTTTAATGATAGTTCTTCAAGACAGGCAGTTGCCAATCGCAGAACACACAAGAACTCCGTCTCCCAGAGTGGGAGCTGTAAGTTTTATACTTTCAGTTACACAATCAGTCTCTTCCTTGCCTAGACTCAGGAATGTCTCCCACATACACATTAATGGTGGCCCCTAAAATGACTTATACTGGAACGTCTTACACAACAGTTCCCGCTTATCTCCACTTAGCTCAGCTTCCTGTTTTGGACAAAAACACATTTTCTGCAATACACACTCATGAAAGAGAACTTTTGACCTTCCACATCTGTTAGACATCTTATGAAGCTGTTTTGAACAAAGAAAGTCTAACTATTTTTCCTAAATTGAAGTCTCATAAAGAATGCCACATCACCTCTAGATTTGAGGTTACTCCATGTGCTGCGTAGATTTGTTCTACCAAACAAGCTTCATGTCACATCTGAGGTGATCCAGAGGCACATCATAAAGTCTGATCAACTGTACAAGCTTCAGTCAGTTGGATGAATTTACATATTATTTGATATCTAAGGCTTCAGTTACCCTTTTTTAACCTTTAAAACTTCAGCAACTTCATTGAATGCTGAAATATGAACTCACAGTAATATAAGAGTTTGACTTTATGCTGGTAATATGATTTTATATTCATTTTATTTCAGCCAGTGAATAAGAGAATAACAAAGCTGAGCCTCTTTGCTATGTATACACATAAAACTAAATAATTTAGTGAGTTTTCTTGGTTTTATTTCATTTTTTTGCAGTAAACATTGATCGTTTGCCTGCAAAAAACTGAATACTGCACAAATGTAACTGGTCAAAACATTTTATGTAATAATACAAATACAATCCTAACACAAACCAAAAGGGTTCCATGATTTTCATAAATGATTAATCAAACTCACACATAATCACAAACACAAATAAATTGAGAAAATGTTAATATTAATAAAATCTGTCCCAAAAACTAATTTAAAAGCAAAAAATAACTAAACCTGTTAGTCTTTTATATATTTTCTAAAAGTAAGCATCTTTAAATAATCTTGCAGCTCGTTTCACAGACACACACTTAATATTACTTATTTACTAATACAGTGAATATCTGCAGTAATTTATCCAGTGCTTTGTTGCTTAGCAACAAAAGGACCGACACAAAGCATCTAACCAAGTATTTGAGCAATACGTGAAGCTGGATTATCAAATATATTTTGAGTTCTTAAAATTAGTTCATCAATAAATTTGTTTTACTGAGGAGAGATTTTTTAACTTATTTTGTGAATCTCACTGACAAATGGAAGATAAATTTAATGACACACCACATTTAAGCCTATAACACTAGTAGCTGCCAGGGCTTTGAAATGTTGTAAAAGGTGATTAGTACATCTCATTTGATGCAACAGTTTAGTTTGCCAAAAGTCTTTTACTAGTAAAATGATAAAATGTCTGGTAGTGCATGAAAAAACACCATTAAGATTTTAAGCATTACAAGTTTACCTTTTGATACTTAAAGTTTTAGAAGAGGGCATCTTTGAAGAATGTACCATGACATTAAACATATTATATAATATATTAACAGTGAAACCACTGGATTCTAAATAGGGAGTGAAAAAAGCAGGAATGAAAAGCCTAAATAAAGTCAAAGTTTTAAATCAATAAAAATAAACAAGTAATAACAGTTACTAGAACAGTTTTATCCTTGCCTCAAAAGTGCATTAATTCAGTTTGTATGGAAAACAATCATCTGTCAGAGACAGTCACTGTTTTGACAGCAATCTGCTTCTGATGATTCATTGGTCAAAACTGTTGGGGGGGGGGGGGTCTGTCTCCAAGTGTCGCCTGTGCATTATTAGAAACTTTTTCTGAAACATTCAACACACATTAGTTGCAAGTGAAACATAACTATTGGCAAATGCCTCAGCTGATGAATTGGTTTGTCACAGCCTGCCATGTTTGTTTTTGTTGGGGGGGACAGGACATCTCTCACTGAAACTAATGATGAGACAGGAAAGCTGGTGTCAAACCGAACTGACAGCTGTGACTGAGCGCTGCACAGCGGCTGCGTGATTGTGGCTGAAAGAGTGAATGAGTGTGTGGGCACTTGTTAACTGTAACTGTGCATGCATATATGTCAATGTGTGTGTGTGTTTGCGCCTGTGTGTGTGTGTAAGCTCTACTGTATCTCGCCAGAGGAATCCCTCAGAAGGTCATTATTACTGTTGAACACGAAGAGCGTGATTGATATGCGGAGTTATTTTTTGGGAGCTGCTCATGCATGCAGATGAGCTCCGTCTCAATTCGCTTCGTTCACAAGAGACTGTTGTTTTGCCCATTCCACCAGCCATCACAGGAGGAGAGGAAAGGAGCGCTAAAGGGGAAGAGCAAGGGGAAGAAGTAGATAAGAGTCACGGCGAAAGAGCACTTGAGAGAATAGTCGCTTATTTATTTATTAACTGCAATAAAGACGATATTTTATTTGAGATAGAGAAACAATGTTCACACAAACAAAGTCCCGTGACCTGAATGACTCACGTTGCCTCAGCATTTTATCAGGACTCTTCTCTGCAGACAGGATGGAGAGAGATCAAACGGCTGATGTCACGACCTCATCCTTTTCATTTTGGCTCTGAGCTCTGGATATCAAAATGCATCAGCGACGTTGATTTAACTTTTGACCTGAACATTTAATGGATGTTATAAATGAAAGGACTACCCCTCGCTAACCCTTTTTAAAGCTTTCAGTCAGCTGCTGTCTCCTTCTTACACACCTTAATAAACACACACATAAACACAATCCTTTTACTCATTTGTATTGATGTGTCTCTAAATAGACACTTTAGACCACACTAAAACATTAGCCTCAAATGTAAATGTGAGCTGACTTCAGTGGCCTGTATCCAGGACCTGACAATTGTTAAATAGATGCTGGCAAACAAGGAATCAAATAAAAAAAGAAAAACTTTTATATTGGTACATGTGCAGTATTTATTTTTACATTTTTTTAGCATTTTGACAGTGTCTGATTGTCCTTTACTGATCCATCTTCAAACCTCTGCTGAAATCAGATGAATAATTTTCAACGTTTGCGACTCCAGCTCGTCACAACCTACGCTGATTATAATTCTGTGTTTGCATTTACAGCGAAAATAAGCAAAATAATACTCGTGGCAATTATTTTTAGTACCTGCAAACACTATTCTAATATAACTCATGCCTACACTGAATGAATCATGAAGAAAAATATGTCAGTGCATTTTCTTTAGAAAAAAAACACCATTCAGAACTTATTACAATCATTTTTAATTTACACTAGGCAATCTGTTTACTGCAATAATAAAAAACACCCTTCTGATCTGAACATTTTCTTTGAAAAACATTATAACCACTGTATTTTAACCATTTAATATGGCAATTACTTTGCAATGTAATAAAGACTTTTTTAAGACACAGTAAAGTCATTTTAAACAAAAATGACATCAACTTCAACTGAAACTCTATAGTGAACTAAAAGTCCTTGGTGGCTTCTGTTGAATCTGATTTCTGTTTAAACACCTGAACATGACTTTAACAACATTTTGGCATAGTACAGGCAGCTGATAATTTTTTTTTGTTTATTTTTTTTTAGGCCAGGTAAATTAAATACATCTATAAAATGACAACTGGCAGACGGAGGTACAAAATGTGAAACTGAGAGGAAAAACAAGTCAGAAGTGAGGGAGTCGGGGTTGCGACTCTGGTGGTGGACTGGAGTGATGTGAATTGATTGGGGGTTTGCTGAGTGCGGTCAAACATGACTCGTACTCCTCAATAGGAGTGTGTTTGCTGCACTTGAGCCTCCCAAGGATGAGAAGATAAAGAGAGAAAAGAGAGAAAAAGCTCCGTCAAAGAGATGAAAACCACTTAGATCTTTGGCACAGACGGACAGAGGGGGGAATGGAGAAGCCCGCGAAAGGAAGGATGATGGGAAAGAGGAGAAAATAAAGAGAAATTTGTGACTGGCGTTCTCTTTGTGAAAGCCCAATTCACAAAGCCCGTCGTGTCCGATGTGCGCTGTGCTGAAACTGATGGACTGAGAATCAGGAGGGGGGAACAGAAAATAGTTTGTTCTCCTCCAAATACGACTCTTATTGAGTTTTATAGCTGCAATTTACAAACCATGCTGATATGTGAAAACAGGTTGTTTTAAACAATAGATAACTCAAACTTAACACAACCCCTGCATTATATAACTAAAGCTACTATTTCACTGTCTCTGCCTTTATTCTATTAGCTCTTTGTAAAACTGAGCAAAACAATAATAAAAGCCTACAAATAACTGCCTTCTATTAACCTTTACATAGTTTTGTTTAATTTTCCTTCATGTTCAATATAAATGAATAAATTATCTAGTGTATTATTTTAACTTTGATATTTACTAAAAGTCAATTAAACTTTTAACTAAATATTTTTTGTTGTCAAGTTCTTAAAAGTATGTTGCAGATTAGGATTTCTCCTAAATATTCTTGTTTAAGTTGTTTAGTCATTATTTTTCTTGCAAATTCATATTTACACCGATGAGGACAATTTTCTTTTTCTCCAAATAATAATGATCTACTGGCAAAGTTGTACAACAAACTTTTAAAAATGCCTAATTAAAAAAAGAGGAATGAATTATTAGCGTTTGTATTTGTAGTTTTTAAATGAGTCGTCTCAATAAGGAACATTATGTAGCTGCATTCTGAAGTGGTTTTTTGTAGCTGGGCTTCAAATGAGATGAACTGGATCCTCAATCAACTTTAATTTGAGCTCAACAAAACATCAGTGTGCGGTTCGAGTTACAAGAGCACATATTGATACCTTGATTAGAGTCTAAAGTGTTGTTCAGGCAGGACAAATCCCCCCTCACACTCAGACGCCCACCCACTCCTTTCTGTTTGGACTTTAGAGCAGTTTTAAACAAGAGCAACTTTTGGCCTTAGGGATTCATGAATGTGCAGAACTCTAAAAAACAATTACAAAGTTACCAGTTAGATCTGCTTATATTTACATATCAATAGGAAAACATAATTAAATGAAACGTTGAAAATTTTGACTGAATCCTTATATTAGACCAAAATATTAGACCTTAAATATTTCAGGTCGTTTAAGATCAAATAGATTTTTACTTATTTTTGCATTACAGCTCCCCTCTGGAGGATTTTCAGAAGAGCCTCTCATTCAAATGTAATAGTTTGAGTCTTAGTCTTAATTAGGCACCCTGGTGGGGAAACCATGAAACCCTGCGATCTACTGTGTATCTTCATCTCTTTATAGCCCCCCCCCACCTTTCTACCAACACACTTGATGCTCACAGTCATGCACGGCACTCACTGAAACATCCCCATGAATGATAAAATCCAGTTCAAGCAGTGTCTTCATTAAGTGTAAGTGATGATTGACATTTAGGCTTCTTACTTCCCACATCATCATTCCCACCTTCTGCTGGGTGTCTCAAATCACCAGAAAAAAAATCATCAGTTACAACAAGAAAATACAAGGGTACCCTGCAAAAAACAGAAAAAAAAACTAAAACAAAAAAAAAACAATTGTAACAGCTGTTGAGTTTGTTTATTTTAGCTTGTGCATTTATGAAATCGCAGCATGCTACAAGAAGCAGCATTTTGCGTAGCTTCGGATGATTCTTGTCAGTGTAGTTCACTGAAGCAAAGTATACATGATGAAGAGAGGAGTCTCACAGTTTTTTTAGCTACTGAAAAAAACTAAACAAAAAAAAAGGAAAAAAAAAAGATTGAGCACAACAGAAAAAAGCAATACATTCAGGAGGATGAGAAAACAGGGATGACAAGGTGGGCCAGCATGGCAGTCATGTGCTTTACATCATCTGTCTGCTTGACTGTCAAGTTGACCTTATTCTATTCAACCATGATGCTCCAGCTTTCTTTGACGGCAAGCCAAAACACACACACATGCGCACACACACACACAGTTTAACAAAACCATACAACAAAAAGGACACTTCTGTGAGCAACAACAAAAAAACAAACAAATAAATCTGTGTGTGCAGGTGTACGTGCGTGTGTTTGTGCGGTTCCAAATAAAATCCACACAAAAGCAGCCAACAATGCATAGAGGTCATTCTGGGTGAAGAAGTAGGAAGGAAAGGAGCTCTGAGAGAGGATGTCAATGAAGAAAAGAGAGGAAGTAGAAGCATTTAAATAAAAGGTCAGAGTAAAACCTGGAGGTAGGAATAGAGGCACGAGTGTGTGTGTCTGTGTGTATGTGTGGCCGAGCCACACAAGCAGGAAAGGCATTTTCTGCTTCCCATCTGTCTCAACGGTCATGCCAATAAAGTGACTGAAATTGGAAAATTGAAATTTACAGAAGAAGTGAGACGGACAAAGAGTCGTCGACAAAATAGAAAAAAAAACAAAACAAAACAAAACATTGAGCCATATCATCCATGCAGACAAAGAGATAGGAAGGTCCCATCAAGCATGATGTGTCAATCATGTCGAGAGGGTGTGTAACCGTGAGTGAAAAGAGGATGGCATTAAAAGTAGATAGAGATACATTCTAACACAGAAAACGTGAGAGACGAGGACAGAAACCAAGAAAGGCAGCAATAACCCCACATCTGAACTGGAATTCCTCGTGAGCCTGTCAAAATAGGCATTTGATATTAATGCCCGCCTCTGTGGAGCTTTTTAACTCATTGATAAATAATACTTCATTAATGTGTCACACTTCATTTAATGTGAGCTTTTTCCAGCTGCTATTAGAATTTAATGAAGTGCTGGCTCATAAAGAGGCTGTGTGTGTGTGTGTGTGGGTGTGTGTGTGTGTGTGTGTGTGTGTGTGAGGGGGGGTGCTGAACAAGAGCATAGAGATATTATTGTTTCATGTTCAATGAGAAGGATGAGACGTCTATAAATGGACATATAACAGAAAAAAATATATATTTTTTTACCATCTTCAAAGTCAAATCTTGTTTCAAAGTAACATGAACATTTCTAAATGTGTACAAATAAGAATAATTTTAACAAGGAGCTGGACCAGATTAAAGATGACTGATGGTTTAAATTTAACTGTTTGACTGAGTAAGACTGAGTGGTTGTACCATGCAATTAGCTAACATTTGGTGCATACATATGTCACAGTAGACCAATACTGGAACCAGTGTGTACACAAGGAGACCCACAAATATCAGGAAGGTTCCAGTCACCAAACGAAGATCTCAAAATGAACAGCTGATCACTTTCCCTTCAAAGTGACCACTGGAAATTAAGGAAATGAGAGGTGGGAGAGATCAACTGTGGCTGAGCTGTGCAGGGTGGGTTGGGAAGGGTACACGGGAGGTGTGTTTGCATGTAGGTATTGCGGAGTGGGGTAGGGGTGCAGGCTCAGAAAAATATTTTTTTGTTTTGTTTTATTTTTTAAAAATCAGTATACTTTAGGCAGATATGTTCATGAGAACACTGAATAGTTTCAGACGACTTGTTACTATGGAAATGCACCTCGTCTTTTGGGCAACTAAATCAAGGGTTAATTCCTGCAATAGGCCCCTTGCCACATTTAGAGTGGTGTTTTTTTTGATCAGTATGCACTGGTGGTAAATTACATTGTATCATGTTAAATTTTGAAACTTTGACCCAAATCTGCATTATTATTACAACATAATTTGTACATGCAGTAACACAGAGGGTCATTCCTGTCAATGTTGTGAAGAGGAGCATCAGTGTTACTCTTGACATCATGATGTAAAGAACCAAACTGTGTAACTTCAGATCACCTCCAGCAGTGATTCAGGAACTTCCACAGCACATGGCTGTGTCAGTGACATCTTGCATCCACATATCTCATTCCTCCTGAGACTGGTGGGATAAGATATGTGGAACAGTCTGGTAGTGTTTCAGCAACACAACACAACACAACACAACATGTGTGTCTAAGGACTGTTCAAATCAACAAATTGGATAAAGCCCCTCCATAAAAAAGTACAATTTTGATAATCGAATTCATGAATCTGAATCATTTTGTACGGAGCCCGCGAGGGGACATGGGGGAATTTTTTGGTTTTGCGTTCCCACGCAATACTATTGCATTACTTCGCAATACTTTTTGCGTTCCCTCGCAAAAGTCGTTTATCACTGTTGTGCCTGTTTGTTTATTAACAAATTCACATGCTCACCATTAGCAAGTTAGCCTGCTACTTTAATTCAGCTTCGGAATGAATATATCACACAGACGTGCATGGAAGTATGTAATATGCCGACATGCAGCCACGCAACATCGATGTCAATTTCACAAACTTTTGGCGACACATCCTGTTTTAGTAACCGGATATTTCAAAATAAAAGTCTGATATAATTCAGTCCATACAAAACAAACTTTTGCGTGGGAACGCAAAACAATATTGCGAGGGAATGCAAATGTTTGTGAGGTAACGCAATAGTATTGCGTGGGAATGCAAAAGTATTGCGAGGTAACGCAATATTATTGCGCAGGAACGCAAAAGAAAAAAAAATCCAGCATGTCCCCTCGCGGGCTCCATAATTTTGAATCTATTGTCAACTTTTTACATTTTTTAAGTGTCTTAATTTGATATAATAGCAAATACAAATAATACCATAGATTTATTTTCTTGACATATTTTGCCATTTTTCTGTAACTGTTTTTCTTTTTTTTTTTTGCATATTCTTCTTGGCAATGTCTCGCAGAGAAACTGTCAAATGCTGCAGGCTGTTGAACAGGAGAATCTGTCAGGTCTTAGATGAGTAAATATTTCATTTCACAGTTGTTTCCTTGACAATTGAAGTGCATCCAAACAAACTGAATGATGGCCTAGCCTCTGTTTATTGAGACAGTCTTGTTAACAGTTGTATCACTGAGTCTTCACACTCATAAAGGCTCAGAAATATGCAGTAAAGGAAGATTTAATAAATAATCTGTTAGAAGGAGAGGGTTATAAGGACTATAATTCACTACAAGCCAGGAATGACATTTCATTTTTGTGTTAGGTTTACCTACTAGGTGAGCAGATCACTTTAAACTATACTCTTTTATTTTAAGGAGTTTTTCTTACATTTTTAGTGACAACATATTTTATTTATAGCACAAAATGCTGATTAGCATTCAGAGCAAAAACACCTGTGGGACACAGGAAGAAAACATCTGGTGTCTCAGGCAAAGATGGGCAATGATAATTACATATGCTAGGTGTGTGTATGAAGGAGTGGAAGAGTAAAGAAAAAAAACAACAGATGAGACAATGCAAGTTAACAACTGTTTTGCAGAATTGCAAATCTGTTTCATTTGAAAACAACTCAATCTGGATACACGCTTAATAAATTTGTTCACACAAGCATAACTAATACACCACATGGTGGAGTGGCTTATAATTCACAACAAACATAACCCTTCTAAAAATAGCCGTCCCACTTCTCCCGCACGCTGTCCAGTGTGAAGAATATCCAGAGTATATTAAGAAAAGGAGGTGAAGGAGGAGAAGCAGGTAGGAGAGGTTTAAAGGATAACCTCAAGTCAAACACTTGGAGATGAAGTAAAAGAGCAAGTTTTGTTAATTAAAACTTTAAAAAAAAATTGTGCAGTGCAGTTTTAATTTACTTAATACAACAGAATGATTTATTTTAAGTGAAAATGGAAAAAGGCAAAAAGAGGTATTCACTTTAAAAAAATTATTGTGCACATGGTTTTTGTGCATATATGTGTGTAATTGTGTAACACCCAATACCATCAGCTATGATAAATTATCAGCTAAAGACCTGCCCTGGATGAGCCCTTGGATAAAACTGGAGCAGCAAGCAGCTAAAACCCAACAGCTGGCTGAGGATAACCACATTGTCTTTGTTTGGCTTGGAATATCACGAATCACTTCTTTTGGTTTTGGGGTTAGTTTGGGGCAGAGAATGTTAAATTTACAAAAACAAAATAATTAAAGTTGGCAAAATACATTCACAGGTAAACATAATTTTCTTGAAGCTGTTCTTGCACACAAATAAGTTTTAAGAGGGATTTTGTCCACACTATAAATAAAACACAAACCCATTTGGAATTATTATTTTTCTCATAAATCATTTCCAGTCTACATACATTGCATTTGACATTTTAAAGAATAATCACACAGACAAACAGAAAACATCTAAACCAAGTTACATATTCCACAATACATCAGGTTTTAGTTACACACTCCAGCTGGTAGGCTGCCATCCTCATAAGCAAAATAAAAAATAAAATCTTGGCAAATAGTTTCTGTCACATCCGTGTGATTAAAATTTCTTCACCTTTTATTATCTACTTGTAACCTAGCAACCTGGGTCAATGACCACCTGAGCAACACAATCTCGCCAGCATCACGTTTATTGTCAAATCTCTGCGTTGAAGATCTGATTAAGCCATTTCATTAGTCATAACAACAGTTTAATGAATACAGGCAGTTCTGCAAATCTAAAGTTAATAATAACCACACCGCACAAATATGAGACGACAGGAATTTATGATTGCAGTCAGATAAAAGGCTGAACCTTTTTTGTGCTCCTAATGAACCATCAAGTTTGGTATTGCAAATTGCAAGAATGATTTTTGGCTTTGGTACACATGTAGAAAACACTCCCAATTAATTAGCAAGTGTTTCAAATAATATAGCTGGAATCACACAAAAAAAACCCTCAAAGCTTAACAAAACACATTTAGTTAACTGCTTATTTTGTAACTTGCTAAATTTCTGGGGCAAGTTATTTCTTCTCAACTCCGGTTCTTGTTTCAAAATTGATCAGCACAAATAATAAAAACCCTGTTTACCATCATAAACAACCTCAGAAGAACAGGTGTAGGTTCTCAGTCATCCAGGAAACGGTAATCCTAGCAGGTTGAATCAAAGGCAACTGGACTTTTCTTTTTTGAATCTTAAAGACATTTCACTCCACATCTGAAGAGCTTTCTCAATAATTAATTGAGTCAAAAATCAAAAAAATAAGTCCAGTAGCTTTTGATTCAAGTTGCCAGGTCTGCTTTAAATCTAGCAAATATTGAATAACAGAGAAAAAAAACCCACCAGATTATTTAGTTGTTCTGTTGTTGGATACATCATTGACTACCTTTTCTCTTTTGATATAAGTCATACCAGGACCAACACAAAGGGACCGTCAGTCTCTGTGTGAACATTAGATGTGAGGGACTGTGTTAATACATGTGCATGAATCATACATCATAAAAAACATTAGGCTATAAATTATATCACAGCCAAAATGTCACTGTGATACACTTTCAGCTAGAATAACAAAACAACCATTACAAGCAGTCTGGACCATTGTTTAGCTATTCCAGCCTTTCAAACCAAAATATCATCTTATAACTATTTGCTCTGCTTTATTATTGAAGCTCAGCTGTCTTAATAATTTTAGCATGCTAAAACAGACAGACTGTCTGAGTGGTGCAGAAGGCTTCATACACAGAAGTTAAAAAAAACAACAGAAAAAGTCTTTAAGTTTTTACGATATATAGGAATAAAGAAAATTAAATATTTGTTTTAGTAGTACACTTACCCAGTTGTTTAACAAACTGCCGGATGTGTTTTCATAAAACAGCATTTGATAAAATGTTCACTCTATTAAACAAGCACAACTAATGTCTTTAAATCTAACCATTTATGGTGCAAAATAATTTTTCAAAGGCAAATGAGAGATGAGTTGGAATAATATGAAAACAAATGACACGGATCATTGTAGCAATAGTTTGGTGGCACTCTGTGTGACTTTACAGACTGATCTAGAATCACTGCTATTTGATTTTCCTGTTGAAGAAAATGAAGTCTCATATTGCTGATGCTGACGAGTACATATCAAAGGAATATTGATTGTTAGTCCTCTACATTCCAGGCCTCAAAGAGATAAAATATCTTGGCGGTACAGAAGAGTTCACTTACATTCCAGATGATCCAGTTTGAAAAACAGATTTTTTTTTTTGAAGTGACACATAAAATAAGATTTGACTTCTCAAAGGACCTTCCTTAGACTGGACCATGAGCCTATTCGACACCACAATGAACTGTCTTATTCTTGTTATTAAAACAAAAGCTTCCACCATGTGAACATAAATATCACACGGCCAAACTCTCCTTCCTGGTGCAACCTGAATATAATTAGGTTGTTGTTTTATAGAGAATACAAAGTTTTAAATTTTATTAATTCATCTATGTCCACAGGACTTTGTATTCACGGCCAAACGCTGTCTCATGATGTAGATGTGTAGACATATTTTAATAACTTCCAGCTTTATAGCAGAAGTTTTTTTTTTCATTATTTATGGCAAGACTGTGAATCTTGACCACAATCTCACAGCTGGAAAAAAGTCCCTTTCTTCCATTTGGAATGACTTACTCACATATTCTCTGTCCACAGTGCTTTCATTGAGATCTAAATGTAAAGCCGGTCCACCACAAGGCGCTACGAAATGCAAAGCCGTGTGAAGTTGCACATTTCCTCCAGCTCATGTCACAATTCTGATTTATGCCAGACCAGCGACAATATTTCATTGAAGGAAGAACACTGTTTGTCTATAAAGGTTCCAGTGAATTATTAGCCAACTGAGAATGCATCAAATACTGACTTAGCTGATGAGAACGTAAGCCCCACAATGTATCGCCAGAGGGAAGAACAGCATCCAAACAGGGCTTGAAGACAAAAATAAGCAGCCAGCTGAAACACACAAAAAATGGACATCTGTGCTTCTGAATTGATTGTGTTGTGCAAACAGTCTGTCACAATCTGACATGTACACACTTCTTTTTTAAATTTTTGTCCAAATTAAAATTTGGATTTACTTTCAACTTGGAGTCTTTTCACCTTGTTTGGTCCTTTATCTTTACAAAATTGTTTTACAAAGAGTTCATAATGGACACGGAAAAACAAACAAGTTGTGAAATATTTTTAAGACATTTTGAGTTTATTTTGCTTTTAGTTTTTCTTTTCCTTTTTTTCCCCCTCAAGGCCTTAATTGAAAATCAAAGTTCAGAGAATCTCAGTCTTTAAAGCATGTTGATGCCATGGTTGTCATGTGTTTCTGTTGTTTTTATTCATGACACACTAATATATCCAAATAGTAAAATTTCTCTGGCCTAGTCCTGGCCTACATAATGCACTAAAACACTGACACTTGCCCCAAAGACTGCAAAGAACGATGGAGCTTTGGTGGCCCAGATGTAATTTTCCAGAGGTTGTTCATTCATGGGTCAGCACCACATAAACCAAACCAAAACTGGTCCAGTTGCCATCTTAAAAACAGCGTCATCATTGCCAGACCTGGCCCACATCTGGTTGACAAACCACTTGCCCCGCCAGCTGTCAGACAGCAGTGTCAAGCTGGCACTGATGTGCTAAATGACACCAGAAAACAGTAAGATTAGAACCTTAACTATAAGGATTAATAGTAAAACATCAGAAAAAAATTCTAACTAATGTGTGACAACAAAATATTAAAATAATAAATAACAAAAAAGAAAGAAACATTAGATAATACAGACAAACTTCCTTTCACTCACAAACCTCCGTTTAACATTTTGAACTGTTTCACTGAAAGTTTTGATGAATTCCACTCTTATTTTGAAGCTTCATTTGTGCCAAAAACAGTTGAAGTAGAAATGCAGCCAAAATCAAGTTTGTATGAAGACAGTTTATATTTTAAATACAAATAGTAGGTGTTAGGCTTTTTGAGCCTGGTATTTTATCATCTCTGCACCTTTTGCTGTTTCACTATGGCCTTAAAAATACAGAAAAAGTAAAAAATATATATTTTCAACCTTGTTTCGTCAAAGAACTTTAACAAGAGTGGAAGAGGAAGGAGAGTGAGAGGAAATGCCTCTAATTGACTAAATACTTTTTTGAAAAAGCATAAAGAGAGAATATTTCCACATTATGACTGACAGTATTTGCATACATGCTCATGGCTTTCAGAATACATACCTGCAGCTAATTTTCCTCAGTGAATATGTACACACAAATAAGCATGTGACCTTGGAAGGCAGGTTCCTTGATTTTGTTACACAATTTTTAATCTAATATATTTTACATGACTAAATAAAACACATTTGTACCGCCCATACTAATCATACAACTGGGTCATAAGTGTGGCTAGCACCAAATCTATCCACTTATATGAGAAACCGTAGCTACTTGACAGAGGAGGAACTTCCCGGTGGTGCCCCCTGAGGGTTGGATCGAGCTGTCTGCTGTGCTCGCGTCTTACGGTCAAACGAATGGGAACAAGTAGCTGCCAGGCTGTCTCGTGTCGCAGTGCCACTGGCACGGCAAAGACAAGGAAGTGCAACAGAGGCCTTTAGAGAGAAACGTTCGAGACATTCTGCCACTTGTAATTTTCTTTCTGACTGATCATTGTCCATTTAAATGGAGCTGAAATCACAGCACAGACGTCTTCAGCTTAAGTCAACGAGGGTTTTGTTAAATTATGCCGTGCTAGAAAAACATGAATCAAACAACAGTCCCGTAGTACTTTGAAATTTATTGTGTTTGAACATTTAGATGTTTGAGGCCACATTTTACTCCTAGTTTCTGCCATATTTCATCCATTCGACAAGAGAAATGTGTGAATGGAAAGAGCTTTACTGGGAATCAGTTTGTTACAGGACATGTGAACACAGTGTAGAGAAGAAGCCAACATATTTAAGTGTAATTTTAACAGAACAATATAAATATGGTAATTAGCACATCATGCTACTTTATGTCATTTTGTTGTTTTTTTTAACCTCCAGTCATCTGGAAACAGCTGCCAGTTCTGCTCGCTACTCCTCTCACTGTGGTGCACTGTACAAGAGAAGCTTTAACTTACCATTTTAAAAACTTAAAACAAATTGGTTTGTTTAACAGGCAAACTTTTTTTCTATGACACTGTTTCATTCAAATAGTATTCACTTTAAATTACATTTATTCAAAACTTTAAACATTTATTTGTTTTAATGATTTTATCACTTTTTTATTTACTGTATTTAAGCAGGTTATAAGCATGTTCTTTTTTTCTTATTGCATGTAAGATGACAAATTCTGCGTGTCTGTTGACAAATTAGGAAACAAAGACTTGATCATTGAAAAGGACATGATTAAAACAAGTTCTAGGTCAAAGAATGCTTTAAAGCAGATCAGATCAAATACTGACCGGACTGAAAAGCTAAAAACTCTGCTAAGACATTAGCTCTTTGGTCCAAACAAAACTGAACTCCAAATGAGTTGCAAGAAAACATCTGCAACAGTTAGGAAAGTAATTTTTTATAAGCTCATCAAAGAATGTTAATTTAAAAGAAAAACTACTGTGTGTAATTGTTTTTAAAACTTATGTATAAAACAAAAGAAATAGATATCTGGAGAAATGGAAAAATTCAACCTAGATTTTTTGAATCATTTATTTGTTTTTTTAAAGGGTAAAACACAGAATTCCCAACTAGAGGACATATATCCATACAACAAGAGCAAAGTTCTCTGCAAATCTGCAGGCAGATGTTGATCAATGTTTGCAACAAGCTTTTACACACAACAGGCAGGAAGACTGGTTGAGGCGGAAGAAATTGAGATTGAGACAATAAAAACAAAAAGATATTCAAAAAAAGGACAAGGGGAAAAAAGAGGAATAAGGGGAACAAAGAACAAAATTGAAGTTCATAAAAAGTGAAGGTGAAAACTCTTCTCCGAAAGTGATTTAACAAGAGAGCAACGGAACACAAGAACACTAAAAAAGACGATGACAAAGACAGTGAGGAGAGAGAAAGTGGAAGTGAAGAGCAAACGATGTGCTGTCACTGAGTGAAATGCCACCCAGCCTGTCACATATCTCTACAATATTAATTACACTGTGCCACGCTTCTGAATAATGGAACAGTTCTATTTAACCAGAGTGAATAATTTAGCAGCTGCTTAGCGTAGTGTATATAACAGGATCGATAAGCACCGGGTACAGGTAATGAAATTCCTAAAGGAACTTTAAGGAAAAACAGTTGAGTTCACCAGAGGTTAGAGGACGTGTGTCGTGAGCGAGTGTGTTTCCACTTTCTGTTCTGTTTGTTTATTTACAGCTGTGTTATCTGTGTTTAAGAAGAAAACAATTTGACAGCTGATGTTTGCCTGTGTTCACTCATATTTGTTTTTAGCATATATTATTTAGTCTTCCTAGTTGTCATAATCCATCTTATTAATTATAACTGGGTGAGATGACCAAAAATAAATATTGGGGGCTTTATTGCAGAATTTGAATAAACAAAACATGACTGTTAGGTCATTTGGTAACTGTAAATTGTCCTTAGGTGTGCGTGAGAGAGTGAATGGTTGTTTGTCTCTATGTGTCTTTGTGATGGACTTGTTATCTGTCCAAGGTGTGCCCCACCCCTCACACAGTGACTGCTGGATGTAGGCACCTGTGACTCCTGTGACCCTGAAAGGAAGAAGCAGGTATAGATAATAAATGTTTAATTACATGTACCTAAAATACTGGATCTTAAAAAGCACTTTTTAGCTTTTAAAATAGAAAGTTGATGGTCAGAACTGGCCAATCTATCTTGCTCCTAACCCTCTGTTCCTTCTCTTACTACAAATGTCATCTACTGTGTTCTTTTGTTAATGTTTGGGGGCAGGGTCTCTCGAAATGTATGCATAAAACTTCATGAAATGAGGGCAAACCAATTGAAAGCAGCAGAACGTTGATGAATTTCACACTATATTTGTTTGAAGTCATTTAACTGGATAGCACTGACGAGATGTAAGCAAGTGTGTGTTGTTTTGTAAGGGTGGGCAATACTAGGGATTTTGGTACCGATCTGATACCAAGTAAATACAGGACTAGTATTGCTGAATCCGATACTTGTCATGTTCATTAAATATTTTAGGGATATTGCCTTTAGTTAGTCAACTGTGATAAAAAAGGGACAAAATTTTAGGCAAATACAAATGTTTTGTATTAACAAAGTACAACAAAATAAAACAACATCACAGTGTTAAAATAATCAAACGATTCCCTCATACCTTCTACTACACAAAGATGTATTACACTACTAGTGCAAAATAAAAAAAGCAACAATTTAATAAATATATAAATATAACAATGTCAACAACACAACAAAAAATACCTTATTGCAGGCCGAGGACTAATATCTAACTCCAAATTGGAGACTCTGCACTATTGATTTTATTTTTTACTTTATTTCTGAAAAATAAAGTCAGTAGTGCAAAAAAAGTTTAAACAATCTCAACTCTAAAATGAAAGTTGGATTTACTTAACCATGTTATGTCAACTGGTAAATTCAAAGCAACATAATCATGTTCTTTGGTTAAAAACTGTTATATTGCTTTGAATTTACTCATCTCAGTTAAGTGGAACCAGTTGACATAACATGGTTAAGTAAATCCAACATTTCATTTTTATAGAGTGCAGTATCAATGCAATACTTATCTTGGTATGGATACTTAGATGGTTACACCCCTAATGTTTAGTCACAAATAAAACAAAACCCTTTCACATTTGCACAATTCTCTCCTGAATCGAATCATTTTGTGGAACAAAACCTTACCCATTGCAGTTCAACAACAAAACTCATTTGTTTTTCTTCCATGATTTATTACAGTTTGCAGTACATAAATGACAAAATATGTCTTGGTTTACTGCTAGGTGTAACAAAAGAAAAAAATATTTGTAACATTCCAGAAACCACAGTAAAATTAAACATTTTGTCATTTGTTTTATTAGACCTGTTGATTTATATTGTGTAATTGTCAAATACCAGGTAAAATAACTTTCAACACTAACTTTCCAATATGTTTCTTTCTTTTTAAAAATGCTGCAATGTAGTGAAGGAAATTGTGTAACTGATTGACTGAATGTTAGATCAAGTATTTTATTTTTATGCAGCCATTTGGTTTAAAACAGAGAATAAGAGTTGGTGTGTCTTACTGCTGTCTTCATAAACAAACGTTGGTTATTTTCTAACATCTGATGTAAAAAATGTCCCACCTTCAGGGCTTAACCAGAAAGAGACATACTGTATGTTAAAGGTCGAATCATCCTTTTTATTGAGAAGAGATTTTGTTAGTTGTGTGGAGTCTATCCTTAGATTCAGCCTGGGAGAGAAGCTGCTCCTGAGAGTTTATTTGTTTAGCTACAGACAGTGGCGGCTGGTCAATAGAGGGCGCTAGGGCGCTGCCCCACCACTATTTTTTAGAACACAAAAAATATTTAAAAAAAATAATAAAATAAATTGTTTAGTAGAAATATGTGATGAAATATCTTTTAGATGTGTACGATACATTCTTAATAGTTATTAATGGATAAAATTGTATTTTATTCATGAGCGTTGTTGTGTTTAGTCACTTCCAGTTCACGGCAGGGCGCAGAAATCTTTACCATTGAAGCCTAATGTTAACTCCTGGGCATGCGCAGTAAGTCCTCAATGCAAAAG
>JARVJO010000164.1:12938564-12949099 GCA_031762555.1 Cynodonichthys magdalenae | reverse complement strand
AGTGGTCAATATATATATATATATATATATATATATATATATATATATATATATATATACTAATCTAAGTTGAATAGGTCCACTGGACAGGTTCTCCTTTGTTAATTTTTTTTTTCTCTCTTCTCCAAGAGACTTCTTCTGTCTGAGGAGTTACAGGTAAACTCAGGCTGAGTTTACCCTTAACTTGAGTTACTCAGCCTTATAAGCAGTGCCTCCACATGATGGACAAACAAGTTTATTGATGACAAATTGTTTGTTCACAGGCAAATGAGGACCATCAACCTTACTAAGCTGATGGTCCTCTGAACAATAATCAGGGCACTAACTATCAGTTATTAGGCTGATGCTCTTTTACTTGTTTTTTTTTTAACCTGAACTATTGAGATGCATCAGGACATTTTTTTATAAAGAACTAAATAGCCTACAGTATTTTTGTACAGTATTTGTTTTACAGTTAAGTATATGTTTATTAAATAACGTCTAATGTTACAAGTAATCTCTAGTAATCAAGTACTGCTTAGGCAACAAATTGTGGGGAAGAATTATCTCTCATACATTCTAATGTGTAGGTTCTAAAAAAAGATGGCAAAAGATGCATAAAAATTTTCTTAATTTTTAGAGTTCAAAGTGTAGCTTTCAAAATCAGACCAGCAAGCAGACAAACAGTTGAATGGATTTGAATAGATGAATGGATGGATTTCAAAAAGCTCTTATACCTTTCTTTATACTTTTCGGTACTTGAGCTGACATAAGATTCTTTCTAAAAAAAAAAAGAAATAAAGGACCATTTGATCTGATTTCAAGGACTTACTATATTTGTGGGAAACATAAAAAAAGAAATCTTAAAATAAATCCTGGTTGTTATTGTTGGAGCCTTAGCTCAAGCAGAACTAACTTATGCAGTAAAACAAGACCACATCTTGATGGCTTCAATGAAATATTATCCTTTGCATGCATATCTTTGAATATAAATGCAGAATAAACTCTAAAAGAGGGTTCATTTTTTGAGGAATTCTTTAACCAAAAATAGGCTATTGAAAACTGAAGTATTTAAATGTCATTCGTGGTGGTGAGGGGTGGGTGGGATACACTGCATTGTGTAAAAGAGCAAGGATTATCTTTTATCTTGTAAATTTGTTAATTTTGTTGCATTGAATCATAAAAAATGACCATTGATTAAAAAAATCTATCTTTACATAGTAGACCTGTTCTATAATATGATTAAGTTTGTTCTCCATTAGGCATCAAAGGTTTTGTTTAAATCTTCTTTAAACTTCAATGGTTTTAAAACTAGAAGCTGAGTTTTTCTCAGTATCAAATCCATCAAACCAAATGTACAAAACCACAAATGTCCATGAACTGCACGTACACTAACCCTTTTGTGGTTCACTTAAACCAGGCAAGTCCAACTCTGGTCCTCAAGGGCCAGTCTCCAGCAAGTCCCTGCTTCAACACAGCTGATTCAAATAGATGATTTACCTTCTCAGTTTGCCATCAGGGTCTACATAGGCCCACTAATTAAGCACTCGTTAGGTTCAGCTGTGTTGAACCAGGGCAGCACCTAAAACATGCAGGACACCGGCTCTTGAAGACTGACTTTGGACACCACTGACTTAAACCATAATTCACATGAACTGCAAGCAGTGAAGAAGAGAAACGGGTGTGTTGTGTTAACCGGCTCACAGCTTGTTAATACAACCTTTGGACGGCTTCGAACAAGAAATGCCAGCTTTGCTCATGAGGGTCCGTGTGATTATGTGGATTTCTGGCTGAGGAGGAGCACCAGCAGACCTTGAACATGATCCTACGCCGTTTTGTGTGTAAGTATTACAAAGCTGTATTAAACAAGAAAGATAGAGGCGAATCGTTTTGCCCTTTGTCGATATTTAAAGAAATTTCCAGATGACTGTCTCAGGAAAAAAGTGCTGTTTTAAGATGAATTTGAGTAAAGGAACGATGGTGAGATTACAAGGATGTAAATCTCCAAAAGAAATGCAGTCTGGGAAAAAAAAAAAAAGACCCAGACAGCAATACTGTCAGAGCGAAAGACGGGAAATGTTGCATAAGTGAAGACATGTGGCGTCAACTCTGCTTTATCAAGTGCTGCCATTAAAAGAAAAGTCCTTACTCTTTTAGTTTTACTTGTTCCATGTGAAGTTTTACATTTCTCTTTCCAATATTCCTACATTTTCTACCATGCTTCTTTTCTGTAATTCCTGTCTTGGTGAACAGGTAGGAACTTTTGTAAACAAAATTAAATTTCTCTCCATCTCTACACCCCGAAACCCTCCTCGTTCCCCTCCTTTACAAATCTATCCTCTCCGTTTCTTTCATCCACCCTTGTGCCTCCCTCGACTGCCTCCATCCTTCCTCTGCGGCCCACTTCTGCGCGCAGGGAATGGCAGCAGCGGCTTCAATAATTCACTTCCCCTCAGAACAGGTTGTGTTTGCATTGTAGGGTGCTGCAGGCGAGAACAGAGAGGGCGAAGGAAGAAAGATTAAAAACAAGGAGGAATGAAGAATGAAGTTGCAATGGATGAAGACTTTGACTACAAAGACAGAATGAAAGTTTTAAAACAAATGCAGCCCAGGCTCAAGCTTGTTGTGAGTAATCATGATGCGAAAAAAAAAACAGAGACGAAAAATAAACAGTGAGAAAATGGTGTACGGGAGACAAGTAATTTACACTTGTGATCTCACACGCTCTGGTAGCCCTTGGTGTATTTTCTATAGTGAAAAATGAAGGATGTTTTCATTATTTCCACATGGTTAATAAAAATATGGAGGTAAGTTATGAGTTTTCTAAAAGCTTTACCAAAAGTACTTTACAGCAACTACACCAATAAACTCAAAATATTTATTTTAAAAAGGTTAAGTCAAGAATGAAACCAAATGTTCAGACAAAGACTACCTAAAACCTTTATATTATCACTTAGTTTCCATTTCAGTGTCACACTGCAGAAATATTAGGATATTCCAACAGCAAGTGCTTCTTTTTTGTATAGGTGCAAACTTTTGTTAGGTTGAAGGGGACAAAGGAGACAATTTTTTTATTTTATTTTTTTTTCATTTTCATTACTTCAAATTATTTGTAACAGAACTGACAAATAAGGTCTGGACTTACCAACTACAATTTGGTAATTCTCATCTCTGGGTCAAACTCTGGATCCAACATGTAAGGCTGAATGGACAAGTCTTGTGACACACCTTAGAGCAATGCAGTTCCAACTGAATGATTTAAAAGTTTAAAAGAAAGATTAAAAATCATGACATGTCTCCTTTAAATCCAACCATCCATCGGCTGTGTCTCAATTCATGGGCTGCATCCTCATGAGTACGTGGCCCACCTGGACCACGTGGGTTACATCCTTTAGACTGCATGAAACTGCTGTGAAGTGAGACGGTCTAGCCTTCACTTGACATCGACTTGTTACCATGGTGATCGGTTTCATATAAAACCTAAAATGCGTTGGGACATGTGTTCACACGTCTTTTCACCGGAAAAATAACTTCACAATTAAAACGTTACACCCCGGACACATCACAAGTGCAGGGTTGGCTGTTCAAATAATTATTTCTAAGAGCATTCCAAAATACTGTCGTGACAGCAAACAACAAATCTAACCCAAAACTCTCTTTGAGCAGACTATCTACTGACAGAAGACAACACATTGCCAGATCACTGAACAAAACCATGCACCAGGACTACAAAGGCAAACTAATGAACTAAAATCACTGACACCTGTGCAGGGACAACCAGGATCAGGTGCAGGTGGGTGTGGCAGAAACAGAAGAAGGAACAATGCTGAAATTGAACAGAAAACAGACTAACCAGAAAAAAAAATAAAAATAGAACAAAATACAAAATAAATACTAAATAGCACATCTTGACACCGATAAGTTGGTCTTTATATTTCCTCTTGGTTTGTGTCTTCCTCAGTATGGCATACAACATGGTTGTTAGTCTTGGCTTTGTGCTAGTGTTAAACGTGAGTTAAACATGAGTTCTCTTAGTATGTTGCCACATCAGCGTTTTGTTTTTATCAATAAATCATTTCGTTTTTGAAGGTCCGCATCATCTGTACTCTCTCTGTACTCCCTTTTGGGCCTCAGACTACCTTCAACCATGACAATTTATCCCTCAAGTGTCAGCGATAACTAGCCACTGCTGCTATTTAATGCTTACAAATAACCAAAGATTCATTGTCAAGTTTACAGTAAAGTAAGTTTATGAAATGGCATTTGTACAAACTGCTATGATACAATCAAAATTTGAATTGTTTTATGACAGCTGCAATCTATACGCTGGTCTTGTCACACTCCTATAGCTCAACAATTTGCTAGAAAATAAACTCTGTGATTCCAAAAGAGAAGTTATACAAAGAGCTATCTTCAACAGGTAAGACAGTTATTGTGTTATGGTCTGTCTGGTTTGGGTTATTTTGATACTCTTCTTGTTTTCTGTCCTGTCTTTCTCTGTTTATCTCCTCCTGTTCTTTATCCTCAGTCTTTGTCAGAGCTTTTGTACTGTTTGTTGTTGTGTGTTTCATGGTCTCTATAGTCAGTGTTTGCCTTGTTCACGTGCCACACCAGCATTTTTGTTTTTGGTAAATAAAACCTTTTTTAACCCCCTTTTTGCCACCATAACTCTGTCCTGCAGAACCTAACCTGGAAGGCTCTAAACTTTGTCTTTAATAAAAGAAAAACAGAAAGTACTGAGTTTAAATGAATGAATAAATAAATAATGTAACATGTCAGTGAAGCTTATCCAAACAGAGTGGTGTTGTTACAGAAATGGATCGCAGCTGGGTAAAAAGCAAACTGCAGAAGGTCCTGACTGGGGCCACCCCACTTTGGTTTAGACTCTCACAGTGATTTGTTCCCTCTGTTCCTTTCTCATTTTCAGAGCCCCTTGTTGGTACCTCTCTATCTTTAGGGAAGCCTTTCTTCTTTTAGCTGTTCTCCATCTGGTCCTGCCCTTTTCAATGTCACTTGCTGTGTCACTCTGTTTTTAAGATGGGCCTTTTTCTTTTCTGCCACGTGTCCTTTTTTATTTGCCCCTCTTCCTTTTATGAGCCACAACCCAACTGTTTCATCAGATGTCAAAATTTGATAAAACCCAGATTAACTATGCTCAGATCTTGTCTAAAGTTGAAAGGTGTTGCTATTAATGAATAAATGAAGTCATCAATTTTGAAGAAATATATTTCATTCAGTTCTGCTTCAGATGCATATGATAAAAAATAAACATGATTTCTTTTCATTTAATTTATCCATCTGCAGATGTTTTATACATCACACAAGTTTTAAAAAAGTATTTATGAACTCCTGTTCCTGTCATTGCCTTATAGAGAATCAGCTGATGAATGAGAATACTGCAGAGCATCTGTATTCTTTGTGTGGAAAAGTGTGAAATTTACCTGATACATCACCTTGCCTCACAGTACCTTCAGCACAAATGAAGGATGTGGAGAGAAATTACTTTTTTGCAGGATAACATGTCCTCGCTGAGCCACAGGCATCAGAGTGATTGAGTTCAAAATAATATTCTCGTACTTGGAAATAGCAGATCTCGTTAGTTTTCCAGCCTCACAGAATACATTCCTGCAAACTTGCTGCAGTGTGAATTTCATTGACTTAGACCACCCCATCTTGAAAGATTCTGATTAAAAAATATCTGGTACCTTTCTTCATTTTCAAAGTTTACAGGTAACAGAAAAGACTGCCTGGTGTTTTGACATCTTAGTACTTAGTAACAAGTAGTTAAATTTAAAGTGAAGGAGGGGCTTGCATTTGATCAATAACAGGTTTACATAAAAAACAGAGCATACAGATGTCTATATAAAAGCTTATGTGTCTTATTTCTGAGTGAGGTAGATAAGGTTTGCCCCAAAAAATACTTAAAGTGCCTTTGACATCAATTTTTTGTAATAAATATGTATGCATTTTTGGATAGATAACATTTTGCAAAAAAATTCACACTGCGGTGATAAGCAGTTGTTAAGATATTTGTAGTAACAGGAAGTGATGACAAAGAGGAAGGCCTGCATGTAAAACAGATTGGCCGACAACACAGATTGTAGGGAAGAATCAGATGTTTCTTTACAATATTTTGAGTCACTATCAGAGTGAGGAAGAAGAGCGAGAGTTCAAAAATAATGTTTCAATAACCAAAAACCAGGGAGTTCCTTCTTTTAAAGAGATCCCCTTTGATGTCATTTCCTGTTTTACTTCGGTTGAGCCATGTTCAAATGAAAATATTCATGCGACAAAATGGGTAAAATAATGTGTATTATGCCATGTTTTTTAAATATAAAGATGTTTTCTGTGACTTTTTGCATTTGAAGAATATGCATACCTCAGGTCCTTTAAGTTTACAGCAGTTGCTCACGCCCCCAAACATTTCTAGACTGAGCCACACTCAGTCCAAGTTTATCAGTTAAAAATAAATAAATAAATAAAGTAGAATTCAAGCATTCTCATTTAAATGCCTTTGAGAACTGGTTGTTTGACATGATTGTACAACTAAATCAGTCCAGCAAAGCTACGTAATACCATGGAAACTGTCTACAGTAACTTCTGCATAAAAATAAATGAACATATTCCATTCTTATTTTTCTATAAAAAATAAATATTACATTCAACCAGGAAATGAAACTGTGCTATCTTGTGAAAAATATGCAACGATTCATCTACATACTGTTTTTTAACCCTCCTGTTTGTTTTTGCATTTCGCTTTATCAGTGCTCAGACTTCCATGAAACAGCCAAATGATGCACCTTTTCCTTTGTCCTGATTTCCTGTATCTGCTTATAACCCGCTCTGTCTCTTTGCTCCCCAGTGTCAGCGTTCCACCCTGTTTCCCAAAAGTCTTTTTCTGCAGCTTTCAATGACAGTGTGTGCTATGTCCTATATATGCAGTTAGTGGAGAGGTGGGTGGATGCATGCCACTGAATTGGTGGATGATAGGGAGAAGATGACAGGGCTTTGGAGGCGAAGGGGGAGCAGGGTGCTTGGTATAAAGAAAGAGAAGGGATAGTGAAGGAGGAGGAAATAGGGAGCAGGAAGTTATGAGGGGAGTTAAAGGGTTGAAAAGGTTTGGATGAAGAGGGGGAATTAGGATATAAAGAGGATGCAAAGCAACGAGTGGGTAAACTTTATCTGACATGCTAAAGGGTATGGATGGCTAGAGGATCAGTGAGAGGCGAGAGGAAGGGAAGAGAGAGAGATGACAGCAACATCTTCTTTTGACAGGTAAGAGTTTAGTGGATGGGTAAAGACGGGATGAGGGAGGAGGAAGAGGGGGATCAGGACGTGTAGCTGGTGGCAGGTAAATTGCTACACTGAGAACATGGTGACTTTCAGCATATCCAACAGATTACACCTCATCTCCTCTGAGCTAGCCGAGAAGGGCGGAAAAGAGATGGGGAAAAGTGAGAAACACTTCAAATTTTGAACATTTTAAGTGTCAGATTTTCTTTCTTTTTTTCCCCCTAAAACTATCATTTGTAGAGGAGGTAACTTTGCCACTTAGAGCGAAAAAAAAAAAAAAAATTAAGACACTGAGTGAAAACATATGAGGAGAAGAGGAGAAGATGAGCTCTCCGAGCAGCACACATCACTGAATTATTGAGGCCAGACGTGTGTCGGAGCAAAAGATAGATTCCACCACTGAGCCCCGCTTGCTGTCAGAAAGTTTGAGTTGGACATGACCAAATCCAGCTGTTGTGGTTTTTTCCACTGTTGTTCAGGGGTTTTCAGCAGCTCTAATAAAAAGACACAACATTTGTGGTAGAAAGAATCTGGTTTCAGTCTTTGCTTACTGTCATTCAGTATTCCTAGACAGCCATTATTTGTACTGTACTTGTGCAACAAAATTTCTGTCCAACACAAAAACAAAGCCAAAACAAAGTGAAATTCAACTTTAGGCTCTTAAAACTTTAGGTAGTGTCAGTAAGAACAGTGTGAACCATGTTGAGCTAAAGGAACAAAACAGAGCTAAATAAACCTGCTGATGCTGAAATATCGCTCAATAAAACGTGTCCTAATGAAAGCCAAACTAAAGAACGTAGGTTTGAGAAAGACAGAAAATTGTCCAAACCAAAATGACTTTCTATGGATTAATTTTTTAGGAGTAAAAAAATGATGAATTGTGAGGCAGCTCTGATATGTTTTGATCCCTTATTTTCAAACCTAAACTTCTCTGTAACAGGTTGGACTTCCATCATTAGTTACCTTGGTAACACTTGGTAAAGTAGCATCGCAGTTCTGAAAATCTAGCAGTGAACCTGAAGATGTCTCGCTGAGACACCAGTGCCTTGTTATAGTGAAACCACCATGTGGCATTTTTTTCAACATATTAAAATTTACCTAATTAGCACAAGATTTTATCATATTTGTAGATTTTTTTTTTTAGTTTATCTGATGTGTCTCAACAGTTTGAGAAGCTTTGTGAGGTCAGATGAGGGAGTTAACTTAACTACGCAAAAGGGCCCCAACCAATGTTGCAAACATTAATATTATATGTATTTGTTATTTTTTTCTTGTTTTTACTTTGCAACTCTGCTATGACTTTCTTGTTTCTCTTTGACATATACCCAAAACTTAAAAGAATCTTTGTGTATTGATTTGCTGCTGATTTTGACAGTGAAGTACCTAACACAGAACAGGAACCAATTAATATTTCAAACAGAGTTGTTTGCTCATAAGAAATGTCAAGGGGATCTTTGAAGTTAGCATCAATAGAATCTTGAAAAAAATATTCAGAAAGACAGCAAAGTCATCCTTGGTACAATACAAAGAAATGATATTAATTATTTTATGCTCTCTCTCTCTCTCTCTCCCCCTCCTTCTCTTTTCTTCTCTTTTCATATATAATTTGATGGATAGATGGGTAGATTGATATCTAGATAGATGTGAGATAAGTTATAATCTGGATGTTTTCATTTTTTCTCACAAGCAAATAACTAATTATTTAACGATGACCAAAAACTGTGCAGCAAAGTAAAAAGAAAAATGTGAATATGGTTTAAGCTAAAAAAAAAGAAGTGTGCACAAAAGACAAAAGGGTGAAAGAAAGAAAAAAAGAAGAGTGACAAGAGTAAGAAAAGTGCAGGAGGATGCAGACGGTCTCTGATGTAAGCTGTTCTCACCACTGTTCACAACCATCCTGTTGCCTCCATGAATAAGTTAGATGCCAAATGTTCCCTCCCTCTCATGTCCAAGCAAACGTGCAGCATACACACTTACTCACTCTCTCTCTCTCACACACACACACACACCCACACACACAGACCTTCCATTCTCACTACAGAGGAAAGTAGATCAAACACTGCAGGAAAAAAGTACATGGCAAATACGTGCATAAATGCAAAGCATTCGTGCAATCAATTATCATCAGGCTTTATAAATACTGTAAAAAGTTCTGCATTTGTAAAACTTTCCTCAACACATACGCAAACACACATGCACGCAAGCACAGAGAAATACATTTATTCCCTCCTGAGGCAGAGCCAGTAAGAGGTGCTTGATAATGTCTGACAGAATGACAGGAGTACAGAGCAGAAAAGTGAAGTTTCTCTGACATTTTTTTTATCCAACCCACAGGGCGCCCACATCGTCCTGTTAAGCCTTGGACAAGTTTCATTCCAAAAGAGTTGCATGTGTGCAACTGTGTGTCTCTGTCTGTGTGAGAGTGTGTGGGGGGTGGTTGTCTGGGAGAGTGGGTGTATGTGTGTGTGTGTGCAGAGGTGCAGGGAGGGGAGTGACAATAACATCCAAGTACAAAAAAAAGAGGGTCAGAATGGGCTAATCACACAAGTTCAGCAGAAGGTGAGCGCTGTCACTAGTGTGTTTGCACAAGCGTGTACTTGTGCAAACGTCCTTGTGCGCATAATTGCATTTAGATGAAATCTGCATGAACAGGAGCGTCGGACAAAAGTAAGAGCGGCATGCAAGGACAGGAGAAAGAAAAATAAAAAGAAATTAAAATGAACAAATAGGAAGAGGGTTGAACTATGATTTTCAAGAGGAAATTATAATATTTCTCACACCAATTCGAAGCTGGCAGATAGCATGATGCCACACATTTCAATCTTTTTCATCAGACCTCAATCTTTGATTACACTTTGCCTAAAATTGAAAAATGAAAAGCATTTACAGAGAAGCTAGATAAAAAAGTGCAAACAGTTTGTCAGCATGTGTTTATTTTTTCACTTTCAATACAGAGGACAGGGAGTCAATGTGAAATGTTAATATGACTTCATACAAAAAACTGACACTGCAAATAAACTATGATCAAAACATTAACATTGCATTAATTAAACAGGTTCTTGCACCTAAAGTAGGGGTGGGCATATCAATACATATTTAGTATCAATTTTGACATCATGATAATATCAATACCAAGATAAGTATCCAAGTGTCGACTCAATACTTGTAATGTTCTGTCTAATTTGCATTATAATATACACTCACCGGCCACTTTATTAGGTACACCTGTCCAACTGCTCGTTAACACTTAATTTCTAATCAGC
>JARVJO010000164.1:12913646-12937710 GCA_031762555.1 Cynodonichthys magdalenae | reverse complement strand
GGCAGTTCTGAAGGCAAAAGGGGGTCCAACCCGTTACTAGCATGGTGTACCTAATAAAGTGGCCGGTGAGTGTAGTAATCACCTAAATATTAGCCTGAGATTTAAACTGCTATTTAGACAGGAGATACTGTGATGATGTCATTTTCAACTCTACAACTAATTTCAACTTTTTTATTTGTTTGTTTTTTTGTTTCACAATGAGAAAAATACTTGCAGATTGGTGAGAAATAACTGCTTACAATGTGATAGAATCTGGCTCTTACCCTGGTTCCTTACTGATCTCCGTTTCTTTAGGAAGGCAAGCACGATAAAGAAAACACAGTGTGTGTATTCTACTGCATTCTGAGTATGTTACCATCTCACCTCACCTGGGGGCTCTAGAGGCCCACACTACCCATTTCTACCTACTGCTTTGTACCCACTTTGAGCTCCGACTCTATCTTGTTGGAAGCAGAGTGATAAATCAGACCTCCCAAGACGTTGTCTTAGTTCTTTTATCCTTTACCCCAGGTAGCAAGGCTAGTGTAAACCAGCTCCAACATAACACTTCAGCAATCGGCCTATGGCTCAGCTGCTGACCTGTGGGTTAATAGAAATGTTGTTGGGCAGACTGAAAAAAGGCACAAAAGGAAAAGAGGAGAGCAAAGGACCAAGAAACGAAAAACTAAAAAAGGAAAAAAATCAGCTGAGTATGCATCAATACAAGGGGTATTGGACTTTATATGTGAATTTTCCCAGAGTGCAACTATTTCATATTGTGGCAGCGTAGGCTAAACCTCTACACAATGAGCTATTAGAAATAATTCATCTGAGACTTTATGGTTTATCAAAAGCGAGCAGCTAAACTAAAAAAAAACAACAAAAACAAGAAAGAAGGGATATATCTATCAACTCATCCATCAATATTCCCATCCATCTATCTACCATCTGTCTATCTTGTTTGAACAGTTGGAAAAACTGTTTTAGTGCTTCTGAGGGTTTTAATTAAATGTTATAAAGAGAAAAAGGTCACTCCGCTTTTGTTGACATTACTGATAACATTTATGTAGAGTGGGTGCAATTTGTGAAGCGAGTGTGTGTGTCTGTGTGTATGTGTCCTTTTTCTCACGGTGTGAGGACACACAGTAAATCTGTTTGCAGAGCGAATCGCGAATGCGAGCACACGCTCCTGAGAGCGCACCTGTGAAAACATTGTACATGGACACACGCCACGAGCAGAAAATTGAGCAAAAGAAGTAAAGAGCAGGAGAAGCACGGTGGGTGTCGGATCGTGGGAGGTGAGAGATTACCATCATCTCCAGCTTAATGTTTCAGTCTCTTCTTATCACTGTCTGCCCTCCCCCTTTTCTCCCCTCCTTCTTTGCCTCAGAGCCACCAATAAATTATGGATGCTTATTAGAAAAGGGCAATATTCAGCATCCCAAATAAACTCAGTAGCAAGAGACATAAAAGAGACACAAACAAAAAGTGCTGATATGAAGGGAAGCAGAGTTGAAGTCACAGGGGAGCCAGTGGCCGAGCAGACCATCTCTTTCTAGGTCACCGACATTAAGGCCATGTAATCTCAGCCAAGGTGGAGGGAGCGTTTAGGTCTTTTACATCCGTGGTAATACCACTAAAATGGAATCAAAAAAGCAATTGCAAAAGTGCTTATGAGGAAAAGGCTTGTGATTACATTTGCTGTTTTTAACTCTGATGCTGCATTTTTTATGGGTGGAGCCAATTTTATCTCTTCACGTTCTGTTAACTCTACTCTGCTTTCTCAAGACTTTCTTCCAGGTAAAATCAAATCAAACATTCATTGGGTAAATTTTACCATATTAGTCTCAATGTGCACTATAAGCAGAAAATAAAGTTTTAAAAATAAAATGAGCTGTTTGAAGCATCAGAGTAGTCTAGTTGTGTTTTTGGGAGAAATGCATGTAAATGACTAATAGTCTTTAAGTGATAGCTCAGATCGTTTGAAGGGAGGTTTGTAGATAGATCATGAACAATTAATATATATCCTTTGTAGATAACCTTTTGAACAACCTCGGTTTAGAATAATAGAATTTACTTTCATCAGACTGATAATTCCTGGTCCACACAGCATGATTTTAAAACTGTCCATTGATTTTTTAAAGACTGGAGAGACCCCACACAAGATGATAAAAAATCATAGCTATAACAGGTTTGATCCTACAGTGTGTGGTGTACAGCCACACGGCAAAGACAACACACCACACACGAACAGATTTCACTCACGAACATTTAGATGTCAGACAGGAAAGCTCACAAAATCTCTCGAAATCAAATATGAGATCAGAGTAAATGACCGATGAGGAAGAAGTGATGACAATAGTTTGTGGACTAAAAAAATATTTTAAAAAGACATCTCATGTCCACCGGACTTTCTGGTGTGCCATGGCATTTGTTTTATCTTCTGCATATTGGAATCCCCTCCCTGGTTCCATCACCTTACTTTCTGATTGGCTACACATCACATTCAACAGGCTCGTTTGTCCTCAGGGAACACCTCACAAGCTGGAATATTTGGCCAAGATAATCCAACGTGTTGAATATCCACTATTTGAGACTAGAGGGGTTGCAATGTCCTTCCAGACCAACTTGATCACTCTTAACACACCACATGACAGGAATATCTCATAAGATTATCTTTAGAGCTATGACGATAATCGGGATGTTCTTAAGTTTGTCAGATGGGCAAAAATGAGCCAAAAATCGGCACACTTCGTCAGGTAGTCCAAGTGAGTCATTAATTTATCAACTACAACAAGAACCAATCCTGAAACTGTGTGTATGTCTCATTGAGGTAATACAGTAGCACATTAAAGTATTGTGGCATAAAACCTTTAATAACTCACAGAAGTCTTGGTTGGTTGCCAGCATTTTGAGGGAGTTTATTGAAGTTGTGGTTCTCAGACAGTCAGAACTCAAAAGAACAAGAACCCACTCTCCGAATCGGAGACCTCTGAGTCTTATACCTTCTTTTTGGGTCATTTTACCAAACCTTAGCCAAGATTCGTGAAAGCTTTCCACATATACATATATTGGCGACCTTTAACAACTTTTTCCTGGAAATCATCATACGTCATGCTTCCCGCTAATCTGCAAGCAGCTTCATTTCCTTTTTGGAAAAAAACACATAATTTGTAATATACACTAATGACAGAAAACTCTTGACCTTCTGTATCTGTACTAAAGAACAGCCAACTATTTGTAATTTGAGACAACTATAGAGTTGTTTTGAACAAAGAATCTGGCATTCTTCTGGACTGAAAGACCTCATTGAACCTTGCCACTTCAAAAGTATAAATGAACATCATAGACAGAACTATTGCTGTTTTCAGGCTGTATGTTGTGACGGACATATTTTAAACAGAAAGGTTTCCCTTATGTAAGCTCTTTTCAATTTTTGCTTTTGGACATCAAGTAAAGGAACATACAAAAGTGTTTGCATTTTGCTGCCCTCCAGTTCAAAAACAGGTATGTTGGCATAGCAACACGTGTGCCAGCACAGGATTGCACTTAGTTCAGCAGGAGAGGTTGGTCACCAGCGACACTTTCCTTCCTCTAAACTGACAAGAGTTTTCTGACTCAAATGTCTGTGCAATATCAGGCAGTTTTAATAAATGTCAGTTCATAAGGGAAGTATTTTAACTTTGAACTTATTTCTTGATTAACGGCTCTTCCTTTTTCTTAGTGGGTAAAACTTTCAATTAAGATGCAACCACGCGCAAACACACACACACAAAAAAAATTAATAAATAAAAAATCATCTAAGAAATGAATCCCAAGTCTTTCCTACTTCCCTGGGCAACATCTTCAAAGTGATGTTAAATTTGTGCGCTATTTAGATACATTAAACTTTTTCAGTTTCTGCATTGCTTATAGTGTTTTGTTCTATAGCCGATGGCAAGGCCTCTGCTGCTCTGCTTGTGCTGCTAGGGCCCTTTTTTCAAATTAAAAAGAAGAGCGGGAAAAAAAAACACTGTTAAGCAAAGTCATTGATTTAAGTTCATTAAATTTCCTGTTAACAAGCCCATAATGAAGCATCGTATTGCAGGCTAATGCAGTCTGGATTCCATCTAGAGCACCAGCTAATGGTGCTGTGTGACTTTGTCAAGCGATCAATAATTTGGTGTCTGTGTGAACTTTGCTGCCTCACACAGTGGGACGTGACGCAGTGCCACATGGATGGAGAGACACTTTTTTCCTGGTACACTCTGTCTGTGCTCAGTCCCTCAGTGGAGGCTGAACATCGTGCAAGATTGTCTTGACATTTGCTGAACCGCCCCTTATCCTTAAGTGTGTCGAATTTAGTGCATAAGAACACATGCCACATCAAACTCGTAATGCCTGTAGACTCCTGTACACCCTGAATAAATGGAATTTGAAAATCGCTTTATACGTATTCAGGGATGTTTGTGATTAATGTGTGGTGATACATATGAAAAGATTATCCCTTGGGAGAAAACAGAGCTGTGGAAAGGAGGAACCTGTAATAAACAAGATGTACCATGAATGATCTTGTTAGGTGTAAAGCTTGTTTTAAGAAAACATATGGTGTGCAGATTTATTTCCTCTTTAATCGCAGCATCGTGTTTTCTTGGTGTCCATCCCCTTTGCAATATGACAGACAGGTGTTACAAGCTTTTTGACAGCCTAGCCGAATTCACAAAGGTGCAATCAATACTAAACTGCTGCAAGAGAAATGGTGACCGATCCACAAGTCCCTTGCTGAGCCAGCAAACTGTTGCAAAGAGGAGAAAAGTGTGTCTGCTGTGAACAAACACGTCCCACTCACGCCTGCACACACGTACAAGACTCAGAGCTTTTACAGGCTTGGACACTTCCCACTCTCTGATACACAAACACCTGCAGACTCACGCGGGCATGAGCTGACAAAAACACATGCATCCAAACACGCCCCGGAGAAAGCTACAGTAAATGAACCTCGCAGGCGTCCAAAACCACTGACATCAATCAGGCACACTTCACCGTTCGGCTCCCGACGGACACTGAGTCGCATCTGTCTGCCGAAAACGAGCGCTAAACAATTCCAAAGTGATGGAAACCATTTTATGCATATGCGCCTGTAGCGTGCCAAACTCGTTGGCCCTTTTCCCGTTCCTCCCAACTTGTGATGTGTGCTGCAGTTGTGCAAAACAGGAGATGGCTCGCTCCTTTTTTGAGCCTGTTTGAGTTGTGGGATTACCTGTGTACATGAAACAGTTATCACACAGGTAAAGCTGAGCACCAACACCTCCATATGGTCCACCTGGGAGCTTGTGAATGCTGGCCAATACTTTTTCACAAAGCCCTAGGGCTTTTCTTCCCTCAGCAATGACTGAAAGGGCCCAGGTGCACAAAGGATCTTTGAAACCCATACATATATCCAAACATACATGCTTACATGCATAACCCAGCACTTTCTGCAACTTTTTTTTAACTTATTGCTTATTTGTAGGAGTATGTGGCACACCACAACCCGAAAACTGTTTCAGTTATGAAGAACAGATGAGGTCACAAAAGCAGTAGATTAAACAGAAGATATGAGGACAGCCCTAAAAACATGTCTGATTGAACTCAATTACAGCTAGTATGAAGAGCAAGCTGTGCACTAAAAATACATGTTCCAAAACGTTAATGTTCTAAAACAGTTGATTTACGTGTCAAACAAGCATAACATTTTGTTCACTACATCCCTGTCTAAACACATTTGGATCTGTTTATGTGAAAGAAGTAGAACTTAACCAAGTCATATTTTTATTCTGCAGCAAAGTTTGACACTTTATATAAAAACTGATTACAGGGGGGAAACAAAGGGGAGTGGGGCACATTTGTAGATTCCATCCAGACTGTGTCATTTTGCATAGGCACTGTATTTTATGTACCTCAGAGCAGAAAGTAATCCTCGAAATTCTGAATGACACAAACACTTTTTTAAAAGAATGCAATATCACATTGATCAAAAGATGGTAAAAGATAGGAAAAATGCATTTTATTAATATAGGGTAATAAAAACCTGAGAACTGTTTGTGTAAGCTGGTTATAGTTTACACTAATATTGATATGTCAGCAGAACTGTAAAGCATCAGAGTAATAGCCCGATTAGTTAGCAAGGACTTTTACATACGCCGACAAGCTGCAGCAAATGAAAGATTGTCATAATCTTTCAGCGTGACGGCAGGCTGCAGGATTGCATGTGACAACCGCACTCTGTGCAGCTCTGACTGAACAGAGCCTGTTTTCAATGGCTGCCACATTCCTCAAAACGTCAAAATCAAAGTATCAAAGCAGACAGATGAGTTTGTGTGTTTGCCTTGCCCGGGGGGACAGGGAAGGATGCATGTCTGGCCAGGCGCCTGCAGCTCAAGGAACTGAGCTGCTGTAATACAGTGAGACTGTGGGCTTAAGAGGGTACAAATCTCAGCCTTATCCTCAAAAGCACAGAGTGGCTGTCCTGTTTAACCTGACAGAGAGAAGCCACAGTCCCAGAGAGCTCTGCCACTCCTACCCCAGAGTTTAAACCCTGTGTGTGCAGCTGATTCAGAATGTATGGACCCCAGAGATAAGGAACGGTTTCACCAAACCGTGACCTCTGTTCAGTTCAAAACAACAAAAAAAATTATTATGAAGCTTTCAGTCCCAATATATTTAAAAAAGCTCACGCTTTTATGTAAAATAAACAAAAACACATGGGTTTTCCTCACTGCTACAGTAACATTACTGGGTGTTTTCCCAGTTTTTCCCTACTGTGACTTCTAAGAAATATCTATTTTGCAGTCTATCTACTCTAATTTAATCCACTTATTTCAACTCAAGGGTGCATTTAGGTTTAAAAAAATCATCACCAATAAAAACAAGCTCAGTCTTTTTGAACATAAAACAAATGAATGATGTGAAAATATGACTGCATGACTGGATTCTTACCGTAAACCCCTTGGCCACAGGCAAGTTGAAGGACACTGGAAAAAAACAAAATCCAGAAAAACTCCATGTTCAGCTCAGTTCCCTCATAACCTGCAAACAGAGTAGAGGGAGGGTGGGAAGGTGACATCTGGACATGTGAACCAGGAAGCAACATATGAAGGGTTAGTACATTCAAAAAGCCAAAGAGTTACTTCAATTTTTTTTATACCCAACAATGTTTTTCATCCAACCCCTTAAACTGTGAGAATAATGCTAAAGAACAATCCAGCCTCCATTGCCGCAACGCCTCCAACATTTCCTCATTCAGTTTTACAGGGCGGGTAATTCAATCACGACATCATGGATTATACAAAGCTTACAAGCCAGGCTGTGTGTTAGAGAATTGGAGATTGACAGGATTGGAGAGGGCTGCTGTTTAGCCTGACAATAAATAAATAAATGCCAGTCCCCTTCCTGGCTGAGCCACATGGGTGGGCAGGTGTACAGGACAAGGGGATAGGGAGGGGTGGGGTGGGGTGGGGTGGGGTGGACAACTATAGGGATTAAACTGCAGCATTCACTTTGGATTAAATACAAGTGGAGGTCGTCCTGGACTTTACAGACCCCAAACTCCACAACTAAAATGATCCATCAGAATATTGTTCAGTTTCCCATCTGAAGCAGAAGTTTAGTACAAAAGACAGAAATACTTTGAAAAATAAATTTCATCATTTCATCACCTTTAAATAATAATGTTGGTGTTTTCAGAGACGTTTTGTGCGATTTACAATCAGAGAGAAAAATGTGAGAATGATGTCTTGAGGGTTTCCACACTTTGTAAATAGCTGAAACACACATGTTGTGTGTGGGGGGAAGTGGGTGTGTGTGTGTGAAAGGTGGGGGGGGGGGGGTCTGTGCGCGCCAGCGCGCGCGTCAGGAGTCAATCGGCCGCATTGACAAGCTGCGTGATAAAGCGCGCTGTGATTAAAGTTTCATCATGACGCACGAAAATTAATGAGAGTAGTTGCTGACATTTATGTCCCCATATTATTGATGGAAATAAAAAAAGAAGCAGCAAATAAAATGACGAGCTATAAATCCCACTATTGGTTGTCGTTGTTAACCGAATATCGGTGCTGTTAATTGGGAAGATTAAGTTTGGGATTGTTGAGGGGGGGTGGAGATCTCTTGCTTTTACGCGCGCGCACAGATGTGTTCACTTTGTTTTCTTTCCAAGAAAAAAGGACACAATCTGGGTGAATAATAAGGATGAATCTTATGGACAGAAACCCAGTGGGTCAGTTCTACCTTGTCTCGGAAGGCGCTGCGCTCTCTCTCCGCTCAGCCACGAGAATTCCTCCGCTCCGGGCGCATCTATACAAACACCAGTTGAAAACTTTATATATCCTCTTCCTGTCAGCGTTAAAGAGGAAAAAAAATCCCTGGGAGTAGAGGTGATATGGAGCTCCAAGATCTTGGAAATAATTCCCTCTAAAACTTTTTAGTTTTAGATTTAGTTATATAAATAAATGTAAAGCGCAGAGAGCGGAACCTCAACGGTGCTCGATTCCTCTGAGTCCTTTTTCGCAAAGGTGGAGAAGGGATTGAAAATAAAAAAGACTTCACCCCTTTTGAAAAACTCACGCAAGTGTGTCTGAGAGAATGAAAAAATCCTAACCTCTCATCCTTTTTCTTTTTTCTTTCTTTCTCTTTTTTTTTTTCTCTTTTTTTTCTTGGCTTGTGGTTTATTTCGTGTAAGTGTCTTCACTGGCTCTCCCTCTTCGCTTCCGGCCGGGGGACAGTGTAGTGTCTGGGTGATGCGCTCCTCCTCCCGCCCCCCTCCGCTGCTTCAATCAGCGCTGTGTCTGTGGAGTCCGAGAGACGCTGGCCAAGTGGAATGTGCGCAGACTGAGAACGACCGCCCCTGTCTGCGCGCGCGAGAGAGAGAGAGAGAGAGAGAGATGAGAGAGGGAGGGAGGGATGGAGAGAGAGGGAGGGGGGGGGGGGGGCAGGAGAGAGGAGGATGCGCTCAAGCTTCACAGCTTCACACTGAACAGGTTGTCAAAAAGAAAAAAAGAAAGAAAGAAAAAATGCTGCACGACTCCCCTGCCTCCTTCTCCACTCCTGGTCGTTTTTGGGGTGTGTGTACCCCAGGTTCGTGTGTGTGTGTGTGTGTGTGTGTGTGTGTGTGTGCCACAGGATACCCCTAATATCTGATAGGGTGCAGTTGTTATCCTTCTCTGTGTATGCAGGTGTGTGTGCGCGTTTACCAGCTGCGGTGTCTCCAAACAGTCGGTATCAATTAGAGCTGAAAGGACATCAGAAAACTTCTTTAGTTTTTATGTCCCCTCCTAAACCCCAACCCACCCAAATACACTGTTGAACAAGTGCCCACAAACGTCTCTCATCTGTCTCTCCCCGCCACCACTTCAACCCCACCCCATCCAACTTTCTGTTCCCCTGCTCCTCGACATCAGAGTTGTTCCTGTGAGTTCGCATTGAGGCCACGGGAGGGCGTGTTTCAGCTCATCATCATCATCATCATCCCACTGTGATGTGATGCTCCAACATTTGACTGGCGTGTGTAAAAGAGTGTGTTTGTGTGTGGTGATGGATTCACAAGCTTTGAAGCAGCGTGCAGCTGGACTGAATAAAACAGACACACAGAGTATCAAACAGTTTGCTGATGTTGGAGCGGAGACTGCTGGATTTCAGAAGTTTTATCTAACACTGGATTTGTGCTTAACTCAGTTTTTTTTTTCTTGACAAAAGAAAAGACAGAAAAAGCTCTTTATTTCTCAGTGTTTGACCATGGAAATTGGGTGACAAGGAGGATCAGCAATAGAATAGATGATTGATAAAATACAGGCAAACGCATACATTCATGACCCTGCACAGAGACATTTTTAGAGAAGAATATAAACTTTTTTTCCATTTTCACTTTATTTATTTATCGGATTAACAATCTCTGTCCCATCCACTTTAACCCTGAAGATGCATTGCAGATGATTATCGGTTTGCTTTATGTTTCCTTCGCTCCTCTTGCTCATGACAACAAACTTACTGTTTATCTTTTGCATATTATTAAAGCGAACACAATCCACCTGCAAGTCATTTTACAGCAAGCTGCTGTACTCAATGCAAAGTGCACAAAAGGAACCATAGATGTTTTTTAAATATTTTTTTTTAGATCAGTATCACAAAAAATTTCAGTATTTGATAGAAGATGTCATCCTGTAGTTTTCACACAAAAAGTCTTTACATTTCATGTCTTCTAATATCTGCATTTCCTGTGATTTGTGCTTCACGTGTTGTAAACTGAACTAAAGGTTCTGATCCTCAGCATGAATCATCACAGCCTGGAGTTACTTTCTGTTCGGTGCCACGTAGAAGCTATTGATTCTGCTGTTCTTAATTTGCAAGAGCAGAAAGATGCTTGATACGTTTGTATTTGTAACAGAAATATACACATAAACACACTAAAGTCGCTTGTTACATAAAACTGTATTCTTTGCTTGCAGGTAGGGACTTTGATCATGTTTCTGCAGAAAATAAAGCATTAGGACCAATAACTATATTGTGCTTATTGGTGCTGCATGATGTCAAAGTGTCTGATGTTAAACTTTACATTAAACTCTGAAATCCTTTAGACTTATGAGTTCATTCTGCTGAAACTGGAATTGTAAATAATCCCATAAGACAACCACTTTAAAAAACACTGAATATTTTCAAATGTCTTGATCTATAAATTGAACATTTTGATTTAATCTTCAACATAGGCACATATAGAGAATAAACTGTGTAAGTGTTCAGCTCAATAACATCCGTGATCACAGCAAACGTTTTAAGGAAACGAGTGAATCGCTATTGCTGATCTTTCTGTACCAAACATGGCATTAACATTCATATCCTTCAGTCCCGTCTTAGCGACGGTAAGCAGTGAACATTTGGGGATTCATTGTGACATTCCTAAGCTCAATCTAGACTCCCAGTAATTACTTAGCACCCTCGATTCAAATAAATCTTTTACTCAGAGTAAACAAAAATCACGAGATCTGGCTCCGGCGTCTCTTTTCCTTCCTTCCCTCTCCTTTTTGCCCCTCGTTCTGGACCCGATCCAGCAGTCTTGGCATGTCTTGCAGAGAGCGCATCACTGCTGCTTATGGCAATGAATCTCAAAGAACAACATGTTGTAGGAACAACCTTGGGTGGGCGCCACGCAGAAACACATCCAGCACGGAGAAGTGAGAATTGGAGGGATAGCAGTGAACTAACAGAGAAGTACAAGACCAAAACAAAATACTGCACATGCCAACTTCATGAATATAGACTCTAATACACATCAGCTACATCCAGTTTTACAGAATGCTTTGTATTTTGAGTTGAATGTTTTTTTTTGTGTTACATTTTAAATTATATTTATTTATTCAACTGATTCAGTCCTTGTGCAAAAGGTAATCTTACAAAACACTATAAATAAATAAAAACTCATAAAACAATGTGGGAATTTTAACATTTCCTTCAGGGAAAGAGAAAGAACAACTATATTGCAGAGAAAACAAAAAACTGGTTATGTTGCAGAATGCAAGGCAATTTTCTTTTAGACAATTTATAAGAAGGAACTAAAATAAAAATAAAAAAATCAGTGTCGGTGTGACTGTAAAAGGGCATTTGATATTTTATTGCACTAAGTTTCAGTAAAAATGATTTTTAGCCAAAATAAAAACATTTTATTGCATTGTTGTTGCACATTTTTTTAGCAGGCTGACAGAAGTTTGTCATCAAAAATCACGAGCAAGATCTGGAGGTTTGTTTTTTTTTTTTTGTAAAAACACCAAATTACTGTAAATTACTCAAACCCCTGCAGTGATGTCAGAAATTAAATTGATGAAAAAAGGTAATTTTACTGAACTTGAGATGAAAAAATACTCAAGCAGTTACTCCCACCTCACGATAAATAAAACTCCTCTTGGTGTCTGCTTATTATCTGCTTCGGCTGTAATTTCGGCTCCCCATCATAGCAATGCAAACTCCAGTGGGATCTGAGATACTTGGTTAAAACTACTTTTTTTCTCTGCTACCATGTTCTGTAATTGATGCTCCCATCAGTGTGATTCAATCAGGTTTTTAAAGTGCTGAATATCAGCGCCAAACAAAAGAAACCGCTAAATGGACAGAAAAGATACACTTGAGACTGTGGATAATTTCATTGTGTGTTAAGTGTGTTTTTTCTATTTGTGTGTGTTTAGAGAAATGGGACAAAAAAAAGATAAGTGATATATAACTATGTTAAATAAAGATGATAACAAGCATACTAACAAGACAGTTTAGCATGTCCAAGCAGGATACAGAGCTAATGTTGGAGGAACAGCAGGACTTTGTTCAAAAGAGTCTAAATTGAGACGTGAGAATTTTTCATGTGCTTATTTAAAGACATTAAGTTCTGTTTATGACACAAGCTGATAAAAGCTTAAGAAGTTTAAATAAATTATGGACACAAAGGTATTATTTTAAGCACATTATATCTTATAGTATTGATTGTATTACTCATGATTGACTGAAGGAAGGATGAGACCAGAATGTTGTAAACTGGTTTTCCTTTTTTTTTTTCTTTTTTTTTTGTCCTTGCTCTGAAGCCCTGGATTTTGATTCTTTTGTTTGCTTCATTTAAGTTTTGATTTTTTTGCAAGTGACTTGGACAAGGAGTTCAAAAATCTTTCCAAGCCATGGTCCCCCAGACAACATTAGCTTCTGGCTAGGAACCCCCTTGCAATGCCCCCCCCCACCCTCCCCCCTTTATTCTTTATTCATTTAGCATAAGAACTTTATTAGGTAACATGTTTTAAGCAGTAATATTTTCCACTAAAAAACAACTTTTGCAACAAACTGCTGAGGAGAATAGAACAAAACAAACTAAACCTCAGCATTTCAATATATTATTATAAATTATATTTTAAAGTAATGATCAAAAAACAGATTAGATCTTATGAAAATGATTTGAAACTTTTATTAGATTTTATTTTTCTTTATTTTTGCACATTTTCTTATCTTCCCTCCAGCTTTCTGAGGCCCCCTGGTGTCCCCCCTTTTGAAGAACACTGACTTAGACAGATGGATTTATAGAACACACAGGAACAAAGGACCATACAGGAACAAAATGTGACTTTTAGGATATATCTGATCAGAAAATGTAAAAGAAAAGCCACACTTAGTTCATTTATGTATAACAATAATAATATAGAAAATAAGATAATTAAGCTAAGATTAAGTGTTGCTGTCAACAACAGCTTTTTAAAATGCTTCAGTCACGTTTTTTCAGTTACATACATGACATAGTCTTATAAAAATTATTCACCTCCTCAAGTGTTTTGTGCTTTTATTTTTTTGTTGTTTAATTGTTAAAAACATGTCAAAGAGGGAGGACAAAAATCAACAATCTAAATACTTTTGATTGACAGTTTTTATTGTATCTCTGTGAAATAGTCCAACCATTATGATGAAGGAGAGAAGAAACTGACTTTAACTGTCAGGGTTCCTAAACCATTTAATTTTATATTTATTCAGTACAAATGTTTTGAGGCACTTAAGTCATTTTTCTATCTTTTTTAAGACATTACTGAAAAGTAAAATCCAATGGATTATGGCAGTGAAAGTAGAAAGAGGTTACATCGAAGGGGAATAAGGGCAATGAAATTTTAAGTAATTGTTCAAAAGTCTTGCATTTATGTTGCTTCATCACTAACCCCTAGCAGTGTCAAATAGGAACTTTTGAGGGTTTTGGATGTTTCTGATCTTTTGAAGTGAAATTCTGTGGAATTTGTGGTTACAGAAAATTCATACCGCACCTTTTGTAGATAGCTCTTTGAACAACCTGAGTTTAAGAAGCAGGGTTGAATCCTAACCAGATTGATGAGGTAGATCCTACTTTAAACGTTACTGGATTACTGTCATTTTAAAATTAGTCCAGCCTAAAACAAAATCATGGTTACTCCAGCAGAAAGTGCCAAACTCTGCACCAGAAGTGCTTCAGCTAGCTATTTTTACTTGCAGATAACCATTGAGTTAAATAGTAAATGCTAAATTGATAACAATAAAAAAGTTTAGAAATAAAGGGCAATCCTTGCAGGAACTAATATTTAAGGATTAAAATATTTCAACTAATTTCCTTTATTTTTTTTAACTCTTAACCGTATAAAAAGGAAGAGGGTACAAACAAATAAGATATAACCCAACAGACAATGTGAGACATGTCTTAAGCCCATAAAAGGAGTTTTAACAAGTTTCTGAGAAAATCTCCAAATTGAATTAATTTTGCATCAAAAGAACCAACTTAATATTTAACATTTGGTAAATCTGTTTTTCTTTTATTTCGTATAATCTCTTCATGCATGCACATTATTCATCATCTTTAATGTGAAAATGACAGAGAGCAGGACTTCATCCCTCATTTTTCTGCCACAAATGATTTTCAAACTTGAAATTCATTTTAAACTCATCTTAAAGATCAAAAGATGACATCTCATGCAGCGTATTTTTCCTTTTATGTGTAAAAGTGGTTTTCAAGTCTCTGTAATGCTCTTCTTTTAATTAAGTTAACAGATGGGAGAAAATTTGCATCCACTTAAAACGTGTTTGCTCAAAAGGTTATACATAAAATCTTATGTAGAATACAAATAAACAGCCAGGTGTCTTATAACTGTCTTACTTCCCATTTTGTTGTGTCTTTTTTTTGTAATAAATGGATGCTTTGAAAATCTTTAAAATACCCATTATTATTGGTGATTTGAATTAAAGCAACTACAAGCAATACCAAAATAAAAGAACAAATCCCTTTATTATAGAAAACATAGCATTTGCAAATGATGTTTTGCTGAAAGTGTGAACTGGTATTGTTTCGCTTTGATGTATTTTGTCTGTTTAAACTGTGGTGTAATGCAAAACTCATTACCAACAGTAAGAAAACTTTCTCTTTAGCTCATAATAACGGGCGGGAAAAAAATGCTGTAGTCCTCTGAAACTGACAGATCATTTGTTGCACCAACATTGCTTCCAAAAAAAAAGAAAAAACGAAAGAAAAAAAGCAAAGAAAAAATGGCTCTCATCAGTCACTGCGTACAGTTGTGTGTGTGTGTGCGTTTGTGTATTTATACAGTATGTGGGTGCACACAAACATCGAGACAGACACAGGAGGTATAGCTGTCCACGACTGTGTGACACCAGCCGCTCCGTGTCAAACACTCCACCCACCTCATACCCACACATCTGCGCGCAAACACACACACTTTCAACCAAGATGGGGTCATTTTTCACTGGGTAATTGGCGGCAAGGCACATTGCCCTTGGGATTCGATAATTCATAACCTCCTCCCATCCAATATTGGATAGCGAGTAGAAATGGGCTGAGACAAGGGGTGGTGTGTGTGCAGAGAGAAGAGGAGAAGGAGAGGGGGTGGGGGGGTGGCTGCATCATTAGAGAGGAGAGGTAATGGCTCTTATTGATTCCGCCCTGCCGGGGCCCCCCCTCACCATTTCATGTTTAAAACAACACTGATCCTCATTACCCAGGCATCCGCCACTGCACTGATAAGGAGGGGAGGAAAGACACGGTGAGAAGAAGTAAGAGGAGGGTGAGAGGAGGAAAGGAGAGATGAGCAGAAGAGGAGGAGGCACAAAGAGGCTTTTGGGGGAGAAAAAAAAAGGGAGTGAGAAGAAAAAAGGACATAAAAAAAGATGGAAAGAATCTGAAGAAAAGGATGAAAGAACATATGCAGCTTGTGTTTTGATGTCCAAATGCCTCCGTCTGAGTGCTATAAGTAATTACTGTCACCCTTTAATGCGTGTAATGCAGTATTACTTGTTTAAATCTCCCTCGCAGCCCCTACAGTGTGTAATAAGCCTAAAGAATTGACTCAAACGTAGACTCCTAGGATCTGTCTAATAATTCTCTGTGCTATTATCCTCTCTTTGCTGCTAATATACCAAAGCTCTCTGTGTGTTTGGCCACCGGCAAACATTATCATTACTGCAACGATGGAATGAGACCAGCTCTAATGTGTTTTCTTTTTTTCCCTCTCCTTAGTCTCTCCTTGACTCCTTCCAAATATGGATTTTTAAAAGAGAAAGGTAATTTGCCAGATCAAATTGCTCCAAACTATAAACTTGCACGTCAGAACCTTAACTATTTTTCATGGCTTTATTTGTTGCTATTCAAGGACTCAGCTCTTTAAATCTTTTTTCCCTTTCCTTCCATTTGAAGCCATTTATGTGTGCAGCTGGCCAGTAAATCTAGTGGAACATAAAGTGTTGGAGATCTGTGTGTGGTCTTCTTTGTTGACCTCACCAACTTCGGTTCTTGACACATTTTCAAGACCCTGACCACTATTTGACTTGTGCTAGGTGCATTTTCAAATGGGAGAATTCTTGCAACATGTAGTTGAGATTTTAAAACAAGTTAGGCACCTGAATATTATGTTAGGCTTCATTGTTAGATTTTAACATCAGAAAAAATGAGTTAAGCTCATCGAGGATTGGCTTTGAGTTGAGTCTTTCAGAGCACATTCCAAAGCAGCTATGAGTGATCAGGCACAGAAACATTTAAAATCATGGCTTTTTTTTAAAGTCAAGACTAAGATAAAAAAATCTTAGATAAACAGCACTTGTTTCATTTCCTCAGATTGCTGGTTTGATTTTTCTGCCCACACTGCCAGCAGAGGGTTTGGGATAACAAAACAATCACTTCTCTCCTGCCCATGTCCTCACCCCTGCCTTGTTTCTGATGCCCTCTCAAACCGCCCTTGTTCTCTGACAACAAACAAGTAGTCCACACTTTTCTCTCTCTTTCAATTAAAGGTCTGTTTTGACACTGGCGAGCCCCCATATATCCCTGTTAGCAGTGCAGAGGAGGCGGAGAGAAAGCAGTAAAAAGGAGATGTCGACCCCTGAGGGAATAATCCTGGTTCTGTGACATGTTGAGGGTCAGTTCTTTGCATCCTGCATAATAACGAGTAGAGCATGAGAAAGAAAGTAGAAGGGGTTGTGTTGCAGATGTACACAAGGAGGTTGAAAAATAAAATAATAAAAAACAAGATTTAATGATGATCAAACACAAAGAGAAAGACTAAATGCTGGCAACAACAACAACAAAATAAAACTCAACAAGACTCAAATGAAAACCTGGTGACATTAATGCTAACAAGGAACAGGTGTAAGTTGGTGGAGCAGGAGCTGACAAAGTGATACTGACACAGGAGAGAAAAAACAGAACACAATGTTGTGGAAAAAAAATTATTTACCAAGGCAGAAACACAAGTGATCCAAAAATGTTGTCTGTGAATGGTCGTCAGGATTTATTGCATATGCAGACACACACACGTCATGTTACAGTGGTACATAAAATGTGTGTGTAAATGAGGCAGTCTCAAATACACTTATTTATACAGAATGTTATCAAAACAGACAATGAACACCTCTCTTGGCGCCGAGGAAAACATGATATGTGATAAAGTATCCAGCAAGAATGATAACTTCTGGCAGATCCTGTAAAACTCTTTGTCTGTGAGAAAACAGAAGATAAACAGTTAAGCTATGATGACATTTTAGGTCAGAAAAAGAGGTCACTGACTCTTAGCCTGAGAAGAATCAGAGATGTTTAAATTATTTTTCTAACACACACACATAAATCACAAAACTGAAAGTAAACATGGTAACCAAACTAAATTTAACAATAAACACAAAAAACTATGAAAAAATAACCAAAATACACAAATCCTTACAGAGACAGAGCAGAGACTTATTAACCATGCGTTCTTCCGTCCATCGACCCAAGTGCAATGCTGATATCCGCACACAGACTTGCTGAAAGGCTGGCTGACCAGCCCACAGATCCTCAGATAAGCTCGCTAAAGGGCAGAGTCTCCACAGAGTGGAATCTACACAGAAAATCATCATCTGGGAGACATGTTGTTCCTAATCCTTTGACCTCACAGATAAACCATCAGATCTATCAACTCTGTCGCAGCTTGAAAAACCATTGTGAGCCCCCGAAGTGGCATGGCTGCTTTGACATCGAATGTGTGTGAATCAGATTTAGCCTTAAATAAGTAATGACTCACCACAAACACTAAGGCTCTGCATTCCCATCTCTTAGATGAGCAACCACCATCAACATCTCTCTGTGTGTGCATGGATGTGTGTGTGTAAGAGAGGTTACCAGAGGAGACATACTTTGTGCAAAATGCCTCCATTGATGGTAGCCAAGTCAATGGCATCCTTGCAATAGTCATCCATACAGTCAATTACCTCACAGAAAGGTGTGTTATCTTCCTGATGGTCTGAGCTGCAGCTGGCTGCTTGCCCAGAGTTTCTGTTCAGCATCAAAGTCTGCTTGAAATGGGTCCTTTTTGCTAGGAAATAAAAGGAATTTAAATATTGAACCTAATAAGCAAATAAAGCTTAAATCTAAAGCCATGTTTTACCACTGGTTATAGATTTATAATTGAAACAGATAAATCCCTGCTGATCTGATCGTGCACACAGTTTTGAGGCAAGCTAACAATGAAGTCTTTTAGATAATGTAACTAGGATGATAGCGCTTCTGTAAATTCACCTTTTTGCTTTTAATACTGAGAGTTTAGCTCAATAATCAGTGGCGGCTCGGGGTTATATTTCTAGGGTGGGCTAACAGATATATAGATATATAATGATCAGGTCCAAGCTGTGTCTCCTCCAAACAGCAAACACAGAAAGCAGAAAAGAGATTTGTTAGCTACACTTGCCATTAGCCAGTCCTTTCCTCACCTAAAAAACCTTGATTTTGTTGCTTTTCCTTTTGCTGGATTTGAACATCCTTTAGTCTATCCGGCCCCAGCCTCTTCACTTCCAGTTTTTATTCTAAAGACAAGAAGGAATAGGAGTAAAAAAATCTAATAATCCACCTTGTTTATGTTAATCTTGATCACTATCATACTTACTCAGTCTATGCCAAACCACACCCACATTTACTCACACTAGAGGCACATTATTGGATAAAGTCTATGACCTTGGGGTGACCCAGGGCTGAATAAAATTAGCCCCAATGATCAGCTAATGGAGGGGGCCGGACAAAACTTCTGTCAGTTATTATGTACCAGGATGACAGACATTGAATGAACTTTTGAAAGGACTCTGGAATTGCTTCAAGACTGATTGCACCAGTTTTGCTGTAATTTTCACAAAATGTGATACAATATTTTAAATTTGTGATTATTGGGTGTTTCAACATTCATATTGTAAACACCAGGAAGGGCCTAGCCTGACTAGCCTACTTAAACCAGTCGCCCTTGATTATGGTGTTCTATTAATACCATGAGAAAAAGTTGGGCTGAATCTTTATTTTAATGTGTGATGGAAGGACACAAATGCAGATGTCAGAGACAAAAAAATATACCTTACCAAAAGACACAAATAAAATATTGTTTTGTTGCAATAGTTAAGGAATTCAAATCACCAGACTATACCTATTTTATGCATGTCATAATTTCTTTGTGTACCATGAGAAATTGTCAGACTATTCAACAATAAAATGTATCTTATTTTGTCCTTTTTCTTTTCTTTTCTTTAGACACCTTTAAAGAAGTTAAAATAACAATGAAAGTTTAAGGAACCTGATGTGCTTTTGGTTAATCAGCATTAATCAGCATTGGGAAACTCTCCCTATGAGACTGAAACAATGAGGGAATAAAGCCATAAAAAGCCTCTATGTTATTAGCAAATATATGAGCAAAGCAGGATAGATAAGCCTGGAACACAGAGAATAACTTTCCAGACGGAAAGGAGGAGTGGGCCGACAATATAAATACAACTCATGTAAAACCACCCAGGAGATTGTTGCAAGCATGTGTTAATTGAGCGCTCCAATAAATAAGCACGCATCAGACGACATCTTCGCATACAGGCGTTGATCAGCTCTGGGAGAATGATGAGAATCGACTGAGTGTCTCAATTTCCAATAGCAATCACAGCGTGCTATCTCTTCCTCCAATTAGGACTGGAGAGTAGCAGAGATGAATCCTCTGGGAGCCGACGCTGCTTTGAATAAGTTGTTGTCTACTTTAATAGTCTCTTTCTTTGTGGCTCTGACCTGTAAATGATGCATACACTGTTGAGCCCACGAACTCATTCTGCCAGCTGCTATTGTTTGCTTCTGAATGAATTACGCACCACATGTACTTTTTACTCTCAAATAACTTCTGCACTCGGCTGGCATGAACTGGAAATGATTTGGCTTCATAGAGAGTCGAAGGGATCCAAGAAAAATGAATCTGCTCCGCCGAAGACAAAGAGAATGCTTCATCTCAAAAAGCCAATTTGAAAGCTAAATAGTCTCAAAATTAAATGATCAAAAAGCAGATTTTACTGAGAAAAAAAAGAAGGAAAATTGTGCATGTTGAAAAATGTTCTTTGTTGTGAATTTTTATAGTTGCCTTCTGTCCAGAGGACTCATCACATTAATGTATGCGCTTTTAAAATTATATATAAGTCCATTTTTCATTCCTCATATGCTTTTTCTTTCTCAAATTCGTTTTTCTATTTTTATTTGTATGTTTAAGATACTAGGCCAGATATAGATATTTGATTTTAAAATGACAAAATAATATAAAAGAAAGGATAATTAAAGTCGATTCTTTGTTGCTCTTTCCACATCAACATTTGCTGAAAATTTCAAACTTCATTTTCTTGGCTTGAAAGTTGGCCAGCTGTTGAGAAGAATGCACTAAAAACAAAAAATAAGCTATTTTCCATTATAATTTTTACCTTTGGGGCCAGATAAAATGTTAACAAGAGCCAGATTTGGCCTGTGGACCTTCAGTTTGACATGTGTTAAAAGGTTAAATTTTCTAGCTGAAATACCCAGTGTTTGATAAAAAGAAAAATATTTCAGTACTTGTATACAATATTATTGTGTTATCATTTTATTAATATTATTAATAAATTATTAATAACAGATGTATACAGATTTAGTTTCATTAGTTTCATTGTCACTTATGAACACATTTAATTGATCCATTATAACATCAAAAGAAAAACGAAATAAAAACTTCTATAAATATTCTCAGTAAATAAAAATGATTGCTCCTCTCAGACTTTGGGCTTGTCTTCCATCTATGATAATGGAAATTTCATTAAAAAGGAAAGACAGACTTTCTTTCAATCCAGAAACAAACAGGAATGGTCTGTAAAAAGAAAGGTTGACATGACAGCTTTTACTTGTATTAACTGCTATTCAAGAAATGTTTACATTTTTGCACAGCACTTTTATGGTAAATACAGCACTGAAGGATGAGAGAAAACATTAAAGAATTTATAGATTTGACTTGAAAAGAAAAAGGGTTACTGTTGTAAACAGGAATAATTATTCTAACTTTTCTAGCAATGTGACGCCAGCAACATAGACAAAGAGAGAAGTCAAAGAGTGCAGACATGTGCTGAAATACTACCGTAGTGCTAACAAAAACAGCAACTGAGAGCAGATGAGGTAAGCAGGAGTTGAGGCATGACAGAAAATCTCCAGGTGACTGAAGTACGAACAGCCTGAGGAGCCAAAACTGAACGTCTGCATCAATCAATTCATCCATCCATCAGTTAATCCATTTATGTCTATCTACCCATCAATGTATCCTCATTTATCTATATATTTATTCATTCATTTTGCTAAGACGTTATCTAATCTTGTTCACAATTCAAAATGTTGTGATTTTTAGTCTAGTATCACGTGAATGCTGATGAATTGCTGAAAAATTAATGCAAAACTTTGAGGATATAAAGGCTAATTGCATCTCCTAATTGTGAGGAAAATGCACTACGATCGTTGTATAAATCCATATAAAATTCTTTTATACATTGATAGTTTTCAGTGTCCTATTGTTTTTTGGTCCAAGTCTGTTTCTATTCAAGACTTTTTTTTATAACTGAACTGCTGAAAGTTATCTTCTTATCAGCCTTGCGTTGTGTTTTAGGTTGTGTTAATAAGCAAATGTCACACTAGCAGAAGATAGACCCTGCATTACTTTTAAACCATAATCTACTGCCTAAAGTTAAAGGAAGCAGAAAAAGCATTTGGTGTTCTCCATAACTGATTTGAAAGCAGACTGTCCACCTGACAACATGGAGCCAGGTGTCTGTGAGCGCAGCCTGTTGAAGGAGACAGACCAGCAGACATGCAGGTCACAGCAGCAGGGTGAAATCTTATTTTCCTTTTTGAGTAGCCATTTAGTTTCCAAGGTAACCATAAACTTGCTTTCTCTAAAAGTCTTGTTGACATCAGCAGCGAGGGGAGCAGAGAATATTCAGTTCAGAGCCCATAAACAGACTCATCAGATGATGGTCTGTTTGATGTATAGCCTCAGCCAAGAAGAAAGTCATGTTGTTAGTTGATGTTTCTCCTAACTTTGTTACCAAAATTACCAAAAATAGTTTTAAAAGGGTAGTTTAGATTTTTTTAAAGTGGTATTTTGTTGAGGAGTTTAAGTATCTCGGGGTCTTGTTCACGAATGATGGGAGAATGGAGCGGGAGATCGATAGGCGGATTGGTGCTGCGTCTGCAGTGACGCAGGTGCTGTACTGGTCCTTTGTGGTGAAGCGAGAGCTGAGCCAGATGGCAAAGCTCTCAATTTACCAGTCGGTCTACGTTCCAAACCTCATCTATGGTCACGATCTTTGGGTAGTGACCGAAAGAACAAGATCGCGGATACAAGTGGCCGAAATGAGTTTCCTTCGCAGGGTGTCTGTGCTCTACCTTAGAGATAGGGGGAGAAGATAGATCCTGGTGGGACTCTGAGTAGAGCCGCTGCTTCCCAACGTTGAGAGGAGCCAGTTGAGGTGGCTCAGGCCTCTGGTTAGGATGCCTTGTGGATACCTCCCTGGTGAGGTGTTCCGGGCACGTCCCACTGGAAGGAAGCTCAAAGCACACTGGAGGGACTGGAAACACCTTGGGATTCCCCTGGACAAGCTGGCCCAAGTGGCTGGGGAGAGGGAAGTCTGGGGCTGCTGCACCCGCGACATGACCACCCTACGGAGGAAACTCATTTTGGCTACTTGTATCCGTGATCTTGTTTTTTCGGTCACTACCCAAAGCGAAAGAAGACAGATGGATGGATTTTTTAGAAAGGTTACAGACATTTATTTTTATACCTGTTGCAGCTAACTCTTTGAACAATCTTAGTTTGAAAAAATAAAGTTTAATTCCAAACAAATTGATAAGCTAACAGCCTGAACATGAACAAAACTAAAGTGGACTGCTGCAAAAGTATGTGGTTATTAGCAAGAATAAATAAGCAGCAGCAAACTGTAGCACTTTCTTTGTACCCGGGGCAATTCTGTGAGAATGACATATTCTCTCTGTGCAGAGGTGTTAAAAGTATTCACATTCATTACTCATGTAAAATTTTAAATACTAGAGTTTTAAAAAAATACTTTTTTGGAAGTACAAGTATCAACTTGAGTCTTTTACTCAAGTAAAAAGTGTAAAAGTAGTGGTTTTAAAAGTACTTAAAGTATAAAAGTAAAAGTAATGTCAGAAAAACAACATTAAGAATAAAAGCTTAGGCCTGTAGTGCACAACCCCGCCCAACCCCAAAAAAACTTTTTCTAAAGGTAATAATAACTATAAAAATATAATAACATGTCAATATTGAAAATTTTGGGATGCACTAATCTACCTGGATTCTTTTATTATTATTTTCTCTGGATGATGACAAGCTGTAATGAAAACAAGCCAAAGTGAAATAAATTTTAAATGTAAGGAGTAAAAGGTGCACATGATGAAGTAGAAGTAAAAAGTTGGCTAAAAAATAACTAAAAGTTCTACTTAAGTTAGGTAAAAAAGTGTTTAAACTTAATTGTTTAACAAATCTGTCACGGTGGAAATTTTAACTCAGAGTAAAAACAATTCACTTTGGTTGTGGTCCCACTCTGACTAGCCACAAGCTTATCAGTGCATGTCCTGATGCATCTCAGTAATCCAGGTAAAATCAAATGGAAAAAAAAAGTAGGTCAAACCGTGGAGGTGTGTGATGTCATTGTACCTGACCATGGAAATATGATGTCATTGTACCTGACTTTGGAGGAGTGTGATGTCATTGTACCTGACTGTGGAGGTATGATGTCATTGTAC
>JARVJO010000164.1:12881639-12901989 GCA_031762555.1 Cynodonichthys magdalenae | reverse complement strand
TTTTGTCTATATCTCTTGAACGGGTTGTTCCAAACTGTAATTTCCCTTCATGGGATCAATAAAGTATCATTCATTCAAACATAAATTTCCTTACGTTTGTGCTATTGAAGTTTGATGCACATGAACAAGAAAACTCATCTTTAAAAAAAAATGCAGTTTTTTAATTGATATATCCATAATTTTGATATTAACTTCTAAGTCTTGAAGAAACCTGTAATGTCATTTGTATATTAGATGATCCAAAATCCTGTAGGACACACATGAAATAAAACAGCTGACAAAAAGTACATTGCGCTTTAAATCTAAAGTTTAACATAAAAACTTAAAAACAACCAAAAAAAATACAAATTTTCTGATCTTAAAAGCACCTAACTAAAGATGAGTGGCCCACAAATCATCTGTAATGGTGTAAAACACTGATGAGGTGACAAAATATGATTGGTTTTACATATTAATGTCGTAGTTAATTCTACATGCCAATAAATAGTTTGCTTTTGCCACTTCTACATTTTGCGTTGCTGTTTTATTAAAAAGCTAAAATAATGACCAGGTTTAACCGTTATGTTGCTCATTTGAGGTTAAATGTCAGTGAGGAAAAGATAAACTGAAAAAAAAAAAAGATAGCTGTCCTGATATATAAATGTTTGGAACTGAAAGAGGGTGTACTTTCTGTTTTCACACAACTTACAATACAATAAGCAAAAAGAAGCACAGTCAAGGCAAGTAAGGGGAGATGAAACTGTTGTCACGTTTCCAGCAGAATTCTGAAACATTAGCGACTTAAACAAAGGCTAAATCTTCACAATTTAATGTCAACATGTCCAGTTTAGGCTCAGCTGGGTGATGGCAAGGACAAGATTAGCTACAGACTGGCAGCAGACCAACTCCAGTAGTTAAAGACAGCTTTTGATCAGCGCTAAAGCAGGCTTCCCCCCCCCCAGTAATAATTAGTGCATGCCATCTAAGAAAGTTGCAGCCACCAGATGCCTGTTAAGTTAAACGTCTCCTTTAACAAACAGGATTTTTTTAAGCATGCACAGAGACCTGATGGGTGTAGCTTTACGGCAGCGCTCTGCAAGCATTAAACATCACTATAAACACTAGCAAGATGTTAAGACATGGAAGGAAGCCAGAGTGTTTAAACTCAACCAATCTCTCCTACATGCATTTATTTAAAATACCCTTTGCAAAAAATATATAAAATATGGTCTCAAATTTACAAATGCATTGTAAAGAATTAGAAAAAAAAATCCTATTACAAACTTTACAAAACAATCCACAGTTTAGTAAGTACACAAGAGATGGTAATGTTTTGTCTAACTGACTTTATTTTCTTTAAATCAGTAAAAGAAAATGAGTTGAAAAGGAGACCAAAAGTAAAGCAAAGAAAATATATAATCTTCCACATTCATTTTCCCGTTTCTCATAACCACATAACAAAAAATAAATCACAGCCCAATGCCTAAATGTAAGTCTGAAACAGAAAAGATGCTGAACAAGCTTCTCTTTAAGATACACAAGATTCATTCATTCAATATTTCCTCTTCATTCTTTGCACAGTCCAAGAAAACATGTCAAAGGTAACTATGTGTTGATTTTGTTTAACACTCTGCTCATCAAGGCTGAATTCCCTCATTTACAGCAAAATGACAAAAAGGGGAGGCAGAGTGGGTAAAATATTAATAAAAAAAAACTGAAAAACTAAAAAAGGTAAAGTTAAGAAGGGTGGACTTGATTATCATGCTGGTTGAAAATCAAAACATGTATTTAAAAAAATAATAATGCAATGATGAAAAGATAAAGCAAAAACAGATTTGCTTCAATGCTGGCAACAAAACTGAGCAGCAGTGAAGGCCTAAAAAAATCAGATGTGTGAACAGAACAGCTGTTGCTGTCTGTGGTGGAACCCTCTGACTTACAGTCCACACTAAAAAAAAATATACAATGTTTAATTTTACATGTTTGTGCTCAGTTTAAATAATGACTGAGCACATCCAACAAAAGAGTTAGGCTGTGAGTATTTGCAAAAGTGGATCAATGTGTAACATTCCAGTTTCAGTCTTTTTCCAACGCAACACACAGTCCATCAAGTCTTTTTTCTTACTTTTTATTTTTCTTCTCCTTTAAGTTTTTGCATACTTCCAGCACACACTTGCTAATATAGAACTTAGATGTGAGAAGGAAATGCTTAAATCTGAAAAGTTCATAGGGATAAGGGGACAGTTTGACACAAAATGTTAAAGTAAAAGCTAGTCAAATCCTCAATCACTGCCCAACATTAACACAGGTCTATGTGTAATCCAAGAACGAGCAGTTTGCAGTCCCCGCTATAAAATGTGTTTAACTTTGACACAAGCTGCAAGTCCTGAATACAGAGCATCAGGATCCTGTCACTTTTATAGTCCACAGTGGCAGAAAACCCTTCAATAAAAACAAAAAGAGAAGATGAGGTTCCATAAAGCAGAAGAGGATGAATCTGGAGAAGTTGAGCTTCGGTATCCTGAGGAGAGTGATTAACGGGTTTGTTTTGAGATTGAACGTGGTGGATGGCAGAGTTAGGGGGGAGTAGACATGATTTAACTTGAGGCTGGCAAGCTTTCTTGCCTCACCAAGTCCATTCTTGGCGCAGGGTTCAAAGCAGCTCTGGTCTGGATTCTGAGGTAAATAGAACAGTTTATAAACAGCGCCAAAGCCAAAGTGTGCAAGAAAGATGACCAATTCTTTCTCCATTTTCTCCTTCTGATCTTTTTTTTTTTCCCTTCTTCTTATTCTTCTCTGAGGTAAAGAGTACAGTCTGGTTTCCAAAACAAACAATTGTATAAAGCGACATATTTTCTCGACATACTTTTATTCACTTCCACACCATTCATACTTGTATAGATAGGAACTCCCAAGAAAGTGAAGAAACCATATTTTTCTTTGCTTCGGATTGTTCTGTCTTTGTTGGATTCGTTAGAATTTTTCCCAAAAGACATCTTAGCAGACGGGATATGATCAAGCCGACAGGAATAGGAAACAAACAAAAAGTGGACGATGTTCAGAAATCAAAAGAATGAGCTGAATTTTAAAATGAAAGAATCCAGGTTTGCATCCCCCCAAAGAAAACCAGTATAAACCCTGTAGAATAAAATTAAAGAAAAAAAAAATATCATATCCCTGTTTGCACTGAGACACCATCTGACAAAGAGGGTTCTCTGGGGGATGGAAAACAGTTGCTCAGGAGCACTCCTCCCCGATACGCTGGCATGAGCGGCCCACCTTACGGTCGAGCTTGACCATCTTGAGGACGGCCTCCTGACGCCCGTGTCCCAGGTGGTCGAAGAGACAATCGTGCTGCTCAGGAAGACGGTGGAGCATACAGAAGACATAACCTGGAGGGAGTTGTAGGTAAAAGACAGACAGACAGTAGTTAACTTACTTAGTTCAGACTTCCTGTGATAGAAGTAGTTAACATTATTAGGGGCAGATGCCAATAAATGTTAAATAAAAAAAGTTTTTCAAGACTAAAGTAGTAAGAAGGGGCTCTCTGCAGTCACTAATTGGGAGTTTCTTGGGTGTAGGCATAGTTTGTGTAAGCCATGGTTGGTCGGATTGATTTGTTGGGGAAGCTAAATGGGGGGTATTATGTATTTTCCAGACACAGAGTTCAATTCTAAACCACAACCAAGTAACTGTTACCTTCATTTGTTATGAAAATGCTGTATATATCAAAAATAAATTTGACTTTGCATCAAAGCCTTGAAAGGCAATAGGCAGGGCTTTGTACCAGTAAGTGTTTAGGCAACTCCACATGGCTACCACAGGAGATTCAAGGATTTCTCAAACTTGCATGAATGAGTCAAAGTAACAGTGTTTTTGATGAAGTAATGACTATATACCATGACATTTAAAAAGTTCAAAAGAGTTGATTTTGCATAATAACCCCCTTTTAAAGATGAATTAATGGTAATGGTAAAAATGATTGTGACCATGTATATACAATTTATTGACTTTATATTTATATTTTAAAACAGAACAATGCCTCAAATAAAAATTACTGTGAACTTAATATAAATTATCTAAATTAGTGCGGCTAGCACCTTCCTGTCTGAATTGATGATTAATATTAATATTCATATTGAAAATAGCTATCTTTGGCCACTGAGGAAAATTGTTACACTTCCCTCTACATGTACAACGTTCAAATTTCATGGGGTTAGCACCTTCCTGTCTCAATTTATTACTAAATTTAATATAAATAAAATTAGCTAACTGTTACTTTTCTCCCCAGTTGACTTTACCCAAACCATGCCCACATATCAATACAATCAATCACGGTTTACCCAAACCGTGCCCACACATTTCCATCCGACCAATCACGGCTTACCCAAACTACGCCCACACCCAAAGAACTTACTAGAGAGTAATGGGTCCTGTGCACAATCATGTGTAAAACATATTTTAACCAAACCAGACATTTTACTTGATTCAGACTTTATTCATCAGAAAACGCATCCTCCCTCTTTGACTCCGTCTCAACTGTAGCACTTCCAACAATAAGCCTTGTTACTATAGTAGCCTCTAAAGGCTCAGAGGCAGTAGTTCGTTCTTTCATTACAAATGTATTCATTAATACATACAAAATACTGCTGCTATTCAGTAAGTGGTGATTAAAAGCCCAGTTTGAAATCTGACTGCTCCGCAATTAAAATCAATGTAAAACTACACACACAAGAATGGATCGCTGAGTGTAATATTCCCCAAAACGGAAACCACAAATTAAAATTTACCATCAAACTGTCTGCTGGCATTCTGTGAGTTGATGGTTAATTGAGTCATTTCAAAACTTTAATGAGCTAAAAAAGACATTCGGGAAGTGAAAAACTCTGGTTAATATAATAAAATTAATTTATCCAAAGTAAATTCCAGCCATTAAATAAGTCCAGTCGAGTGCTTGTGTGTTGTTCTAATAGTCCACACAACTGTTGATGCCTCTTCACCTCTGCTTCTGTTTATACAAGTCAAATAGAAGTCTGCCATTCAATTCAATTTTAATCAAACTCACATACGTGTGGATTCACTTAGAAATATAGTGAATTATTACCTACATTTAAGGACAGGGTCTGAGCTCTTGACCACTTTTAATGAAGGCTCCTGTTGAATATATCCGCTTTCATACATTTTTGGACACCACCTTATCACTATAGTTCAGTCGTAGCTCCAATAAGTTTTCTGGTAGTCCTAATCAGGCTGAGGTCTGGACTTTGACGAATCTATTCTACACCTCGATACTTTGTTAGCCGTCTTTTTGTTGATTTGCTGGTTGGCTGGAGATCAATGTTCAGTTGCATAAACTAATTTCACTCAAGCTTCAGCAGTCAGACAAATAGAATTATTTCTGGCTGTAGAAAATGTTAGAATACAGACAAACTTTTAATAGCTTCAAGACACTCACTGACTCGCTCGTTGACATGCTGTGAATGGTTTTCACTAAATGTGGCGCAAGCATCTACTATTTGTTCTCATCAAAAGGTAGACTTTGAGAAGCCTTACTTTTGTGTAGTTGCAGCTCAATAAGCTCAAGCAATGTTGCCATGTTCATTTTCAAGAGAAAACATTTTCCCCATGCATTTCTTCAAAACAAGCGTTGGTTGCTCAATCTTTTTCTATTTGTACAGTCACAAACGTTATCATTTCCCATGCTAGCTGAGACCTGTAAAGTCTGAGATGCAGCTCTTGGGTATTTTGTGATTTCTTTGAGCAATGCATGTTCTGACCTCAGGGTGAACTCACTAGGATGCTCACTCCTGGGAAGACTGGCAAATGTTTTCCACTTGTAAATAATCTTTCTTACTATAGAGAGGCAAAATCTAAATTGTTTGGAAAAGGTCGTGTGTTCTTTTCATAATGTTGGGCAGCAACAATTGTTCCTCTAAGACCACAGATGATCAGTTTCCTTCTATGCAAATTTCCAATAACAAAATATCAAAATGAATAAGATCGTTTAGTGATGATCCTCAGTCAAAGATTCTTGGACCGACGCTAGAAAAGCAATTCACAACAGAATTGTGCTTTTGTTGGATCTAGACGTCAAAACTAATGACTTAATTAACAGTTCAATCCCAGAGCCTTTTCTTTGTGTCATACTAACAACCTGAAAGATGAATATTAGAGGCACCATGTATAAGCAGATGCCTACTGAGTGTGACAACATTGGATCAGATTCACTGCTGGAGCCATCTTTTTCTCCCCCATTTGCAATTTGAAAAGCATTCATGCTTTCAACTCATTATCAAATCTTCTTGCCTTACACCGTGGAACGTTCTGCAGGACCATTAGCAAAATAATTTGCAATTACTGCGATAGTCAGAAATTACTATAATTGTCCCCATTTCCCCTTTTGGTTTGTGAAAGGAATATTTTCATAGTAAGCATTAGACTGTTAAAGATGGATAGCCCATGCATTAAGTAGCGCCCGGTGAGTAGAAAAGAAAAGGAAGTCAATTTCCAATTTAGCCATTATTGTGTTAGTTTAGGCAGATTGATATTTAAGTAGTGAAGAGCTTTGACTTTTTTAGGTATTTTAATTTGTATGCAAACATGTTGATTACCAAGCTAAGTATTGGCTTAAACTACATTAGTGCTCATGGTAATTGGCTTAAGTTTTATGTGCAATGAGAAACATTCAGGCTTTCTGCAGTGGCCCCTGCAGGCTAACAATAGCACAAAATAAATGTCCAGGAAACAGAAACCTCTCTCTTGTGTAGGACTTACAATACAGTCCTTAAAAACTGTGACCAAGTTAGTGCACATGTATTTATTCATCTATAAGGACAATCTGGTCAATGCAAATATGATTCACTACATAACAATTAAGGCACATCGTTATGCTTTTGGTGTGAGGGTGGTTCTATTTAAAGGTGAAACATTTCCTGGGTTGTCAAAGTGTGTGCGAAAGGCTCATCTTACCACAGCGACAGGAACCCAGTTCTTGCTGTACCAGCTCCAGTTTAGTTTGGCAGCGATGGCAACGTTTGCGGCTCCGCTGTTTAGAGCCGCCGCGAGACGATGGTGACGATGATGCTGACAAAGATGATGATGATGATGAAGAGCACTCATCATGCTCTGGGACTTGACCCACTCTTGCTCGCTTCTCAGGTGAAGTATCAATGTCTGACTCTGAGGAAGGACACACACAAGGACATGCATATAAGAAAAGGAAAAAAGCTAATGGCCACAATCTGTTTGTAACTGCAGTTGTATGAATTAATGAACAGGTCCAACATTTTTTTTAAAGCAGATTCCTGGATAAAATATACTAGATAAAAAAAAAATCTTCATAAAGACTTCATAATGAACAGTTATGCAGGTCCTTTTGGGGTCAAACCAGTCCAAATAAATGCAGTTGCAAGACTCTCCATCCATCTGTCCATATTCTACAAATGGACAGAATGTCATTCTGAGAATATGCTTTAAAAATAATAACAAAAACACAACTAAATTTACTTTTCTATCACAAATTAACATGTGAATGTTAATTAACTTAAACTATTTACAATATAATTGCAGCTCTCTACCTTTTTACATGATAATCCAACCAGATTCATCTACTCTTTGTCCAGAACTTAAAATTTAAAGAAGATTTTAAGAAAACACTTCAGCTTTAGCAGCAAAATTACTTCACAAACACTGAAGGTCAAGTCCTCAAATGGAAGAGAGTAGACACAGGTAGATCCAGGGTGATTTTTTTTTTGTTTTGTGTTAAATTAAAAAAAAAACAAAAAGACAGAGGAAGATAAATTATAGGGTCTCCTGCTTTAGATTACTACCCCACATCAGGGACAGTAGGAGCCTGTAGCAAGCTTCCGCTAGTTGGCTAGAATTTAAACTCAGCTTTTCTCATCAATCCGGCAGACTTTTTCCTCGGCCCTGCCAAAATGCAGATCAGCACTCAATAAATCTCTGAGAACTAGGCCATGCTTGGCAGTCAGACACCCCCTTCCTGTCCCACCAGCCTGCCTCATCGATCCCCCTCTGTATGTGAGACTGTGATTGTGTGCATGTACCATTTCATACAGTGAAAAGGAATGGCAACCTCTTTACCTGATTTTGTTATCACTGACTGTACATCCTCCCTATGGGCTGGAAAAGCTTTAAATATAAACTAAGCTTTGCAATTGATGCAATTGAAGCTAAAGTATGTGCAATGTCATGTACAATAAATTGTAAAAATAAAATAAATAAAAATAAAGATGGGAAAGCTCATGACACCATGTTATAAACATATTTATTTTGTCCTAAAATAAAGCTGCCAAGAACTTCAATGATACTGAATGTGCATGTGTGGAGTTCTCATACAATTATATAAATACAATATTAATTTAAACAAGACATCAGGATGCTCAAATACTCATGGTAAAGACTTGAATTGAATTTAATTGAATTATACTTTATTGATCCCAAGGGGAAATTACACTACAGCAACCATAGATCAGGTGTGCACATATGAGAGTGGATCATGTTGTGTTATGTTTCGTCTGTGTGACATCTACATTTTAAAACTATCTATTGCTGTTACTTCTACTAAAACAAGCAAACCATTTTAGATCTATCTTATGGCATTGATGCAAGTCAGTCATTTAAACTTGGTCTCATTAGTGGGGGAAGTGATGTGAATAAAGGCAACTACTGGTAGAGATGAGACATACCTGATTCATATGAACGTTTTGTGGGAGTGGAGAATGAACTCAAGACCGTATCTGTGCTGGAAACTCCTGAAAAAGAGGGGAGGGAGGGGGGGCAGGGATGAATGAAAGTAATTTGAAGAAAAAAATTTGCTTGAATACTATTATATTAAAGCAGGTACATAATCTACAACTAAAATGCAATAGTTGTGTTAAAATGAATAAATATAGCATATAGGAGCACAACATATCATTTGAGCAACATCATCACAATGTACAGTATGTGTGAGCAATAGTCATATCATAGGTCCTGCGATATAGCTGGAGGCAAATTAAATCAACATGTTATCTAGTGACTAAAACCACTAAACATAAGTCATTGAACTAAGCAGTTGAGTGTTACAGCTTTTATTTTGACGGGTTGCTACTGTCAGAGGAAGTGGGTGGCTTTGTGTGGAAAAAAAAAGCTAAAACTTTAATTTTGTTGTGACACTTCAGGGAAAATAATAGCAACATTTTTTGAAGAAGTCCTGTCGGTGAATTGTCGAGCTATGGAGGAAGATGACAAGGATCCTGCTGAAAACGAGGAAGATGAGCATATTCGTAAAGAACTGGAGGAAGAGAGGTAAATACGATTAGCATGAATACTAATTTTAAAGCATGACAGTAACTAAGATGGACAATCTGAAATGGTAAAATTAAACAAACCTTTGTGGTAAAATGCGAATCACATTTGCACGTAATAGAGGGAAAACATGTACTCAGGTCCCAGGTACTCAGCTTGAGCATATTCAAATGTGTTTCTGATACGGTTTTAAAACAAGATGACAATGAGTAATATTCTGAATTCATACATAACAAATCAGACATATTTACGTTTTTCATTTCTTATTATGAAAAGACAATATACTGCAATTAAGCCTCACAAGAATAGTAAATGTGCTGTTTAAAAAAAATAATAACCACTTAATCAATAAAAAACATTTTGAGTTATCAGTTTTAGAGTTTTGCTCCAGTCACTTTGATGAGGTGCTCTTAGGAATGCCTCTTGTAACAGTGGACAAGGTTAATGTGTTTTTCTAAACATCTCTACAAATCAATTTGGTAGCCACCTTTTCCGTGCTGAACAGGCCTCACCAAATAAACTTGTCACTACAGAAATGACGGATGTCAGGGCAATTGTAGGTGTCCTCTTCAAGTTTTCGCTTCTGAGAAGATATCTTTGCCATCATTCTGAGTATCATGAGAAAATATGGACAGCAAATATGCGGCACAGCTGCTGCTTTAGCTGGTAAACTTCCACAGGCAGTTTATAGGAGCCTACTCGACGGTATGATACTCTTATTTTAAAAATTTTAAACTTAAAAATGTGTGCAATACAAGTTGCTTCTGAAATTTTACTTTGACTTACCTCCACGTGCAAAGAAATCACAACAAACCAAACAGCTATGAAATATAAATAGTAGTTGATGAAATTTAAAGCATTTCTGCATTTTAGGTGTGTGCACGTATGTGGAGGTGGTGATGGGGAGGGTTATACTTGGGCAGTATGACAGTATTTTGGTACACAGCAGTATCAAAATATGGTGACCATATCTACATAAATCTTCTGTCAGACCACCTCAACTTATCCAGAAAACAAACCGGGGGGTAGCAGAGACACCCCCACCTGTCAAACAAAACAACAAAAAAAAAAAAACTCAGAGAGCGAGGTAGTGGCAGAAACGTCATTCACCGGCTCCTAAAATAGTGAGCCATTGTTGTGCTGAAAGCTTTGGAGACCACACCCAGACGTGGCCCGCAGGTTTCTTGAGTCAAACCACCAAGGGACTGGACAGCTTTCGGATTTAAAGTTTTGGTCATTTTTTTGTTTTACTTTATTTTTTTAGGACGAGCACTGCTCACTGCAGACAAGGACATGACTATTGACTACTACCATATTTTATTGGCACAAAGACTGGCTTAAGGAAGAAGCAATGCCGATACAACCATGATAAGAGTCAGATTATTTTAAAACTTTAAAAAAAACCTAAAAAAATGTAGTTCGACTTATTTTGATCTGTTTGACATAAGAGGGAAGAGCCATTCTGTGACTCCTCTCCTGCTGATCTCAGAGTGACTGTAGTAGTGTCAGGGCAGTAGTTTTTTTTTCCTCATGCCTCTCTCTGGCTCTATTTGCATGTAAATGATCACAGTTTCTTCATTATTTATTAATTACTCAACAATCTACAGACCGAACATCCCCACCTGGTAATACTGTATAACGCTGTACTTTCTGAAGGTTATACCGCGGTATGAAAATGATCAATACTGCCAAACCCTAGGGGGGATAATCTATTAATGCTGAACTTACCGCTCTGAACAGAGACAGATGTCACTCCAGTCTCTCCTGGCAAAAAGTCCTCTGAAGAGTTGGGCATTGACATCAGGGACTGACTAATGCTGCTGTTTGTTTCATTACAGAAGATGTCTGTCTGACTGCTGCTGCTGGTGCTTGATGAGGTCTTTGGAGCACAGTCGTCGTTTGGCTGTTTCTTCTGAATGTCTGAAAAGAGAGTGATAAAGTGTCTACATATTGAACTGCAACATTTTTTTGGGTACATTCTGACAGTTAGGTTTGGTAAAAAGCCAAACGCGAGTCACTATGATGCATCTTTGAATTAAGAAATGGTTTGTTCAATCTTTATTCAAAGGTTTAATTACAGTCTGATTTAGAGAAAATTTTTGTGGACAGATTTTCCTTCAAGGTGCACAAAAAAGCCTTAATGTTACATCAGTAAGCAAAGGGCAGCATTTATTTTTCTTAATACTTTTGGAATATCCATCTTGATACTTTTTAAATGGCTAGAATAAAAAAATAATTATAAAAATCTATATACTGTTAAATATTTTTAGAAGGAATGATACCTTGCAAGTTTGCCTTCCATGTGAAAAAGTTAATTGGTAATAGTGCCAATAACACAATCTGAGTGTTATTGAGTGCTCAAATATGTTGAACTGACTGACAGCTGTTTTACCATTTATGCCACATTGGCTGAACAGATTTTCCCTCCTGTGCCATTAAAAGAGAGAAAAATATTTACACCAATAGGAATATTGAAGGAAGCCATTGTTACACAATTTGAACTGCAGACGATTAATATTAATGCTCTGACCCCATATGACTATTGATTATGTTAGTTTATGATAGACCAGCAAACTGTTCAGAGTGTATACAGCCTTCAACTTCTGGGTTAAGTGCAAGCCTTGAGTTATTTATGTGTGTGACTGAGCAGATACAGAAAATGAGTACATGAGATCATTTGACTTTATAACTCAATTAAAATGAGGTTATGTTAAACATAAGACTTATCAAACAAATGTAAATTTGAAACTCTTACCTGCGAAACATTTCGAGCAGAGATTCTTAGTTTTGCTTGACCTTGAGAGAATGGAAAAAACTGTTATTAACAAAAAGGTAAGAGTTTACAAAGAATGCAAAACAAATATGAACTAGTTTTGCCTGTAAACAGAATACAAGTAAGAAAATAAAAGAAAGTCATCATGAAATAAAGAGAAAAGAAAAGCAATAGCAGCATGAAGAAAGCTCCCCAGCAGAATTTTCTAATCTTCCATCAGAAACATGCAGGTCAAAATATTAAATCACATTTGCAAATACGAGTTTCAAATTGCATCCTAAAAGGTGGCAATTAGAAAACACCTCAGTTTATTTTTCTGCCTCACCAGTTCAAAATCTGATTGCAATGACTTTTTAAATTGGGCAAACTTATTTGTAGCTCATGTGTTGATGACCAGTTAAGGTTAATTTAAATGAATAATTTCAACAGAATCTCTCGTTTTCTGCTGCTAAACCTGTTAATTTGCTATGTCTCCCACAGCACAAAAAATACACTTTAAGGGGTCAAAGTTGTGACTCCCAAGTACCTAAAAGATGCTTTTCAACAATCCCAGTCCAAAGACTTCTCAACTCAGTTCACCAAACCACAGGGAACACCACAGGACAGACCCCAGAAATCTTGATGCAAATCTGCAAAAGGTGAACACTAGACTGGCAGCACATGGCATTCTTTTAAAACCCATTCATTATTGTAAGATGTGTGTTTGGTTCTGCAGGACCGATCCTTATTCAGTCCAGACCTGGATCGCTACCTATAATGGTCAATACATTCTGAAGCTAATTGTCAAGTCAATGGTAGGGCTTCCCCACAATAAATGAAAACTTGATTATGTGCCAGAAAACAGCAGTGAATAAGTCCAATGACAAAAAAAAAAAAAAAAGTTTTGTTTTTGCCCCATACTGATCAGGGATCAGTATGGGGCAGAGCTGTACATTGACTTTTGTAGATCATAGCACTGGTGCTACAGATGTTGATGGTTTTGTATCACAGAACAAAAAGTTGTAATACCAGCATAAAATGTTTGTCTCCATGAATTTGTTGGCAATGAACACATCTTATATGACAGCAACTTACCTAGTCGTCAAACTGTTTCTTTAGCAACATATGTTGAATTAAAACATCTTCAACTGTCCCGGTTTGGCAATTACAAAAGCTTTGATGATTTTGTTGAGTCTTGTCAATGAACCTATTCTTACGGTTTCCTAAACATACTTCACCTTTCATGAGCACCAGAAATGAACCAAAAAAAAAATGATTGAAATAAAACATCCATTGTTATGGAGTTGATCAATGAATCTTTTATGGTTTCAGCAGCCCTTTTACAGCAAATTGACCAGACTTTTCTCTGAGAAGCCTCTTCTTATTTCCTCTCCAGCCCACGTTCTTACTGTCTGTGCACTGAGCGTGACGGTCGCTGCTATCAGTCACATTCTATTTATTTTGGGCTCTTCGTTGCACACCTTTGTCCTCATTTCTAAATGTAGGGTCAGCTGCAGCCAACTTGAGGGCGGTCTGTCAGTAACTGGTGTGCAGTCTTGGGTACAAACAGAGGAAACAAGAGGTTAGGATGAAGGCCAACCCTCATCAGGAGACACATGCAGAGAGGATGCTGGGCACACAACAAGTCATATCCTGCTATTAACCTTACAATTCAAAGGCAATCAACCCACAGATTCATTAAAGGAAAAAAGGATGAGGAAGGAAGAGGTAAACTGTGGCAATGCCTGCTCTGTGGTTGGTAGGCGGAATGAAACCTGAACAAAGTGCACACAACCTGTTCCAGCTGGTCCACTGCTGTTACTAATGAGAATTAAAGGAAACGAGAAGATGGGCTCTGTCATCTCTTCAGTTTGAACCAAAAGAGCAATTGACATGATGGACACTTAATGTTCCAAGAAATTTACTTCATTTTGATTCCCACAGCATAAAAAGTAAAAAGGGCTGTTTTGTAAAGGATTATTTTTTGTCACATATTTGTGTGTATGAATAACTTAGTGATAAACTGCGTGGCAATATAGACTTGGTGGTGTTAACCACAAACAACAGCTAAACTGGTTTAGGACATATAGGAAAAGAAGAGAACATATCAAGCAATTTGACATTTGGTAAGGGCAGAGGTGTATAGTAATTAAAGTACATTTACTTTGTTATAGTACGCAAGTAATTTTTTTAAGGATTTGTAATTTTACAAAGTACTTTTTTTTTTGTGAAGACTTGAATTTACCTAACCAAGTTATGTCAACTGCTTCAGCTAAACAAAGTTGAGTAAATGTAAACCAATGTACTCAACTTGGTTTAGTGGAACCAGTTTGGTTAAGTAAAAACACTTTATATCTTAGAATGTGTGTAAAAGTACTTTTACTTTCCCAATTATTGTGAGCAGTTTTATGACTTTTAATTCAATAATTTTCTTATCAGTGAAATTTAATTTTACCAAAGTCGTTTTCTGTTAAGATTTTTTGACTTTTACTTAGTTATTTCTTGAAAGTACTTTATAGACCTCTGGGTATGGGTAAACATCATACACTCACAACCTACAAAAAGCAAAGCAAAAATAATAAGATTTTATTGTTAAGAAATTGAGTGTTCAACATTGTGGTGTTTGTTATACTGTACTTTTATATGTCATATGAGACATAAAAAGTGAAAAGCAAAAAAAATAAACTACTTTCAGTTTTTAAAAAAATATTGAAAGGCAGAGCAAAAATAGTTTCAATAATTAACTTGTTGATTTAAAATATTTTATTTATGAATAGCAGTACAAAACTAATAAAGAATCTCAGCCATCAATTACTTTATTAATTCAACAATTCTCAATTTTGCCAGTGGAAATGCTGAGGAATTTACAGTATTTAAAATAAAATCATTGTCTTTTCAATATGAGAGCAGTACAAAAGTTTTTTTGTATTTTTTTTTTTTAAATATGATGTGCACTGTGCACGTTTTTAAAACTATAAATGAACAAGGCCTATTCTAGTTTTATATCTCATTACATAACATGAAGAATGTCTGATTGATTTTAAATAGAACATTCAGGTTTGGCATAATCTCTGAATTTATCAATAACAATTAACCTTTTTTATGTTTTAAACAACTAATCCGTTTGTTTACTTAAATATTTTTCTCTTTCTAAACTGGGATAAACCTTGTATCTAACTACAAAGTGTAATGGGGCCACATGTGCAATGACTAAGATTGTTAAGACACTATAGATATCTGACAATGCTGAACTGCATTTGTGCCACTTAAAGCATATTTGTCAGTTCTGACTATGAAATACATACATGCAGAAAATTAAGAGACCAAGCTAAATGATCTTTATCAGAAATGGTCATAGAAAAGCAACAATATATTACAAATTTCAACATTGAAATGTGAAAACATGGACTACTGTAAAAACTTACAAAACAACTTACAAAACAAAATTTTGTTAGCTCCATGTGTTTGCATTAGACAGCAGATATTGCATGCCTGTTTTCATTTTGCCATGAACCCTGAAACCTCGTTCAGCACTCTCACTAGAGACTAGAATTTAAAGCATCTCTTCAGCACTTTCTGCGGTTTTCTGATCCTGTAAGCAATCTCTTCAAAGAGAGAAAATCCTGCAGCAGGTGTTCCCTGTGCAACAAGAACAATGCTGTACCCTCCTGTGCCCTGTAGTAGTCAGAGATGTGGTCCAAGGCCTCCAGTTAGAGGCTCTTTAATGCACCCAGATAGAAGGATGCATTGACACCAGTGTAAAGATCAGAAATGATGCCCATATGAATCACAATAAATGGTAATTAAAAATGCAAACTACACCCAATCTGGAGCACAAGTCCATTAAAGTGTGTGATTATTAGGTTTGTCGGACAATAAAACACAACAACAGTGTACAATAATGTGATGCAACAATATATCAACAATCTTAAAGACTTCCTTCCAACTGAACAAGTTGGTGCAATCAAGCTCATCTTTTATTGCAATGAGTCATCTTACAATTCAGTCTGCAGGTTCACTGGTACCGCACACAAATCTTTTCCCTTTAGGTACCGAATACACTGTTGGATGATGAAATATATTAAAGTGTGATTTCCTTCAGAGCATGGGGGCACTGTCACCATCCCCACAGGTCAGGTTGAAGGTTTGAGTTTAGCTGAGGCTACAGCAGATCAACAGAGAAAATTTTAGAAACTTAGTCATTTTCTCTTGTTTCATTGTAATTGTACAATTCTCAAAAGTAAGAAGAACTGTTTCTAATCTTAATACAAAGAATAAAATAATTTGTCAACTTTGTCTGCTGTTCACGTAAAATGTTAACCAACAGTCTGTTTAACTGTTCATGCTTTGTTTTATGGCCTTATAATAGCTTATATTTCTTTTAAGAAAATGGCAGCACGTCAGATCAGTGGTTAGCACTAACACCTCACAGCAAGAAGGTCATGGGGTCAATCCCCGGTTCAAAATGTTTTGAAAATCCAATTAAAATATTTTAAACATTTAAATATGCTGCATTTTTTTTAAAAAGTGAAAATCAAATGAGAAGTATTATTAAACAGTCTGGCACTGACTTTGTTTGCATGTGCATATGCATTTTTTATTGAAAATCTTGAAATGTCTCTAAAATACATCCTTAACTTGTAAAACTAATTTTATCAGGCTTCTACTGAGCTCCTCAATCTTTACAGTGTACTTTGTTTTTAAGTCAGAGTAAAACTACTCTGGCTGGAAAGCAGCCAATCATGATTACAAGCATTAATTTTTTTTTTGTTTGTTTTTTTCTAAATGGCTTTAAGAAGATTTTCCCTGTGCATCAATATAGATTTTTATGAAAACAAATTAAACCTTGTAAAATAAATTAAAGGATAATATATAAAACAATAAATATAGTCAATAAAAATTAAACAACTTTTAGTTATTTTAGGAGTTATTATAAATCACATTCTGTCATCAGTGAAATTTAAACTGTTAAATCCCTTATCTAAACAACCTGTTCCATTCTTTTTAAGTTTTGCTGTACTAGATATTACTTTATCAAATAATATAAAGTTAGTTTTTATAACCTTTAATGACTGACTTAAAACTTGAAGTTAAATAGCAAATGTCTAAGAATCTAAGGTTAAGACAAAACATGTTGCATAATCACTTTTAGAATTAAATACTACCAGCAATTCAAAACAATGGTAGGGCAAAAATAGTTTATTTCTAATATAGTTTATCAGTTTATTTTAGTATTAATATTTGGTTTTATATTTGTTAAATTATGATAAAATGTCCCCATTTTGACAATAAAACAAACAATTACAATGCATTAAAAAACGAACATGTTTAAGAAAGTACAATAAACATTATCTAGGCAATCTGCTATGTAAATGTGTGCCTATTTATTTTTGCGTCTGGTCACAGTGATCCGACATATGTCAGCTGAGTTTACCAAACAACTTGTTTCACTCATTCAGTCGTTTTAAGTTGGTTCCCCTTAACCGATCATTTGTTGAACAGACTTACTTGGTATCTGTCTTTACATTGCCACAGCTGTCAAGTTACCCGGAGGACTTGTTGCTAAAACTACCAGGTTTTCTCCCATACAAACAAGATAAGGTTACTGAGGCTAACTGGTTGTAGCTAGCAGCTAATGGTACAAAACAATAGGGAGGGGGTAATGACAAGAAAAACTGCTCATCCTTGTAGGGCTGCTAATGCTAGTAGCTATCGACTTTGCTAACTGTTGGCAGAGAAAGAAAGAATTTGAAAGGAGGAAATGTTTCTTTTTTTTCACTCACCCCCAGAATCCACAGGGGCAGCGTGGAGGTATAACGTTGACGTTGGCCGAAGGCTTGCTGCCTTCACTCCCCGTGTCCCCCATGTCGGTAAGCCGTGACGAGCTCTCTGTGTAGCAGGTGAATCCGCGGATGGAGTGAAGGCCTCAAAATTGTTCTCGGATCACCTTGACTTTAGGAGTTGATGCTCGAGCCGGATTGTTCCTTGGAGATTCTGCCTCAAATAGACAATTTGCCGTCACGAGCGGCCACTGTCTAAGTAAAAATAAAGCAGTTTAAAGTCAACGTTGGAAGCGTCAAAGCCAGCGACGGTCAGAGGCACCGGTGAGGGGGGGGGGACACTGGGCCGATCAGCTGGAGGGATGGAGTGAACCACTGCGGAAGAGCCGAGGGGTGTGAAATACCTGGAGAAACACAACTTTATGCTTATTTGTTTCTGCCTAACAGTTTCCGTGAATACGTACATCACTACATTTTAAGCATTGTAAAGAGTAAAATGTCAGTTGAACGTTTATTGACTAATTTGGAAATTTTGAGTATAAAGCTGAACAACGTGATGGTTTCATCCGAACAAAACCTCCCTGAGATAGATATTTGACTGGTGTGTAGATTATCCAGGACATAGTAAAAAACATATATATTTATTAAATTCTAAAACAACTGCACTTCTTTTCTGTAGTTGAAGACGTTTTGCCTCCCATCTCCCTATATAATATATAGAATTATAGACTAAAAAGTCAAATTGTTTTGTTTTTTAGCCTGTTTTGACCAAAACGCTACAACAGCACAGTACAGGTTGCTTGAGGTTTTGTTTGTTTGTTTGTTTGTTTGTTTTGTGCTAAAGTCGTTCACTCAAGAAGTCTGTCAGCAAAGGTAAAGTTTAATTATTTTTCAGTATGACTTGTCCTGGGTAATTGTGTCACTATAACACACTGGTGGTGAGATGATGTCACAAACCTAAAAAAAGAAATGCACAAATTTAATTCAATATGGAGATGTACGGAAAAGGATCAGGGACACTGAAAACAATTAAAAAGGAATTCTGACGATAATCTCAGAATTATGACTTTTTTCTCAGAATTCTGACAGAATTCTGTCAGAATTATGACTTTTTTTTCTCAGAATTCTGACAGAATTCTGAGAAAAAAAAGTCATAATTCCTTTTTTTAATTTTCAGTGGCCCTAATCCTCTTCCATAGAGATGGCTACAAGTGTGCTTTGTAATACACACACACACACACACACACATATATTTAAATTTAATATATAGAAAACAATTGATGTAATTTTAATAGCAAAAAATTGTTGTACCTCTAAGGTAAACTATTATATTTTTATTTTAAAACTGTATTAATTTCATTAAAAAACAAATACACAACAGAAGAAAAAATATATAAATAAAATAAAAGGCAGCAGAAAAAAGCAAAATACCATCTAAAATTTGATATTTTTCAAGAATAAATTCAAACAATAGTAATTCACAAATACAAAACAACTAAAACATAAATTATAATAATATTACATTAACATATAATATTATTTCGAGTTTTGTTCACCGTTAATATAATATACAGTATATACAGTATATAACCTGTTTTAATCTATGCTGGATCAGATCCTGTTACTTGAAAAATGAGTCAGTGAAGCAAAACAGAGCATTGGCTTTGCTAAAAGCTTTTATCTTAGCCTTGTTGCTAATCCAGGTCCAGGAAAATGATTGAGTGTAAACTCTCTCTCTTTTTTGTTCTGCTGCTCTTCATGGCTGATCAGGTCCAAGTTTCTTTTACATTAACATTTTATATTAAAAAAGCTAATGGAGCATATATAAGATCTTGAGCCAAGTGGAAAAAGATGGTGAGAAAAGCACAGCATATTTCTGTAGATTATAGAAGTCAAGACAAGAGAAAAATGCTCTAAATATTTTGAAATTTAATAACCAACTATTTACATACCCTCAAATCATTTCCAAATATATCAAAATGAACTCTGTCACTTTTTCTCCTCTGTAAAGTTGATGAACAAAAAACAAGCAATAAATGGTTCTCAAATGACGTAGCCACAAGCAGATCACACGACGCCATTTTCGTGGGCATGAATGCGGAAGAGGGGATAGTCTACAGCACAGAAATGTATACATCGTCTGTGATCTACAGTCTAGATTGTTTACGCAATCGTATGTTTTTATAATAATTTGGTTTAGCAGCCATGGAGCACGTTTGCGTTTGAGGTAGTCATAAAACCATGCCACTTGTGTAGCAATTAAACACTCAAAACCCAACGGCGTAAACACACCGAGGAGAAGTAGCAGAACTGTCGGCAAAGGGACATGATTTTGTGGCTGGTGACAATCAACCACAAAGATTTCACCCTCCTCAGGATTCCAGAGTGTGTTCAGATCACTACTACTATGGATTGCCAACATAGTACGTTAATTAAAAAAAGAAGGTTGTGCGCTATGAACAGTAAAGTGTTTTGAACATTATGCAATCTACCCTGGCCTTGTAAACGCACACTGACAGTATCAGATTAT
>JARVJO010000164.1:12851396-12873461 GCA_031762555.1 Cynodonichthys magdalenae | reverse complement strand
TTGGAAACTCAAGACAGCCATGACATTATGTTTTTTACAAGTGTATGTAAACTTTTGACCACAACTGTAAGTACATGACTGTGCCTCTCAAGTCACAACCTATATCTGATAAAAAAAAACAACATATTTTAACTAACTTTAATCCTTCTTTTATACTTGATTTGAAAATGTTCTGAAATGGTTTGACTGTTGTGCTGTTTAAGACATTTTTATTAATTCTGGCACTTTTTAGCACATACTTTTCATAGGGGGACAGCTGATTAAGCTTTTTTGAGCTCAATTAATGTCTAAAATGTTAAAGATGAGTGTTGTAGCTACACATAAGCAAGAGGAAATAAGTATGAAAGATTTTGGAGTGAAGACAAAGAAAAGGTGTTGCTAATGTGGTTCACTAAAATGTTACTGCAGGTAGAGACTTCATACAGGCCGCTTAGTCTTCATACCCATGTTTTCAAGCAGACGGTTGGCAGAAAAAGAGTAAAGCAGAGGGGATTGTTGTGTTTGTTAGCAACAGATGGTGTAATCCTCACTCTAAAAAATGAAATGTTGGATTTACTTAACCATGTTATGTCAACTGGTTCCACTTAACTGAGTTGAGTAAATTCAAAGTAATATGGCAGTTTTTTAACCAAAGAATATGAGTATGTTGCTTTGAATTTACTCAACTCAGTGAAGTGGAACCAGTTGACATAACATGGTTAAGTAAATCCAACATTTCATTTTTAGAGTGCTGGACATGTTGCTAAATGAGGGCATTCAGCACTCGGGAAACTGATCTGTTTGAATTGAGTTTCAATGTGGCTCAGAGAATTTTCTATTATTGCCTCCTAATGTTGGATAAAAGGTCATCAGTATAGCTGCTGATGCAACAAATCTAATAAATGTTAATAATTTATACACCAACAGTTTTATAAGCATTTGGAGAAACAGCAGCAGTTTGAGTCAAAGCTAAGACAATTTTCAATCTGATCCACAAAAGACATTAACCTCAGTTACCTGGAACTCACACTTAATCAAAATGGGCTTTGTCAAAACAAACTCGGATTCAGCTTCAGCGCTTTAGTTTTCACAAGGAGATGAAGGACAAACAGTCGCAGCCATTCACTACAAAATTTCCACACATTTCCACCACATTTCAGTTTGGGCTGTAGAAAATTTGTAAATAAATTATCCAGATGTTGTAAATGCATGCCAGGATTGTTTATTTAGCTCTTGATATGTATAAGACAGACATTTCCTGACTGAGGTGATTGATTCGATTTTAATCCTCTTTGCAGTTTGTGTTTTTGTTCAAACTCCAAAAACCATGAGGCATCACTTTAAGCAAGTCAACAGCGATCTACTTGAAGAATGGAGAGGGAAAAAAAGAGGTAGATAAACTGACGTTCGTAATGAGAGAAGCCGTCAAACAAAATTATTTAGACGATGATTCCAAGGAACAGTCATTGGAAAACTAATAATGAAGACAAAGAGAATATTTTTTATAACTATCCTAACATTAAAGTCAATGAAAGGACATTTCTGGGAGCTGTGCCATGTTGGAGTAACACCCAATTATGGGAAAATGCTCATGAAGTGATTCTGGCTCCGTTTAAATCCATAGCTTATTCAAGTGTGCCCTCCAATGGAGGAAAGCAGGTCACATTGACATGCCATATATGCAAAGGGATGTATTTGCTTCTATAGATCAGGAGCAGGTGTGTCACCTTCTGGTTCTTTGTCACGGTTCTTTAATGCTGGCAGCAAAAGGAGCATCAGTATGTCTGAAACTTGCTGGGTGATACTGAAAAACACATTTGAAAAAGATGACTTGTCTTGTTTTACTTTCAGAAACAGAAGAGGAGCAGATGAAGCAGAGGTATCTGGCTTTAAGCCACATATAGAGGGAATGAAATTGGTCCAGGGAATTCTACTAGTCAGTTCATATCAATCACAGGCTTGTATGGAAACATCACTTCAGTGTTGGGGGAGAAAATAAACATGAAAAAATCATGACAAAAAAATTAAAGCCCTCTGCCTTGTCCCTGTGATGACAGTAAATTTTTATTATAGAGGCATATTTAATCATGTAATTAGTCATTACTCTAAACAATAATTTTACCAGATATAATTACCATCAGTGAAATTTAAAATGCTACTTTTAACCCAAAATGATCAGGAGTAAAAATACTTATATGTGGTGCTTTAATGATGATTTCTCAATAATGTCAGTAAATTCAGTTCATTTTAGAGGTTTATTTTGAAATAAGTTGGTTTAACAGTCCAACAATTTTAAGTGACAAAACAAGTCAGCTGACTTGAAGAAAACTTTTCCAAACCCAAATCAGAGACCCCCTTTTTTTTACACTCTGAAGTCCTGCACCATTATTTCTGATAATCTGAAAACAATCAGAACAAGCATAGACTTCATTTGTAGCATATGTTCATTAGTGACGCATTATAATGTAGTTTTTGGAAAGGTCGCTGAGTGATTGCGAGCTTCTAATCCAAATGCTAATTCGGTAACTGATTGGAAAAGCACAGTAATGTCATGATAATGATATGCAGATGAGATCTCATCAGAGCTGCGATCCATTAATGAGGCGATATTTGAGCGTATTGTACGTGTGGCTCTGAGTATGTGCATGTGTGTCCGTGCTGGCAGGGCTGCATGCATTTCTCTATAATGTGTGTTCGAGTGCTCAGACACTTTCGGCTGAATATTTAACATATTAATGTTCAATCATTTTGCTACCGTAGCAATGCCAAATTTGATTAGGACAGGCTGCAGTCAGTAATTAACAGATGGAAATAACTCCATGGGATGATGTCTTTTCAAACTTCCGAGACCAGTGTGTTTACTTTTCAAGAAGTTTGAAATCTGTCCAGGATGTGTTCCTTCTCTAAACAAAGGCCTGCCTTTCAGGGTAAGGTATAATAATTATTAAAATAAAATCACTAGTATGAAGGAAACCTAATAAAACTGAGATTACAGTTTCTACTGATACAAAGTTCTGTCATCAAAATAATAATAAAAAAAAGATTTATGGTTATCTGTTGTGCAGTCTACAATATTTGAAAATCTGTGTGCAGTTGATTTATTTAACAGTCGTACATGACAACAAACTGAGAAGTTAAACTTAGCAAATAAAAAAAGAAGGAAATTTGTGTTTGGTAAATTATTTCTTTGTTGTAACAATGCTTCTTGGTAATAAATCTTACCAAACACAAATTTCCTTACTTTTTGTGCTAAGTATATTAATCCTGCTAATTCTGTACATCCAGCATTATTGTCAATTATGCTTCATTTTGTCAAGAGTACTTTATAAAAATAATCAAACAGAACAACAATTGCACTGAACTCACTTAGTGTAGCTCTCCGGCTGCTAAATATGTTGTCTCACAACACCAAATGACATAACTGACCTCTAGTTCAATGTCAGTAAACAGTGCAACCACTACATGGATGGAGAGTTGGTTTGCATCACCTCAAAAACACCAAAAGTTCATAAAGAATAAATTCCTCACAAATCCTGAAGGTTTTTACCTCTTTTACCTGTTACTCAAATGATAAATGCTCTTTCTTTCAGCCTGGGACCCATTAAAGAATGATGAAACAGAATGTAAGTGTTCGCTCATCTTTACTCAGTGCAAAATGAAGAAGCTGTTGCTTTAAAAGAATGTACTGACTCACAACCACAATTTCAACAGCTCATCTCCTTACATATTAGCAAATATTCATTGTTGAAAAAAAAGGCCAGATTTACTTGCAGTGATCTTAAAAAAACTCAGTCTTTTTACTCTCAGCCATCGCTTTTAGGAGCTCACGTTTCAGAGCCAGCAGAGAGCAACAAAAACCACATCAGGTTTCATGTAACCTGCTTTTCCTACAATCTATGTCTCCCCAGAAACACATCTTCACTACATAATCTTTTCTTAAACCAGCACTTTGCAAAGATGAAACAGGACCCCACTGTCAGTTGTGAAGTGTGTGTGTGTGTACATGTTTTTGCTACCTGGTGGGGCCAATTTTTGACCATTTTCCCGGTTCATGCAGCCTGGTGAGAACCCACTGTTCCTTATGGGGACAAAAGACTGGTCCCCATTGGAGGATATACCGTTGGTGAGTCAGGGGATTGGTTTAGGACTAACGTGTGCATTGAGATTAGGCTAGACTAAGGGTCAGGTCTACATGGTGTGGTTAGGTTTAGTGTAGAGGTTGAGGGTTAGGCTATAGAAATTACTGGAAAATTAATGGAAATCAATGCAAGGTCCCTACAGGGATAGAAAAATCAACTTGTGTGTGTGTGTTGAGATAATGTCCACAACTTCAATTAAATGTGTAAAAAATAAGGATTTGTAAAGACACTCTTTTCAACATGGTTGTTGCAAGAGATCAAGTAGGTTGTAAACTGATTTTTTAAAAAAGTCTTGCGATTGATGTTTTGTTTTTGTTTTTTGTTTTGTTTTGTTTTGTTTTGTTATGTTTTGTTTTGTTTTGTTTAATTGGCTTGTTGGCAACATTTGTGTAATACAACCAGTAATAGCTGGGGTTGCACATCTTCTCAAATTTTATCAGTTCTAATTAAAGCAAAACTAAATTTGGATACATCAATTTACACTGTTGCATCCATTGCAGCTGCAGTAGACATGAGGTGTCACATTTCTTTTCTTTTTTGTTACATTAAAAGTGCATAATAAACAAAGACATACATTACAACAATGCAAAGCAACAGATCAGTGTTGTACTGACATCTGGTGGGCAAACTGTAACCTTTTTTTTCAATTTAGATTTAATAGATTTATATTTAACACTTTCATCAAAAATAATTTATTAGAGACAACAATACAGCCCCAAATGTGTTTCATCTACTGCTCATTTAGTTGCTTTTTGTCAGACGCTGTTGCCATTCATTGTATTTCTCTTTCTGTTTTACATAACATAAAGAACATAAACAGTGATACAGAATGTGTTTACATGACCTTCTGAACACTGACTTTTATTGTAATCAAACTCCAATCACTCTGAGTAATAGCTAACTTTGGATCATCCTCCATTGACAGTAAATGTATAACACCATTCATCCATCCTCTTCCTGTTTATCCACGCAGTGTTGCAGATGACTGTGCGAAAGGCAGGGCACACCCTGGGCATGTCATCGGTTCATCACATGGCCACACAGAGACAAACAGCCTCTCGTACTCTCATCTAGGACAATTTAAAGTTACCAATTAACTTAATATGCATATCGTTGGTCTGTGGGAGCATCACAGATGTGTAAAATCAGACTAATTATTTGGAAAGATTCAGTATGCAGACAATGTAATCTTTTTAGTCAAAAGCAAGTTAATGCAGCACAATACTGTTACAGTATAACACAGAATAGTTAAAATATAAATGTTTCTAACAGAATTTATGTATTCATGCATATTCTTAAAAACAAAATCATTCAGTATCTTTTTGCATGCAGAGCCTTCATGTGGTTCATTTCTTAAGTGGTTCCTGAGGTCAGGATCAGGACCTCAGGAGCTTCTTGTGGCATATTCTTGCCATAATTATAACAAAGAATAAAAATGTTGGATAAAAACGTTCAAACTTGTGTGGGCTATTTAAAAGATGCTTTAGACATTTTGTATATTTAAAGTGAAAGTAAATGGGTTCACTATCGTTTTGTGGGTCAGAAGCTAAAAGGTTTGGGAACCACTAATACATTTAAAAATGTCCCTTTGTTCTCGAGTCAGTTCACACATTGTGAAGAGTTTAGCAGCTCAACAGAAATTTATACACAGCACTAAAAAAATAAACACAGTAATGCATGAATTACCCACTCAGCTGGTAGGTTGTGTGAGTATTTCATGCAAGTGATGTTTAATTTTCTAACAGAAAGAAGAAATAAGCATGAAGTAAAATCTCACAAAGGGGTGTTCCTTCAAGAGGCACATTCTAGAAAATAACTCAAAACTCATCAGATCATTTTTCATTAGTCTGGATCACAGGTTTATGATCAACTTTTCTTTTTGACATGCAGTCATGCCTCAGCATAACACTTACATTTGTTCTCATCTCTGAAACACAGGAGACTTGCAGTTTATGGTTAACATTTATGAGAGGAAAAATAAAACCCTACCCTGCTGTTAACTGTGGCGTAACATCCACATTACATCAACTATCTTTTTACTCTAACCATGTGTTTTGTGTTGAAAAACCTCACTACCTACATGGACAACATTTCTAATCACAACACCACATTTGCATTTCATTCAAGTTCCCTTAAAGAAGTTTTCACAGGTTCTGTTGTGACTTTAAGTTTTTTTTTTAATAGAGCAATTGCTGGTTTTGAAGTTGATCTTATCAGAGCAACATCCAAATCGTTCAAGGTAGGAAATCTTTGAGACTCAACTGAACCGACCGTCACTTCTCATTCAGTTTTCTCCGGAGGCACCACTTCCATCAGCAGCTGGAGGTGCATTGTGATGGGCCCTGCAGAGAAAAGGACGTCTGAGTAAAAAATATCAATTGCCAAATCCTCTCAAAAGGGGAACATACTTGTGAATTTCTGTGCCCAGTTTGCTTTCCAATAGACAAAAGGAAAGTAAAGGAGAAGTCCGCTGAAGATGAAGATAGTGCAGTAGAGGTATTCCAGTTCAGGCTTGTCAATGATTGGGGCCAAGACGAGGTAGCAAGACACCAGGACCATGATAACAGCTAGAATAACTGGCACCTTTAAGTGACAGGACACAGAAAATATATATCATTTTTTTTTCATGCTGAGTTGTGTCACATCATAACTCCTGAACTGGTAAAAATATTAGTTGTGGATCAAGGTTTTGTACTTGGATATTTTGTTTTTAATGTGGACATGAATTATTTGGTCACTGTGTCAAAGCTATTGAAATGTCTTTTGTTTGCTGATGACAGGAGGTGATGGAGGTGATACAATTACCAATTTGTCAATGATTTGCTGCAAATGAAAACACAACTGAAAATATTAGAACATATAAATACTGAATAGAATATGTAACAAATATATACTTTCAGCAGCTCAAGGCTTAAGAGTTGAAAAAAGCATTCCCTCATCTCAATAACACTGTCCTCTAGAACACATCTGTCACTTACTTTATTTTGCAACAAAACATTCAAATAAACTGCTCAAAGGTCAATAAAAAACCTCGAGAGAGAGATTCACCTTTACAGGTCTTTTGAGTTCCTTCCTGGTGAAACGCATCACGATGAGAGCCAGAGCTGTCAGTCCATAAAACGCCCACTGAGCAAAACTGAAGTAGTTAATGAGACTGTTGATGTCTGCAGGGAGGATGTAGCAAAAAGCTAAAACCCCCTATAGCACAAACAGAAAACATACAGTTAAAAATATTTTTTTCTAAAAAGAATGCAGACTTAATGTTAGATTTCATAAATTCAGAAAGTTGCACAATGTAATGTAAGAAGAGATGACTCACATTGAACATGAGAGCAGGTAAAGGAGTGTAGCGCTTCAGACTAATATAGGATAAAATTTTCACCATGTGACCTTCCCTGCCAGCTACATACGACAGTCTGATAAAAAAGGAAAACAAATGTGCATCGTTTTGTTAGTTGTTTTTTTTTTTACTTTACAGCAGGTTTCAAGTATATTTTTATTCTCCTTGATGCCTGTTTTACCTGCCAGCAGTGAAGCAGCTCCCATTGGCAGAACCAAACGTTGAGAAGACGACAAACAGAGGAACAATCCAAGACAGAGGGTAAAGAACTCTGTCTCCAAAAGTCTATGAAAGCAATAAAAAATATATATTCTTCATAAAGACAAGGGGGTGGAACAAATGGGCCATTACTGAGGTTTAATCTAAAGTTCTCACATTTCTTGTGTGGTGATTAGCTTCTTTTAGAAAGTTCTCATTAAAGCCTATTAATATTTAAATTTACATCATACTAATGAGTTCTGATTTATAAAATGCTGTAACTCTTATAGTTTTACAAAGTGGTTTTCCTTACCACAGCAACAGCTGGAGACAACAGAAGGTCAGTGGGGGTCATAACAGTAAAATAAGCTACATTGACCAACACGTAGCACACAGTGACTAAAGGGATTCCAGTAATGATGGCCAGTGGCAAATTTCTGAAATACATTAGCAAATAAAACTAGATCAGTTGAGATTTTTTTTCAGGATTTATTGTTAGAATTATAGCAGACTATTTATTCTGCACTGTACAATGTCCAGTGTCTATATCTATACAATTAGTATATTTTACCTGTATGGGTCTTTTAACTCCTCTGTGATGAAATTTAGTTGGTTCCTGAAAAAACAATGAGATATTTAAAGCAACTGTATGATTTATTCTGATGTCTTAGTCATTAAAGTAAATTTGCTCTATGGACAAGAAAATGAACCATTAATATGTTAATTTATTACAGATATTTGTTAAAAATATAAAGATCTGTATACACATATTTAACATCCTACAATAGTATATTCTTAAATTATTATAGCAAGTTAGCCATCTGAGTTTTATGAAAAAAAAGGTCCACCCAAAAAAGTACTATAAATGTAAAACAAAACATTCTGCAACCTGACACAACCTGGACTAATTTTCTATGATTACACACAAAACAGTTTGCTCTAGAAATGTATTCCATTCATGCAGGAAAATACAATTCACTGTACCCTGAAGCCTTTCAATCAATCAGTTGAAGGGGAGAAAAACAGATTTAAAAAGAAATGTGGTCATCTCATGCAGATTGTAAAACTGGAAAAGGGACGTGAACATCAACTGTTACCATCCATCATAAGCCCAGAGCCCGTTATAAAATGCAAGTCCAATTGCTCCAAAAGATGTTGCTGAGCCTTCAAAGGTGTTTGACAAGTTCTCTGTGTTTCCTGGACCCCAAACCATAAATATATATATATTAAAAAAAGGATGTAAAAATATTAAGAAACACATTGTCACATCAGATGTATTTTGTATATTTAAACTAAAAACACAGACAAGGACTCACCTTGTGCCATCAGTACGATGCCAGCTACCACAATGATGATTATGATGATAAGTTTGGCTACTGTGAAAAAGTTCTGAACAAAACTTGCTAGCCTGACACTTAAGCAGTTCACAAGTGTGATTATAACTGAGGAGAAACAAGAGATTGCATTTTAGGAATGACTGTATTCTTGAATCTGCACTGAAAGTGTCAACAAAGAGCAGTAGTCAACTTGTGTTCTTACATATTGCAGCTGCTGAGAGACACTTGAGAACCACAACAGGAGGAGTGCAGCCTGAGTAGAAAGGAGCAGAAGCGTACTCTGCAAAGCTCAGAGTGATGATAGCAAAGGAGGAGGGCTTCAGCACCATGACGGTGGTCCACGAGTAAAGGTAGGCCAGGAGGTTCCCAAAAGCCTCCATTAAGTAGGGATACTCTCCTCCCGATTTGGTGATCATGGTACCAAGTTCAGCGTAGCACAGAGCTCCTGGTACAAACACAGAAAAAACAAATTAAATACATGACAATCAATGTCATACTAAAAAAATGAATAAATGTTGTCCCAAAGTACAATGATTCAATGTCAAAGTGGCTTAACTTCTTGTATTTGTAGTTTTTGTTACAAATATCAAGAATGTTGTCAAATTATACAAAATTTTTATTTATTTAATCATGACATTTTTGACAACATGCCAAACTACAACAGCACATTAGGGCAAGACTCAGATGTTTTTTTCTAATTATGAGAGTAACATCATAATTTTACCAAAATAAAGTCCTAATTTTACCAGAATTAAGTCATAATATTATGAGAACCCTATACACAAAAAGCAGTCTTAACCCTGCCTTACAAAGGAATGTTGAGCATCTTGTGAAGTTGTATCAGTTTTACAGATAAAGAAATAATTTACTACTTGGCTGAGTCATGTCAGAGCATGATAATTATTGTCAGAGCTAGCTAATTATTGCAAATATTTTTTCTTCTTAAAATGACTTTTTTCTTGTAATCTATTACAACTTTCTTCTGGTAATATTGTGTCTTTGTTTTTTCTAATATTTTCTCTATATTCTCATAATATTATGACATTATTTTACTATTTCAACTTTAACTTGTAGTACTTCAACTTTATTCTCATATGACTTTAATCTCGTAATAAATATGACTTTATTCTTGCAGTATTTCAGTGTATTATTTCAACTATTATCACAGGACTTTGTTCTCATAATACATTATGACTTGAAGTCCATAATTCTATGACTTTATTTTCATATTAGTCTGACTTTATTCTTGTATTAAGTTGTATTTAATGGAGGACCAAAGCTGTCATCATTAGAAATCAAAGCAGAAATATAGAACAATAAATAAATACACTTAAAATTGACCAATTACATTAAAAAATGAAAACTTTACCTCATGTTTTATAATTAAATTGACCTTCATATTTATTTTTCCAGCTTAGTTCCAATAAATTATATAATTTCGTACATAATTTACATTTTACTGTTTTTTAAAAAATGTTATCTTATGTTTTTCTTTTTACTTGTACATGCATTTGTGTCTCTTAAATGTTGTTACATTTTTTTTTCCACATGTCTTTTTATTTCCATATGTTGCTTTTATATTTCTCTGTCTCCTATATTTATTTAAGATGAGTTGTCCTTATTGGGTCAGCTCCTCTCCTATTGGTCAACAGACATGAGGAAACAGTAATCATGTGCAGATCGACAAAGACAAGGAGGAAAATACTTAAAACTTTAAGCTAAATTGAGGCAGCACAAGCAGTTGATCTGCACATGATTACTGTTTCCTCCTGTCTGTTGACCAATAGGAGAGGAGCTGACCCAAGATGGACAGCTCACCTTATTTGCATAATGAGGCAGAAATGCATAAAGTAAAATAAAATCAGGAGACAGAGGAATGTAAAAGCAACGCTTGGAAATAAAAAGACTTGTGGGGGAAAATTACAAAACATAAATGCATAAAATTATATATATATATATATATATTTATTTATTTATTATAAATTTTTTTAACCAGTAAAATGTGAATTATGTGCTAAAATATATAATTTATTGGGAATAAGCTGGAAAAATAAATATGAAGTTCATTATACTATATATCATGAGGTAAAGTGCATTTTTTAAATTTAATTGGTATGCATTTTAAGTGTATTTATTTATTGGTCCATTTATATGACAGTTTCGGTCCTCCATAGTATTTCATCTTTATTCTCATGACTTTATTCTCATAATATTAGGACGTTATTCTCAGCTTTGGTGGTTAGGGGAGTCGTCCTGTAACCGGTGGGTTGCCGGTTCGGTTTCTTTGTTCTTTTTGTCTCTGTCATTGTGTCTTTGGGCAAGACACTTCACCCACCTTGCCACATTAGTGGTTGTCAGAGGGTCCGATGGCACTGGTGCATGGCAGCCTTACCTCTGTCAGCAGGGCAGCTGTGGCTACAATGTAGCTTACCACCATCAGTGTATAAATGGGATTGAAGTGTAAGCTCTTTGGAGTTAATAAAGCACTATATTAATTTATTCTATTTATATTATCACTTTATTCTTATAGAACTATGACTGTATTCTATTAGAATGACTTTATTTTCATACAATTTTCTATTATTATTATTATTATTATTATTATTACATCATTCTTGTAATAAAAATAATATCTTAGTCTGTCCGTAATACTTTGTCATACCATACAAACATGAACTGCCTCAGTGTAAATTATTAACAGGAGGAAGTTTATTTTAGTCTAAGTTTTATCCTTTGTTGATCTTAATTTCTGCTTACTCGACTTACAAACATTTTGTTATGTTGTCCATTATTACACATTAACATTTACCACCCTGAAACCGAAGGACAAAGTCCTGTGACATGAACATTCTAGAACTTTTTAAACACTAACGGACAATTTACAAGAAGTGCCAAAGGTATGGTTGGATGTGTCGTGTAAAAAAATGATGAGCTTTTATAATGCTCATAAAACAATGAAAATGTCCAGTATTGTTGAAAATAGAATCGCAAAGACTCTGAAGTCCAACATGTGTTTTGTTTGCAGCATCAATTACACTTTCCTTAATGCATTAAGGTTTGTTAGGGCTTGCCATATCAAATGAATAAGAGAGCAGAGGAATGCAATGCTTTGTAATTCACCTAAAAATGAATTTAAATACTTTGAGCTCAATACTCAACTGACTTTGACTGCTGTTCTACAGTCACATGATCTAGAGTGAAGAATCAAAGAGAAAAATAAGGAGGTTCTCTGGACGGTTTCTTCTTTTAATGAAACGTTTTGTCTCTCTTCCAAGAAACTTCTTCAGTCTGAGGAGTTTCAGGTGAACTCAGCCTTAAAAGCACTGCCTCCACATGGTGACAAACAGGTTGTTTACATGCAAAAGAGGACCATCAGCCAAACAATAGATCATTAATGCCTTGATTAACTACATTGTTCATGGAGGGTCATGTGCTCCATCACCTGACTATCTTTGGGGCCTTGATTCACACCTGCTCACAGGGGGCTGAGTCATACTTGCAATAATAGCAGCATTGTTTCATTAAAAGAAGAAACCGTCCAGAGGACCTTCTTATTTTTCTTTTTGATTTTAAAGAGGTTTCTAAACTTAAACCATTTCTTAGTGAACTTCTTCCTACAACCAGCTTATGTATATGCATTTGTCTTCTTTCAGACAATATTTCTGGTTTTCCTGAGGGACTCAGCCACAAAAGGCAGAGTGGTGCCAGTTCTTCTCACACTGGTTCAGAAGCAAAACAAAGACTGTTTTTAACTCATCATATCTCTGACGTAAAGTGCTCCAAAAATTTGACAATTTACAAAAATATATTTCTTCTCTTACTCATGATTCAAGAATTATTTCAATAGACCATATAGTTTTAACACAACCACTAATGCTAATTTTAGACAAGGTTATAATTTAGCCATTTTTAGACTTACAAAGCTGGAAACAGGCATAGAAGTAGCCGAAAACAAGTTTTAATCAATTCTGAAAGCTAAATAAAAATTTAAGATAGCCACCAGAGCTAATTTAAAACTGCAATAACTCAGACATTTTAAGACTGGTTGAGCTGAATTTGTGTGTGGTCATAGCTGTGAACCATCCCAGTCATATTTTGAATCCAAATCAAAAATCCAAGATGGCCACCATAAGGTTGGTATCTGAGACCTAACTAAACACATTCTGAATGCTAATCACAAGTTTAAACTAAACGATAACGCTAGCTTTGGATGAGCCTATAATTCAGCTGTTTTCGACACATAGTGGTAGCTGAACGATCCTCATCACATACTAAATTCAAATCAAAATTTCAAGATGGCCACCATAGCTAAACAGGACGACATATGGTAAACTTTTTTTATAGTTTCTCCAGGAACTACATTTTTTGTATATTGTCTAATGTAATTCTGTTTTATTGCAGCACATAGTCAAAAAACAGCTTACAGTACAAAAAGCTGCAGAAATTAGCACAAGCTATAGAGTGTTTACTCTTTTTGTGAAGCTGGCAGACTGTTCTGTATGTGTCACGCTTTATATCCTATATTTAGTAATGAGAAATTATACAGAAGATCAGTTTGTTTGACCCAAAATCAGCCAGATTTTTCTTCTGAATTAATCTTACAGATTAACGGCTGCTTTCTGTGAAATTAATTTGGAACATTCAAACCTTTTTATATTTATTTGGCCACATTAGAAAAAATTATATTGTTATTAGATGAGTAACTTCAGACTCCATCATCCCACAAGTTATGGCAAAAAAAGAAAAAAGAAAAAGCGGACATATTGTTTTCTTCTGACGTGGTTTTTCAATATAAGTCCCTGATATGTGGCCTTGATTGTGAATTATTTTGTAGTGCCATATTATTTGATACAACCAGAAAGTCATAATGTTATAAAGTTCTTATCTGCTAACTCTCACATTTTTGGCATCACACCAAATTTTTTTTTTACTTTGATTTTCTTGTTAATTTCTTTCACTTTTGAATAGCTTAGCTGTGAACTGTTGGAGACACTGACTCTGATCAGACTTGTGTTTTGAACAGCAGTTTGAATCTATTTCTTCATGTACATCACAGACAAAATTGGAAATCAGAACCGCCCTACATGACTGGGATCGTGTCTAAGTGTCTCACCTAAAGTGGACAGCACTCCACATGCAGTCCAGATGAGGAGGCAGGGTCCCACAGCTCCTGAGTACAGCAAAACAGATTTAGGTGAAATGAAGATTCCTGAGCCAATCATAGTCCCCACAATTAGAGAAATGCCACTCAGCAGACCAACCTGGACAAATGCAGGCAAAACAAACAAAACAAAATAGAAAATATAAAAACAGATGAAAGTTTCAGTACATGTGTTTAGTTTTTTTATTCAGTTTTTGTATCTCAGCACAATCATTAGGACAAAAAGGAGAATGATTAGACTAAAACATGCATTAACCTGATTACATGTCATTGCTTTACAACATCTCAAGTTTAGTCCATGTTCTGTAGATTAAACAACCAAATACTCTGTCAGTGTTCATAACTGAAGATCAAACTAAAGACAATGTTTTTGGGTAACCTGATGCTAATAAACAACATCCACTTAATGTAACAGCCTGATACTGTAAATTTATTACTTCTTCAGTTAAACAGATGCAATAAGACCAATAATATTATTATTTTAAGTCCTATAAATTGTTTACATTTGGAATAGTTGCATATATTTTTAGCTTTTTTCTGTTATTTATCTTTTGTGGAAAGTCATGTTGGTGTTTGGATTTCTGGATGCTTCTTGTCAAAAAGTTGTTTGCCAATAAAATGAATAGAGTTTAAATTGGGAAATGATTTGATGTAGACTGCTGTCAAATAGGACAATAACAGTGGGTGTCCTGCAAAATAAACTCAATTGAAGCTAAATTTTAAAAGTTTGAACACAAATTTTATTTTGGAATAAAAAACTTGAGTAACCCATATTTCATGTATTCCTCAAAAGCAACACACACACACACATCCTTGTACTTCCATCAAACTGAGCACTTTGTGTCGACTTCCATTTGTTTTTGTAACTGCACGCTTAACCCAGACATCTCCCTAACCCTAACCGTTACTAGTCTATTACTAACCCTAACCTTAAACAAAACTTAATTCACACCATACCTCTTGTGGTGGAAACCCCAGGGGATAAAACAGGTTCACCCGTCTTTCACCCTGGTCTCCGAAGGCCTCCTCAAAGAGGGACACTCTTGTTCAAACTGAGTTTAGACCTAAAGGTCATTTTAACTTTTAAAATGGACATTTTATTGTCTTTAATCCATTTATAACAAAATAATAATCTTATTTTATTATTATTTTTATGTTTCTCTTTTAACTAAAAGTTATTACCATTTGATAAATCAAAGATTAATATCAAGGTTACTTAATGAAAAGAATAACAACCTTTCTTTTTATTATACTTTATAAAAAAGAAAAAACACAAAAAGAACTTTATTTCAATGTTTCTTTATTTGTTGTTTGTAAACCATTGTTTAATCAATGTTTTAATCCACAGTAATGTGAATATATGTTTTTCTTTTTATTCCTCTTTTTATTAGATTAAAGTCTGATTACTTATAGATTTTGTACATTAGTGAATGTTTTGATTGTGTAAATAAATGATCTTGTTTATTATTAGATCAAATTGAAATCACTTGTCCAGAAATCTTTATTGAGTGTTGAAATACACTGTGAAATACTGATAGGTACATTTCTTGAAAAAGAAAGAACCCATGAATAATTTCCTCAAAACCTTACGTTTTGTGAAGTGTAGTTGACCTATGGTCTCTTACACTCTAAACTTAACTAGCAGAGAGCAGTAGAACTGCAAAAAAAACAGAGGATGGGGAAAATTTCCTAATTTTCCAAAAATGACCTCACTATGATGGTTAAAACATGAGGTCCTCACTCTGTAGCAGAGACAAGTAAACACACACACACACACACACAATATGTTAATGGACTGTGACCTGCACATCTGATTTCCTGACTTGTGAAAATTTGAAATTAAGCTTTCACTCAGCCACAATTTTTAAGTTTCCACATTTCTTATGTTTTTTTTTCCAAATAAAAACAATCTATACTGAACATGTTTGTACTTTTACTGTTTGCAGATCAGCTAGAAAGTCGGCTTGACCTGCTGTATTCAGAGATTTTCAATTCAAATGGACCCTCCTTTTTTCTGTCTTTCAGTAGGCATACAGAATTTTAACAAAAAAGCACTGAGCAGAAAAAAATGAAGGGATGTTTAATAATTGTAATATTTAACTGAACAAAGAGTCTCTTTTATGGCAGTTCAAAATGTTAGATAAGACTCCAACTAGACTTCCAGTCCTTGTTCTTAAAAACATTTCATCTCTTTTATCAAAGGAATTCCTAAAATAAGTCCATTTTGGGCTCTGTTTGTTTGTTCAGGCTGTGAGTTTGTTCACATAGATGTTAACATGGTATTTTCAACATTACCATTCTGGTTAATGATTCATTAATAATAGCCAAATTATTTACTGAGACCTCATCAGTCTCCTTAAATATATTTAAGGGCTCAGGAAACTTGGAGGACCTCGACAGCACCTCTGAGTGGATGATTGCACAGTTAATTTGCAGAGACATTTGTGGCAGCAGTGCCTGGTACCAAGCCTTAACCCCTTTAGTTCAAAAGGTTCAGATGATGGAAATCTGTGGTGTGAACATCTAACGATGCTCTTTCTCAGAGACCCTCTTTATGCAGCCAGCTACTAGACACTTACATCTTTGTGAAGCACTGTGGCCTTCTCTGTTTGTTTGTCTTTGGTGTGGTCACTGTGGTCAGTGTGGCCATTCTGCGACTCCTTCCTGATGCCGTCTGCTGCCATTTCAGTCAACTGGAGATCGGAGGAAAAAAATGATTGCACCAGTTCATTTTTAGAGTTTGAATCCTCTTTGCAAACATTATCAAAGATTATCACACAGGTCACAAGTTAATGTTTAAAGGGACCACTGTTTCCTGCTACCAGTAAAAAAAGAAATCTGCTCAGACTAAAGAGTCACAAAAAATAACAAGACTAATTAAAATCCACACCCCCAAAATAACAAATTCTTTACATTGTTGTCCCTGGAATAGGGCTGATTTCACTATTGTAAAAAGCACAGATATTAGTTTATCTTTAGAATATGGAATCTCAGCCTCATAAAGTGAAATTTTCCAGTGAACAAAATCAGGAAACGACAGTCAGGTAAAGCGTTCTCAAAACACACCAAGGCTCTGATTTAAGGTGGAAACCTCGCAGTAAATGGACAGACTATAGAAAGTCAAAGAATTTATAAAAGTCACAGTTTGTCTAGAGATTTATCATAACTTTCAATATATTTTCTACCAACATTTCTAAATTAGACTGACATTGTGTGATAATAAAACATATCTCATAAAGTTCAGTCACCCTGATCATTTATGCAAATTTAGGCAAGGCAATTTATTTGTAAAACACATCTCATACCAGAAGGCAAGTCATGCTTTACAGATTAAAAACAAGTTAACATGAACAAGGCAAAACTACCAATGCACACACACAAACAAAACACAAGCTAAAATACAATATTAAAGCATTTAAAAGCAATTATTAAAAGCAGTACAAATTGTTTAAGAGCAATTATTTAAAATAGCAAATCAGAATGTTTTTATTTTAGATTTAAATAAGATCCGACTCAAATCTGAGGTCTTTAGATGCAGGATTGTAAATAAATGCCGAATTATTCCACTCAATCAGAAATATTCAGCTTGTTATGTTATAGATTTCCACAATAAAATACTATGCATGCATTTAAATTTTACATATTTTTCCATCATGCATTTTAAAACTGTAAAGACATGAATTCTTATTTAGAGAAACAGTCCAGAATAAACTAAAACAGGAGGAGTGTTATACAATCACTAAAACTGAGAGTTTGGGAAACACATAGATATTCCTTCACTCACCAGAGTAATGTTTAACCTTTCTTTGAGTTAATGTATAGTCAAACAAGCATTCAACAAGTAAAAATGCAATAGATTTGAGACTCTGCCAAAATAAAATCATTAAAATAAAATAAAAATGTTTCACTTACTTATATCTTGATGGAAACTCTATAAACTTTCAGTGAATTGTCACAAAATTCGGACACAGTGATGTGCTTGCACAGGTGATGCCAAGAGAAAGTTAAACAGAGAATAGCAGGAAAGTCCAATCCAACTGAAAACCTGGGACTCCATCAGCCTGAACACACTCCCCTGATGGGATGTTCCTGGATTGGATTGGTTGTCCTGAACAGAGCTGGATGGAGGGTTTACCTTATTGCAGGCTTCCTGCACAATGCCCTTTTTGATGAAGATATACGACACCACGGATGTTGTGTGCTTGTACATTTGTGTGTGTGTTTCCTCTTCCTCTCCCCCCCCCCATGATCTTTTTAGAAGTCTGTACCTGTAAGAGAATTTGACACTTCAATGCGACAGTTACATCTCTTACCAAATGACATGATCAGATAAGGACAAATAAAGGAATTTCTGCAATCATTTTAATTTTCTGACCAGCTATATTTAGTGGCTGAAACTGAAGCCTTTCATGTTGTTTTATCCTCGTCTTTCTTTTATAAAGCTCCTTGAATGTGAGCAGTAGCTACATTTGCGGTTGTAATCTGCTCGCACAAGAACACTTTGACATCTGAACTCAGTAACCCCGAGAAGAAAAAGAACAACATGACCAAGTTTCAGACACATTCAGAGGGGGTGGGCTTAAGAGATGACTGATTTCATTTACAGCCGTCTTGGTAAGCCAGTTTAAGAAGAATTTAACTCATTATATTTATTCACTGTTTCAGTCCAGGGAGACACCTAAGACAAGTACACTCACGGCCTTTCAATTATTCTACAAAAAGGATTTAGCTGTAAAATCAATTTATAGCTAAATCCCACATGTCATATAGACAAAGGGTAAATAAAAGTTTTACAAAAAGTCTAAAAATAAATAATTCTGAGAAGTGTTTCAGCTGCAGCCAGGTGGAGCTGTGGAGTACTGGAACAAACCCTGACATAAGGGATTGATCTTTTAAGGCTCATAATAAGCAGTATTTTGTGATGCATTGGGATCTACATTTATTTATGACGGCTTCTGGTTTGTTGTAATCCACTTAATCTAAACAATGTTCATGTGTGCATGTTTTTTTTTCAGTCATTTTGGCATCAGGCAACATTGCACATTGTTGTTTACCATTTGTCCAATTTCACAAACGTGCATTAATAACAGTAAAAAGGTCAATAAGAACTGATGCAGGTTATTTCCAAAAACTGTATTAAATTGATTTTCATCTATTTTTGTTGTACATAAGTGTAGATATAATATCCTATTCATGAGAGCTGCTATATTGTAATTTTAGAGTCAGTGTCTGTAAACAAAATATGTGGAGCTTAAAGTTACAACTACACACAAACATTGTGTCACATCCCCTTTAAAGCATCAAATGAAAAATTACCCACTAAAGGCATTGGGAAAATATGTACTAAACAAAGCACAAACAATGAGGAAATTTGGTTTGGCTGATCATTGCATGTCATTATTGTAAATGAGAATTGGTTCTCAACTAACTTACTTGTTAAAATAAAGGTTTAAAGTTTTTTTTTCCCTTTAGCAGAGCCACATTTGTTAAAAAAAAACATCTGTGGGTTGAGCAGTAGGGCTGAGTGTATAATTCTGTTATTGACTCTTGTTTGGTGCTTTTTATTATTTTTTTGATTGGGTGTGTGAAGTATACCAGTTTGGCAATTTAATCATTTAACAAACTGGAGCTTTGGTGGAAGAACCATATACAGCCACAACAGCCTGGCACCTTTTCCTCAAGCTGCTCACCAGCTTGATCACACACACACTGCTTTGGGATGGCATACACACACAACCAGCCAATGTGAGCCAGCCAATGTGGTTTTGCTGATCTCACTGGAACAAGCAGTATTTCCAAGGTGACCTCACAGGTGTTCGTGGTCAAGGTGAGGACTCTCACCTCCCAAACTGGTGGTCTCCGATAAACCCTGCTCTGTGGGGTGAGCGTTGTCGTCTTGAAGTGTTGGTGGATATATGAGATTGTCACTACAGGTGCTGTTGGGGTAACAGAAGCTCAAAACAAGAGTCATTAGCATAATGTTGTTTGAGACTGGCAGAGATTTGCTAGTTTTTTGTGAGCACAAGCTATGGGGTGCCAACTTTCCTTATAAATGTGGAGCCATTTAAGCTTCCCAACGATATAAGATTTATTGGCAATAAAAAAGTAAAAAACGCCAAAGCAAAATGTTTCTCACTATAAATCTTCCGGTCGGTAGGGGGCGGTAGTAGCCAGTATCTATCTCACTAACTACGTAAGTTCCGCCAAACGCAATGTCACGAAGTAGAATGGTTGAGAGAGAAAGTTAAACTTTTAAGAGCATAAAAATTTAGTAAATTCGTCATGAACACCGCGCTAAAACACTGGAAGGAGGCAGCTACTATCATTTTAGCCGCAGGACACAAGCTCGGCGCCGACAGTGTATCGTCTCGGACTCCGCAGGTCAGCGGCTCACACCTGCCCCACAAGTCCCTCTTTGATTACCATGTTTTGTTGCTCAAACGAAGCTCAAAGAGCGGATTTATGCCCAATGCTTATGTGTTTCCTGGCGGTATGGTCGATCCCTCGGACTTTTCCAGCGACTGGTTGGATATCTTTAAACCTTTCACTAGCTCTCCCAGTTTTGGTTTAAGAAGCGTTAAGCAACCCGCGGAGAGCAGACCCCCGATATTCGCGACTGACCGGGTCAAACTGGGCTCTCCTGTCCCGGGAGAGGTGGCCCTGAGGATCTGCGCCGTGAGGGAGACGTTTGAGGAATCCGGCGTGTTGTTGGTTGTGTCGAAAAGAGAGGAGAAGCGTTTGTTAAAAGGCGTAGAGGACAGCTGTGACGTTCAGCATTACTCGGAGCACGACGTGTGCAGCAGTGAGCTCACAAAGTGGAGAGCTTTGGTGAACCAGAACCCATCCAACTTCATCAGGATGTGCAGGGAGCTGGAGATCCTGCCCAACATCTGGGCTTTACACGAGTGGTCCAACTGGCTGACTCCTAAAGGCAGATATGGTACAACGAGGTTTGACACCGCTTTCTTCATGTGCTGCATACAGGAGACACCGAGGACACTACAAGATGAAAAGGAAATTGTTCGCTTTCAGGTGATACCAGATCCCAGGATTCTTTAAAAGGACAAACACATGCCAACCTACGAACAACTTTAGAAGGAGCAATAAAATAATTTAAAGTGCCTGTGACATCAATTGTTTTGTAATAAGCATAAATGCATTTATTAAAAGATGATGTTGATCACGAATTGCAAAAATAACAATTATGCGGTTGAGATGATTAGTTATATTTCCATGTGCAGTCACAGGAAGCAATGACAAAGGGGAATTTATGCAAATGAACTAAGCAGTTCTATGGCTAACAACACAGACTGTAGAGAAGAATCTAATATTTATTTAGATTATTTTGAGTCATTATCCAAGAGATATGAAAAAAGGCCAGAGTTCAAAATATTGTTTCAATAAACAAAGACCAGAGTTCTCTTTCTTAAGGAGCTCCCGTTTGATGTCACTTCCTGTCTCACTTTAACTGAGACAAATTCAGGAAAATACTTCAGTTATGTGACAAAATGTGTAAAATCCTGTATTATGCCAAGTTTCCTAAATATAGTTTATATGTATAGTTTTCTTTGACTTTTTGTGTTTGAAGTATATGCATGTCACAGGCACTTTAAGTTTATAATACTGATGTTGTGTTGGATATGACTTCAAATTTTGCTTTAAAAATTAATGTTTATATGCAGTTACACTTATTTGTCCATTTGGTGCTCAGCAGGAAATATGTCATCTAGAGTTTTTTAATGAATTAAAATCTGTCCACTGGTTCATGATATATTTTACTAACACAAATGAACACACATTGACTGTTACATACACTCACCGGCCACTTTATTACGTACACCATGCTAGTAACGGGTTGGACCCCCTTTTGCCTTCAGAACTGCCTCAATTCTTCGTGGCATGGATTCAACA
>JARVJO010000164.1:12815571-12832886 GCA_031762555.1 Cynodonichthys magdalenae | reverse complement strand
TTTCAGTACTTTTTGCACAAGTTGCTGATCTCTAACAAGGAGCTTAATGGCAAAATTCACAACAGGTGTTTGATCCTTGAATCGACCAATAAATGTACTGGTTCAATTAGAGCTGGTGTTTAAACAGTCATCCTCATGTTATTTACATTTTGACATAATGAGACCAAGACGACATCTAACAATGGATCAACAGTAGCTTGCCATTTTGATGCTTCAAACAGGATGTTCTCAGATGGAAGTGGCCACTGAGTTTAAAGTGTCACATAGTGTCATCAGCAGGTTGCAACAGAGATACTGAGACACTGGATCAGTCACATAAAGGTGTAGAAGTGGATGGCCTTTGGCGCCATCCGATGCTGATGACTGCGACATGGTGAACAATGCCCTGAGAAACTGGATGATGAATGCCACTCAACTCCAGGCACGTTTAAGGAAGGTGAGAGGCACCCAGGTGTCACGTCGGACCATTCAAAACCGTTTACATCAGCATGGTCTGCGTGCTAGACGACCTGCAAGGGTACCTGACCACGACACTAATGATGTGTGAGACATCAAGGAGAGCTCTATGCATCAGCCACTGCTGTCACCAGACAAGCTTTTGGTGGTGGTGGTGTTACAGTGTGGGCAGGTGTGTCCAGTCGGTGCAGAACTGCCCTACACTTTGTGAATGGTACAGTGACAAGCCCATACTACCTGAATAACATCATTAATCCAGTGCCCCTACATGAACAACACAGGCCTGATTTCATCTTCATGGATGACAATGATCCAGCTCATCAGGCCAAATCATCAGTGAATTGCTGTTGGAGACTGGTGTACCTCAAATGGAATGGCCTGCACTTTTTCCAGACCTAAATCCCATTGAAAACCTGTGGAATCAGCTGAGTCGCCTTGTAGAAGCTCGTAACTCTGCACCCCAGAACCTCAATGACCTGAGGGCTGCCCTTCAAGAAGAGTGGGATACCATGCCTCAGCAGACAATAAGTCGACTTGTGAACAGCATGAGACGTTGTTGACAAGCTGGAATTGATGCTCAAGGGCACATGACGAGTTATTGAGACGTTGACATTTTTTGTTGTGGTGTACCCACCATTGTTAACTTTTGTTTAAATAAATTGTTTGAGATGATGATGTATCACTGTAGCGTGAACTTTTTACATTTTGCATAATCTTCACCTGAAAGCCAAATATCCCTAACTTTTTGTGAGTAGTGTATATTTGTTTAAAACTGTCTCTTTCTTACATTTTAGATCAAGTGCTTCAAGACTTGTGTAGGTAACACTGACACCTATAAATTGAGTTAAATAAATGTGTGTGTGTGTATGTAGGTATGTGTGTGTATATATATATATGTGTATATATATATATATATATATATATATATATATATATGTGTATATATATATATATATATATAATATATATACTGTATATATAAATATATTTATATAATGATGAAAGTAAATAGGTTGTGGAACAGCACCTCAATAATTTTTTTTCCTTCTTTCAGGCAGAGTCAGGGTTCTACACCTGCTTTTACACTTTTTCAAATGTCAAGATTATTTTACTCTGACAACCATATTTGAACCTAATGACACTGTTGAACAAATTCAAATGAACAATGTTCACCATGAATGAAACCTGGTTTTTTTTCGCTAGACACTACAGCACTAATGTTTCCCAAATACAAAGGAGTATGTTTTTAAAAGCCATGAATCAAAAAGGAATGGATTATATATATATGCATGGCTGAGGTATATTTTGAAAATACTAAGAGCAAAGTATTACTATGAAATGAGCAAAAACATCTGCAGGTTCAAGACCAATGTCATAAATTGAGAGAAACTATAATCCAGATTAGGAGGGCCTTAAAAATCCTAGGATTAGCAGTGTAATGCACACTAATGCATCTTTTAATGGAGCACTCATCTGTCTGGCTTTCACTTTCATCATATGGAATCAATGTTTTTAGGTGGTAAAATGGAGCCAGCTGGCACTCGAGTGCAGTAACTTTAAGCAATTGTTTCAGACTAGCTCTTATAACTTTGTCTGTCTTTTTGATAATCTAAAGAAAAAGCATGAGTAGATAAGGTCCAGATAACATTTTGGCTTTGCAGTTACCATCTGTTACTGAATAGAATCATTGATTTTAATAAAAATAAAGAAAAAAAATGTTCAAATCTAGCCCTCTGTCAGCCTGGATGAAGGTTTCAAAGTTCTTTATGCTGTAATACTAACCACCAGCTTGGCTAAACTCATTAAAAACACCACTTAGCACTGATAGGATGTTTATTTACCAGTTCTGACATGATTCTAACTTGATGTCATGTTACTCATGCAGAAAGAAAGCCACGGATCATATCTGGACACAGATTCCGATGCTTTCAGCTACTTTTCAGTGGTTTGGGAAGTCTGAGTTCTGAAGAGCGGTGAGAAGATGAGTTCAGAGAAATGGGCTGTTGGAGGAAGAATAAGTAGGATTTATTTAGTTAGAAATGGAGAAGCGAGCAGAGAGGGAGCAGCCAGGAAAGAAGTATGTCTTTGTTGAATTATTGATAGAGCTCATCCACTGTGTGGCCTCGAACACTGAACAGCATGCAGCGGTGAGGTGAACTGTGACTCACAACTTCACCAAGAAGCAGACTCTCTACTTAACCTTATGTACACACAGCTGAGTTAGCACTGCAATAGCTGTTCTTCTAAATTAATATCTTTAGTTTAAACTTGTTTATAAACCAGATTTTTATGCAAAAATTCAGTGAAACCATTTATAATCCTATTTACAGTGGTGGGCACAATTCACTAATAGTGGAACTAGCCTTCTCATTTAGCGAATAAGATTTATCCCTGAGATTGGAAAATGTTGGCAGACAGAATAACTTCTGCTGAATTAGGTTCTGCTAATTTTAATTTTCCACAAAAAATTGTGAGTGTAAATCTTCTATTTTTGTGCCATTTATCCTGAATTAAATAAAAACTGACCCCACTTACAAAACCGTGAACGTGTCAGACAGTGTTTATAGCATGTAGCATCTTTAGCATTTAAAATTCAAGCTTCAAAAATAAATAATAATAAAACAATTAATATTTAAGTAATTATTACAAACATTTACTACATCTGTTTAGCAGTTAGCTTTAGCTTCCACTAATTTTATTTTATTTTTTTATCTGTTTAGCGGTTTAGAGTTAACAGGGCTATGATTCTTATTTAGAAGATCAGTGGTTAGTGAACCTAACATTTTGGTTACCTGTGCTCACTACTACCTATTGGTTTCCCACATACTGTGAACATGTTCTAAAACACGCATTCCCTATATGTTTTGCATATGTACTATGGTATTTTAATGTTTCCTCATGTGACCACCACATGCAGTTTTTCTATAAGTGACTGCACTGACCAAATGGAACGATCCTGGAGGCTGTATTCAGCCCAAGATCCACCAGTTGATGAACATTGTCCTGCTCACTGTGAACTTTGTATTGATTGCTGTAAATGTGATGCAGTTTCCAGCAAAGACAGAGCGCCTGGTAATGTGTGTGTGTTTTCTACGGCGTTTCCAGTCTTTGGCCTGAGCTGTATCATTAAGAGACACACATTAAAGTGCTATTGATCTTTTTATTCAACTCTCGAATAAGCATATTTCCTTTGAAGCTTTTAAGGTTCAGCCTTCAAAAACGTTTAAAAAAAAGAGCCTGGATCTTTTTTGAACAGAAATTGCAATGAACAGCCTTTCATAAAAGCGTGAATATTTTTTAAATTGTAGAACAAAACTCTTTGATGTGCTATGGTGCACGTGTAGCTTCCTCCCCAAACTGGGCAGAGCTACCTCTAATTTGATCACATCAAACCATATAAGATGAGCTTCAGATAACCCAGAAGGTGCTTTGTGTGTATGAAAAGTGATATATCTGAATATGACACACCAGCCAAAGATGCATGTTGTTTACGACTGGCTGTTCACTTTAAGTCAGTCTTACAGCATCAGTCTTCTTTCTAAGACCCGGGCTTCGTTTCATTGTCCACTTCACAGAAAATGTCTGATTCTAAAACAAGTCCAAAGTGCTCAGCTTTTCATCCTGTTTTTTGTATGTGAAGGAGGTACTTGTTTGTTGGCTCCTCTCTCTCTCTCTCTCTCTCTGAAGCACTAATGTAATCCTTTGTCATGTACAAGAAAAAAGAACGAAGCTTTGACTCGAGGAAACGTTAAAAAGAAGTCCTTTACCTGGCTCTTAGACAAACTCCACAACAGCAAGATACCTGCAACAATGTGGAGCTGCTGTTTGTTATTTATTTTTAACTCTCATTACGTAAGAGTTTTATGTCAGCATGTGCGTGCTGCTACCACACACAAAAAGATGAACAGAAAAGTAGAATGTTTTTGTCCCTGTCTGATTTGCTTCAGGGAGTAAAAAAAGACCTGCCTAAAGGCTTTACAGTCTGGTTTTGTGTATTTGTGTGTTGGAGGGAAGATAAGCCTCTCCGATGTCAGAGGTCATTCCATCTTGGTCAGTCTCCATGACACTGAGAAGAACTCTCTTAGTGGACCAAATCTCAGGACTCTTAAACAGGTTTGTGTGTCAGAAGGGGAATTTGAACTTGCTTCTGGAGACAGATGGTTGTGTGCAGTTACGCTGAGAGATCAGCTTGGCAGGATGTGCATTAGCAGATTTAGACTTTTAAAAGCTGAGGTAATATAGTAATGAAATACATTTATTTCTAAAAGATATTTTGTGACTTATTAACGGAGTTTTAGATACAGTCTTATAGCTTATACATTGTGATAAGTTGTAATCATTTATTTTGACCAGTAAGAGAATCAACAGGACTATTTAACATGCTTCACTGCAGCAGTATGAACACATTTTATTTCAGAAATGTAGAACTGTTTTAGAGACAAGGACTAGGCTCAATATGAAAGCATTGCTTTGACACTGAAGTGGCCCATTTTGTCTACATGCTGACATGAGCCACAGTGCTGTGAAAAAACTGCATGTGTTAAACATACAAGACTGATATAGAACTGGTTTCCTGCGCTTGATTTAAGTCTTTTGAACGCGTCCTCTTTCACTTCATTAACAGAACTTAAGTAATTTTTTTTGAGGCTCTGTAATTTTACCAAGTATTTCTTAAATCATAACTTTTACTTTTGTTTTATTACATTCAAAACATAAAAATTACACTTTTACTTCTTATTGGAGAAATTGTGATTTTAAACATCATGGCTCATTTAGTTACAAGTTATATATCGCTGTTGATCTGTGTTTGTTTATTAACTTAGACTTTTGCAAGACTTGTAAATGCTTGTGCTCAGGAATGTAAAATTTCTAAGACTTTTTATGTAGTTTGAGCTACATTTATGACCCGCTGTTAGACAAGTTAGTTTATATAGATAAACTGGAAATAACACCTAACTAGAGAACAGGAGGTTGAACATAGTCATATGTCAGCAGGTCACACTCAGCTCCTTTGTAAAAGACACTTTTAAAGGCTCAACATCTGTACAGAGAGTCAGTTCATGCTGCTGGCATTGAATGATAGTACTTTGTCTGTAAATATACTCCTTGCTGCAAGTAAAATAGAGTTCAGCAATTCTTGTGTCAAGTGTCTTGATAATCAATTTATCCAACAGTTCTTTACTTTACACACAAATTATATTACAAATTACAATACATGGAGTCTAGTGCAGAAATTTGTATCCTTATTTTATATTTTATCTTTATATTCTTTTTGAACCTGTTCAGTTTTCTCTATGACGTTTTTTTTTAACTGTCAGAATTTGCGACGAAACAGCCAAACAAGGTCATTACACTTTGTGCCACACTACGACACAAACATGTAAGGCTGGATGGACAAGTCTTCTCTAGTTGATATAATTTTATTCATTTGAATAATAGAAAAGTTTTTGCACCGCTTTAATGTCATAAATTCAAAGTGGATGAGACAGCATCAAAACGACTTCATCTGAGACACTCCTTAGAAAATAGGCAAAAGAGGGCTTGTGGAGTTACAATAAATAGAAATTCAGACTAAATCATTGCAGTTTCACTTTATATAGACCCCAACTGAATGATGTAAATGTGAAAAAGAAGATGTTAACAGAACCATTTGAATAATAAATATTTGGATGCAGAATATACATTTATTAGCTTACTTTCAGTGGACTGCCATATTAGGTCTCCTCTCAGTGTCTGGTAACCTCCTGAGGGAGACACCAATGAGAAATCCTGTTCAGATATCTGAACCACCTTAACTATCCTTTCAATGCAGAGGAACAGCAGCTCTATTCTGAGATCTCCTCAGATGACACTCCTCATCTTATGTCTAAAGCTGAGCCTGACCATCCAGAGGAAGCTCATTTCAGCTGCTTGTATCTCAGCTCCATCTTTTTTTTTTTTTTTTTGTTTGGTCATGATCCTTATCTCATGGCCATAGGTGAGCATTTGATTTTCCTCTTTTGACTTCTGATACAAACCCAGCCCTGCATCAGTGGTGCCCACACACACCAACAACCACTGGCTGCATTGACATCACACACTCGCTTCAAAGCTCTGCTCTCCACTCCACTTAGTTTCACTTCATTTCACTCCAAAAGCCTGAAAGTCAACAGATAACTGCAGAGGGCGGGACTGCACCAAAACCCAAGCCTCCCGATGGGAGAGTTGATTTATTTACTTTTATTTACTTATTATTTACTTTTGATATTTCCACTTACTCCAAATTCTTGATCTTGAGTTAGAATAAAATAAGCTTGTTTTTATTTCCCCCTTCACATACTCAGATGTTTTTGATGATCTAGGCTGATAAGGTGGGTGGCACACACGGTTTACATGCAGCCTAACTCTGGCTGCTTCTTTGGACATCACCCTGATGCTCATCCAGATATAAAGGAGAGAAGCATCTGAAAATGGAAAGGGCTTCAGTCCCCACATTCAGCCTTTAAGCTGCTTTAGAGGATTGCCGGATATTTTTTCTCTCCCTCGCTCTAAAACAGACAGCTGATACTGGCTCTGAACCAGAACAGGAGGCTCTGAGCTTTCAGTGTGAGGCCAAGCTGCTTTTGTCTTGGCTTTCTAATCTACTCTTGGGAGACACGTGATGGTGGAACCTGGTGCCAGGAAGTTCCTGCTACTCCATGCTGGCCATGTCAATTGGGCATCTGTCCACAGCTGTCCAGGTCAAACTAAATGTTTATCTGAATCACAGAGTGTGCACTGATGTTTATCATTGTGACATAACTGACTGGACTGGAAATTGTAGCACGCATTAATGTTTTAGTTGTAGCAGGTGGGACGGAAGCTGTTCTCTGATTTACTGAATTACTCATGAATAAATCTATTACTATATTTTGAATTTCATGGAAACTGAAAAAAAAAGCACATAAAGTAGAATCCGAAATTATTTTATGATCCCTTAATACAATTCGTGTAATGTTAATATTTCAAGAAGAACTTCATTCAGCATTTCAATGGCACAAAAATGCCTCATTTATATATTCATTCATTGTTGCATAAAAATGACAACATACAGTATCGGAAGCAGCTGGAGCTCAGGATGAAGAGCTGTTATCTTTCAGCTGGAACCAACATTCACTGTTGGTCTACATTCAATTCAACATGTAATGTTCTGTCACTTCAGTGTAATCCTCTTTTTAAATCACTTTGATTTAAACTGCCTGTGAAATGAAAGTATCCAATATGTTACTTCACTCAAACATTCTACAGCTTTACTTGAACACAATCGTTGTCCAGTAAATGTAATACTTCAACAAATTGTATTTCAAGCTCTAATTTTGCATCTGCAAAATACCTCCATCTTCTGGATGACTAGAATGACTACAACACTTTTATTTTTGAGGATAGGGGTGGGGGGAGGTGCTGCAAATTCGACTTTTTTGAGCTTTATATCAGGTTTTAATGTCATTCTCTCATCAAAAGCTTACCCGGAATGATGTTTGAGGAATCCTTGAATCCACTGTGGTAGCCATGGGGAGCTGCCTAAAGACTTGCTAGTACAAAGCACCGCCTATTTGTACAAAACTCCAACCTGGAACTCAGTCTGCAGCTGAGTTCCCGCCCAGAGCACCCCTCCGCTGAAGTATTATTGTGAAAACATGCTGAAGTGGGAGTGTTAGAAACAGTAGAAGGTTCTAAAGTGACAGAAGGCAATTTCAAAGTGTTTAAACAGTCTATGATGCAGTCAGTTTTATTTTTGATATAAACAGTATTTACATAACAACTGAATTTTACTTGAATATGGTTTAAATTTGAATTATGTGCCTGGAAAACACAAATCCTCCTACCAATAAATAAACATATATTAGAATCTCGATTTTTGACCATTTAAATGGAAAAGTCTGTAATGTTTCTAAATCTTATATTTAATCACCTTGTGGCAGAAATGCCATGTCCCAATCTAATAGGATTGAAAGGAAACTTGTACTTGGTTTTAGCACAATACTAATTGATTTTTTATTTTTTTAAATCAATTTGATAAAAAAAAGTAAAACAGAAAATTAAGGATTTAACAATTCTCAACAGCATCTGAATAAAGATAAAATAGGATGCTTTTATAACAGTCACAGAGCAGAGACACTTGCCACTTAAGAAACGCCAGTCTTTGTCAGTTGGAAGGATATATCATTAGAAAAGTCAGTTTGATCAGTCATCAAAATTTTTCTATTGTTATAAATTTTCCACTGAGAGTTGTTTTGTTGCTACTGGATGCTTGAATTCCCCATTTTTTGTCTATTCTAAAACTGTAAAAATTTTATTAGAAAACGTACAATATTTTCAAATATTTTTCCTCACCTTCATGAGTCCATCTTTCCAATGCCAGTGACAGAATTGTCCTTTTTGTGATGCAGTTTCCACTCTCACCACAAAGTGGCGCTTGTTTATGAAGAATTCTTCACCGGACATTTCCGAAAGTTACCGGACAAAGCCGAAATGAACCCCGGAAGCATGTTTGTTACTGGTCAGCCTGTTGTTTGAGCGATGTGTTCTCTCTGCCGATGTGCGGCTGTGCTGCCTTTGAGTTTAATATAAACGGTACATCAGATGAATTGAGAAGGAGTTCCCCACGTAACAATTAAGGATACTTACGGTATGCCATTCAACTCTTATCCATAAGTCACTCGCTAACAGTGGTAACATGTTAGCTTTGCTAGCTTTTTTTTTTTTTCAATGGCTAGTTAGCCAGTGAGATTTAGCTGCCAGCTAAGTACTAAATGTAAGCGGCTGGTAGTGCCCGGTATGTTTTTTGTTTGTGTGTCTGTCACGACCTTTACAGCTATCGTTGTAACAAGAAGGGAATACAGCATAATGGTTTTGCTAATTGATTTAAACTATTGGTTTTTGGCTGTCGAATGAAAAGGTTGTATTAGTGATCTGTTTATTTTGATGAAATCTAAAATCTCAGCCACTTCCTCTTATACAGGGTTTGAAATTGATTTTGTTTTTTTTCCTTCTGGTAAACAAAAAAAAAAAGAAACGATAAAACCAACATAATTAGTGTTGGTTTCAATTTCCAAAATTTATTATTCAGATTATTTTGTCTCCCTATTAAAAAATGATTGACCAAAAACCAGAAGGGACAACAAATTGATTCACTGTTAAAATAATTTCTGTGTCATGACATTGTTTAATTGAATGTTGGGTGTGTTTCATGTCAGTTCTTGGTAAATCCTGTGTCACACCCAAAGGAAGGCATTTTTGTTGATTTTAAGTAGTTGTTTTTTACACTAAGTCACTACCATGGAGGTAAGGTCACTACTGATTTTTTGTTCATTTGAAATCCATGTGTTCATGCACGACATATGTAACACAAACAGCTCCTGTTTTCAAATTTTTTTCATAGGTTTTCTAACATGACTAAGATTTGATAACTACTTGCTGACTGAAAAAAAAAACATTTTACTTGAGTTTAATATTCTTGATTGAAGATAGGAGCAACTACATGTTTTCGCATGAGTCAGCCTGCGTTGTTTCCTGCTTTTGTGCTTCGGGGAATGTGCATCACACGTTTTGTAAAACTGATATTAGGAATATTGCACCTTCACTTGCCTCCTTCAACAAAAAGGAAATGGACAACTTTTTGTCCTCCATTTGTCTCTCAAGTAAAAGCTAGAAAGCTAGTTTTTCTTCTTTCTGGATTTGTCCAATGAAAAAGTCTTTAGGAAGACTGAGAATCAGCAGTCAGTGGGTTATTATTTACTGAGCATTTACTTTATGCATTGTTTGATGACTTGGTAGCTTATTTGTCCCTACATTATTAATCCTCAGATCCTTGTGTTCAAAATAAAAATAATGTAAAAATCTATTCCAGGCTCCAAAAAGCTAAAGCGTGTTACAGCAGAGTCAGGCTGTGTGCCATCAATATAAGTGTCTTGTATCAATATAAGTCTCGTAATGGCAGCTCGGTACAGAATATTAAGTTGGCTCCTAAAGAAGTTAGCATATTAACTCAGAGCATCAGTTACATCACAACTAGAACACTTATTTTTCCTTATTTGAGAAAATATAATCAAGAACACTTGGGAGAAAAAAAAACGTTTTTTTATTTTTCATTTTCTTAACTGGGTGGTTTGGTTCAATATCTTTAAAAAATAGTTATTTACTAAATCACTGTCTCAGATTGTAGTATTTTATTTTACCAACTCAACTAATATGAAAGTAGGAGCAAGACAAGCGTGCTTGTTCTTGTTTTCAGCAGGAGTTAACTCATGTTGGCAATCAAACTCGTCATCTGATAACAGTAAATCACTGTGGTAAAATCCTGTTCTTAGTAAAAGAGCCGGTGTTTCATGCTAAAATTTTTGAACATCAACCTTGTAGCTGATCCTCTAAAGTGGTCTAGGCTGGTTGACATTGTGGTGAGTAATGGTTGTGTGTGTCAGAAAAAATGAAAAGGGCTGACAGCTGGACAAGAGCTCGGTGAAACTTAAATTGCCAACTCCCCCATCCTTTATTGATTACACAAAAAAATCAATATTGTAATTTTGAGCTCTTCCTCACACTTCTCTAGTTTCTTGTTAGGAGACTTCTTAACATAAAAGAGGCATTGCTTATTAATTTCACACCGTAGGTTGTTTTGTAAGTGAACATATAAACAATATTCATGCTCATCTGAATAAATAAAATCTTTAGTAAACCACTGTAATACAATACAGCTCTGTAATAAGTAAAATGTATTTAAAGTTGGCTTAACATGACATTTTCAATGCAAGGATGTTTGTAGATGTGTTTTTGGACTTCTCTTTCCTCTCTTGTGCTTTTTACTCTCTGTAACATTTTCACAGAAAAAGACCCAGGGGAATCCTGCATACATAAGGAGAAGAGATGGGGGAAATAATATCATTAAATTTTGCTGGTCTGTTTATATCTTCTATGCTGTATTTTACGCATTTCACTTGATAGCGAATTTCCTGTGTGTCATAATGTTTAAGGCAAGAAATGCATCAGCTCTTACAAAACTGGCATAAATATCATTTGTAATTCTGATTGCCTTGAAAATATTCTGGGTTTGTTATCAGCTATATGAACGGCAACAATGTTAAGCTGAGTTTATTAACCAGGACCTCTCACATAAACCTGGAAAAAAGTACAGATACTGGCATGGCTTTATGAGAAAAACAGAATGTTTAATAAAATAAATGATTCATCTCTTTAAAAATACATTTATACTGTGAATCAGGAAGTCATATTTAACATCTATGGCACAAAGTCACTGTAGCCTGTGCTCCCCCCCCCCCCCCCCACCCCCCAGAGAAGCAGTCATCGCTGTTTAATGACTGTCAGGAAGACGTATTTGTTGTTTTGGGATGTCAGCACAGCAAACCAAAGACCTCTTTCCTTTGCTCATTATACAGTTTGCAAGCGATGTCAGTCGCACTCATTGCTGTGGAAAGTTATTGGACGCGAGCAGAAACGAACATCTGCAAGATATTTAGTCAGCTAAAAACTGGTTGCTGCGCTCTGCTCCACCCAGGTCACTGGAACTGTCTCGTTTGATTTAACAGTTTGAGGAAGGATGTGGTAATTTGTTTCAAGGCAGTGCTTTTATTCTACCAGTACATGTGCCAGTAAAGCACATCAGTAAGTCGTAAACAACAACTTAGATCAATTTATTTGCCTAAGAAAACTAAAAAAAAAAAAAGTATCTTTTATGGTTAAAAATGATCTTTAGCAGGGCTCTTCAGGGTAAGGCTATTATATGAACAGTAAACAGAAACGGGTCACATAATCTTCATTGGTTGATATAACCCTGATCACTTTATAATAATCAGCCTAATGCTTTTGTTCATCTTTATGAAAACAAATTGCTGACAGAAAATATGTTTTCATATTGTTTTTATCCTGTTTGATAGTGAAATCATGCTTACAAAACAAATGCTCATTTAATAATCTTGTATGTCTTTTATGTACAATTTAAGCCTAAAATGTTGACTGAAAGATAATTTTCCTGTTTGTATTTCTAGTAAAAGTCTCTTTGGATGGATTATAGATTATTGGGATTATACTTCACTGTTATTGTTATAAAAATGAGTCAAGAAAGACCATTAAATCTTATTGTTTTTAACTAAATTAGGCTAGTGTGCACCAAAATACAGTCAATAATTTGTAATTAAAAATTCTTTTTCTAATGTTTTCTTGTTTTTAATGCATGTTTGAATGTAATCGGTACACTGTAAATGTTTTATGTGTGTGAAATCAAGAAAAATATGATCCGTCAGACTTTTTACATGGATATAATGTTTACAGATAAGATTTCAAGCTAATCTGAGTAAATGTTTCTAAGGTTTTCTTTTTTTTTTTTTTTTTGAAACACCAGAGAAACTCAAACGTTTCATTTTCTGTTCTTTTCTTTGTCAATAACAACGAGGCCTGCCGGCAGCTGGCATCTGGGTCTTCGGATTATTATTAGAGCCTGAATACACCACAGCTGCGGGATCAGTTTCCCAAAGGGACCTGGATATCCATTGATTTATCATGAAGCTGTGGACTTTGTCTTCCAGCTGCTCCTGAATGTTCTCTTGCGACCTTGACATGAAAACAAAGTCCAGTGACTCACGGCTCTTGTGGTGGCAGCTCAAAGAGCTGAGCTTTAAGGGTTGAGTGCAGGAATGAGTACTGGACCTATTTTTCTTTTAGTCACATTGATAGATTAATGTAAAAGATGGTGGTTGATCTCATAACATTAATTATAATAGTTGTGGAAGAGTTTATAAGTATTATTTTATTTTATGAAATGTTTTTAAATTTTAAATAAAAAGTCATTTTTGTTCCATGTGTTTCTGTTCTCCCCCCAGGGCAGGATGCAGTCTTCAAACCACCGGCTACGAGACATGGAGCAGCATCACCCGCTGCTGTCGGCAGGTGCAGACGTGGAGACGGGCGGCCTGGGAGCCGGAGTGATGGTTGGGGGTCCCCACTCGGGCCACACAGCAGGAAACCGCACACTGTGGTTCATTCAGGACAGCTGTGGGATGGTGTGCGCAACCATGACCTGGTTCCTGGTTCTGTACGCAGACTTTGTAGTGAACTTCGTCATGCTTCTGCCCGCCAAGAACTTCTGGTACTCGCTGCTGAACGGGGCCACCTTCAACTCCCTGGCTGTGCTCGCACTGGCCTCGCACATGCGCACCATGTTGACTGACCCGGTAAGGAGGGTAAATATGCTCATGATGGATGATATTGAGCAAAGGAAGTCATCAATTTGGTGCATTTTAAAATGAGAAAGTCTCCTGGAGATGTTTTGACAGTACAAGCTACAGCACAATCTAAAAGCGCTGCCACAGTCTGACACTTGGAGTCACTTGTTAATATAATCTGGAACACTGAATTGATGGAGTGTGTAAAGTGTGTGAGAGGAATCTTTGTGTGAAAAGCTGCACAGAACCCACCATTCTTCTGAATGTATATCCGCTGCTTTATTTAATTAAACAACACAGTTCAGGCCTTCATCCGAGCTGATTTATTTGTCTTTTTAGATATCAGTTTAATTTTTTCTGTTAATTTTATTCATGCAGGTTTCTTAAATGTAGCGAGTCAAATAGTTTAATGAAAAATGTTCCATTCAGTTTTATGTGCAGGTTCTTGTATGATTTTATGTGTAGCCCTGTGATGTTTCCATTCAGCTAATAATTTCTGACTGTGATATCACAAATACTTTTCTGCTTTTTAACTGGTTTGAATCTAGCCAATTCATCTTTTAAAGCAATCCTGGTCCTTGACACTATCCAGCATGTTTTAGAGGTTTCTACTCCAACTCACCTGATTCGAATGAATGGGTGATTAACAGGTTTCTGCAGAGGATGAAGAGGTAGTTCAATCACTGAATCAGGTGTGTTGGAGCAGGCTACCGGTCCTTGAGGGGCCATGATTGGACACTCCAGTTTTAAAAGGTTATGGACCTATCGTTAAGTTTCTGCATCAGCAACTTAGTCTAAGACACTGAATGCTGGAACAAATGTACACTAATGTTTTGTACAGCAGCCTAAGCAGAACAAATGTTACATCTAAAATGTCACAACAATACACAAAGTTTTAGGAAACAGAAGATAAAACCTGTGTTTTAGTTTTGGGATTTTTTTTCTCTCCCCTCAAGCATGTTGCACACATATTACTAGAATATCCAAACACAGGCTCTTAAACTCTTGTTTTCTTTGTTTTGGTTGTTTGTTTCCTGCAACTAAACTAAAAACAGAATGAGACAAACTGATGGTTCACACCTCCAACTTCAGCTTTTGTTTTATTTGTAAAGGCAACTGCAGATGATAACAGTTTTGTTTTCTTTGTGTTGTTTTGTGTTTTCCTGCCTTCCCCTCTGTTTAGGGTGCAGTTCCTAAGGGCAATGCAACTAAGGAATATATGGAGAGCCTGCAGCTGAAGCCTGGTGAAGTCATCTACAAGTGTCCAAAGTGCTGTAGCATCAAACCTGAGAGAGCCCATCATTGCAGGTCTGCAGAGCCTCATTGCAGTTAAACTCTAATAAAACTATATCTGAAAATTTTATTGACCTCCCCACCTTAATTCATTAAAACATGTTGAATTAGTTTTAAAAAAAGCTGTATATTGGTACTACCGTGCACTTTGTCACTCATAATTGTCTCTTGTTCATGCAGTATTTGTAAACGATGCATCCGGAAGATGGACCATCACTGTCCCTGGGTCAACAACTGTGTGGGCGAAAAGAATCAGAGATTCTTTGTGCTTTTTACTGTGAGTACACAGAAGTCATCATGAAAGGAAGTGGCTGGTAGATCTCGCAGGAAGCTGAATTAGAAGCTGTATATAACTACTTTATTTGTTATTAAATGTTAGTAAGAAGAAAATTCAAAGTGTTTTACATGATAAAAACATAAAGAAGTATGTGTTACAGTTACATACAATGAAGTTTCAGGTAATATTTTAAATAAAATAGTTAAAGGCAACTCTAAAGTAATGTTTTTTTTAAGCTTGATTTAAAATAAACTGCATACTGCCTCTCTGTGTTTGGTTTTGATTCAGAGTAGACCTGAATCAGAAGACCTGAGTGGTCTGGAAGGTTGGTACGACAACATATCTTTAATGTATTTTGGTGCTAAGCCACTGATTGATTTATAAACTAACAGAAGTATTTTAAAGTCTATTCTCTGAGATACAAGGAGCCAGTGTAAGCACTTTAGGACTGGGCTGATGTTTTCTACATTTTTAGTTTTAGTGAGGACGCAGGCAGCTGAGTTCTGGATCAGCTGCAGCTGTATGATGGACTTTTGTAGGCAGACCTATGAGGACACTGTTACAGTAATTCATTTGACTAAAGATAAACACATAGATGAGTTTTTCTAGATCCTGCTGGGACGTTAGTCCTTTAATCCCGGAAATATTCTTCAGGTGATAGGAGGCTGCATTTATAATTCTTTGTGTTTTTGATAGGTCAGGTTTGAGTCCCTCACACGCAGATTTTGGGCCTGATCAGTAGCTGTAATAACTGAAGCTGGGACTCTTGATCACTCCTACTTTGGTCCAAAAATAATTATTTCAGTTTTACTTTTATTTAACTAAAGAAAATGATGGCACATCCACGCATTGATTTGTTCGATGCACCTACTCAACATTTGAATGTGTTCATAGTCACCTGGTGACTGATGTAATGTAGAGCTGTGTGTCATCTGTGTAATTATGGTCATTTATCTTGTTGTTTGTTAGAATCTGAGTTAGAGGTAGCTACGCACAATAATCAATATGATTTTCTTTTTCAACCATGAAATCTGATGCTTAGCAGGAGAACACAGTTTGCAAACTCCCATGTTGAGTTTTGTAGAGCAGCTGAGTAGTGTTGTAATGCACAGCAGAAACAGGCCTACATCAAATATGCTCCCATCTGTCGCTCTCTTGATAACATCAGCACTCTTTTATGAATTCAAATGCTGACTTGAACTTTTTGAAGACAGAAAAATAAAGCTGTCGTATACGGCTGAGCAGTGCAAGTTCACCCATTACTGGAAGATGTATTTTGACATTCATATGGAGACGTTATCCTTAAAAACACCAGTACACTGGGGTGTAGGTTTTGACTACACTCATGAAACTCATAACATCACTTGCTCTAATTTTGGGTTTCCTTCATAGATGTATATTGCACTGATCTCTGCCCATGCCCTCGGCCTCAGCGGTATGCATTTCTTCACTTGTATTAAAGTCCAGTGGAACGGTAAGACCTTAATGCATTTACTGTACAAAAAATAATCATTTAGAATATAAAGAAATGTTTAAAGGTCCAGCTGTTTGTCTGAGAAGTTGCCATTGTTTATAGAAAAGAAAGATGCAAAGAAAATTAGCTGGTTTGCACAGATCATTGACACTGTTCAGGCGAATCAACAAAGAACGTTCATTTATCTTTCTGCTCCCCAGTGGGCCTCTATGTGGAAATGAACCAGAGAATGAAGATAATATTTTATTCATAGAAGCCCTCCTTCTACTGCAATGTACAGAATGAGCCTCTTACCTAGACAAAAAAAGCTCTTTGCAGTTGTGGTTTGTTGACAATTACTGCAGTGAGTGCTGCGTCATCATTAAAATACAGATAAACGTTTCCATTCAGTGAATCAGTTCTGACAGCTTTATTAGACTTGAACAATGTTTTACAATGCTTCTTTTTATTCATATTTAAATGACTTTATCAGATCATTTAATCTGGCTTTTGACTTTTGGAAGCAAAACAACAATTTTTTTTATAAGCTTTATTAACATTTCAGTCACCTGGGGTCGGATTTATAAAGCTTGCGTACGCACAAAACGAGCCCAGAAACTTGCGTACGCCACTTTTCACGCAA
>JARVJO010000164.1:12795095-12815471 GCA_031762555.1 Cynodonichthys magdalenae | reverse complement strand
GTGTGTGTGTGTGTGTGTGTGTGTGTGTGTGTGTGTGTGTGTGTGTGTGTGTGTGTGTGTGTGTGTGTGTGTGTGCTCCAGGCTGCAGAGATGCTTGTTCGGGAAAGGCAGGAACCAGATGACACAACTCACAGGATTGATGAGCAAAGCCAACCCATTTCTTCTCATCATCCACAAATAAACACAATTCAGCTTCAGATAAGGTAAGCGAAGTACCAGTTTCTGGTGTAAGTACAGTTTTGTCGTCTCCAAAGAGCATGCCGGTTTTGACCCATCTCTATAGCTGTACCTATAGGACAGTGACTAAGAATTTCTGACGCAAAAGGTTTCTACTTCAGTGTGTCCACGTCTCGCTTCACTGAATAAAAGATTGGAGAGAAGTCTGTGAGATGGACAGTGAGGGATTCTTGTCATAATATAAACCTATTTAAATATTGGGAAGAATTGCGGGATATAAAGTCCAGAAGCTGTTAGATTTATTAATGCCGCTGAAAAGAAATAGTCGTATTCGTTTAGCTGCAATTCGTGTCAGAACCAGATAAGAGACTCACCAATGTGATACTACTCATAATGTAAGTGGAGAAACCATACAATACCACAGCGCTGGACTGAATGCTTTTAATGCAGTCTCGTGCGTAATCATTCACAAATCAGCCTCAAACCAAGGAAGTATCACATTTTTCTCTTCCCTATGGCTTAAATGGCAGACTCACAGATAAATCACTCAGCCTACTGTCACACCAGCGTTAATGTGTTGTAAGTGAATCCAGGCATGTTTCTAACTTAAACCTGTACAAACTGTCTTTTGTGACTGATTCACTCAGACCAGCCTGTACCTAAAATCATTTCATTGGTAAAAACAATCACACAATAGTTTATAAGATTTCAATATTCACCTAAGAAAACCAACAGAATGTGTAATGTATTAAAATCAGTAATTAAGACAACTCATAAATTCCTTCACCACGATATCCACCATTAACTCCTTTTAACCAACTTATAATCTAAAGAAGTTTTTAAAACTATTTTAAACTATTTTATTTTAATCTTGTCTTTAGAAAAGATGAAAACATGATCTTGCAAACTGCATTTGCATGGTCAGGGTTATTTCTCCTGGCACCAAACAGTATTGTTTACATTTTGCCTTTTTTTGTGTGTTTGTTGTCTCTTCTTTTTCAGTAAACCTTTAACTGTCCAGAGAATCAGACTAGAACTGGCCTACAATGCCCTGGCTGAAGGTCCATGTCAAATAACATTCGATCAGTTGACGCGAGAGGTGGACACAGAGGCGCAAGAAAATGAGATTTGTCTGCAGCTCGCACCTGATCCCATGAGGGGCACGATTCTGAACTCGGAACTGGACCTGTTAAATCAGAGAGACTCGTGTAGTCCCATGGAAGCTTCCCCAGCAGACCAGCCTCCACAATCCGAGAAAGATCCTCAAACACAGGCAAGTTCTCTCTCAGCATACACTGTGCCGAGGCTGTTGGCTGAGCCAGACAGCCAGCCGAGCTCCCAGTGTACAACAGCTGCCGAGGGATTAGAAACTGAAGAGGGAACAAAACAGCAACCACAAACCGTTTCAAGTGGGAGCAAAACAAAAGACCCAGTCACAGACAAAGAAGCTATCATACCCAGACGGAGTACTAGATTGAGCAGGTAAGTTGCAAAATACAGAAACAAACAAAAAAATTATAGATTTTTTTCTGCCTTCAGCTGTCATATTTTATAATTCTGTTCAATATTTTGTGTTTTCTGTATTTGCTGGCAGTGCTGCGATGTCAAACAGAACTTCAAGTGTTTTGGCCGTGTGCCCCGCTGAGAGTGATAGAGACTCTGATTTAGACAGAAACAAAAAATTGAATGAGGAGGAGCTTCATGACGGATCCAACCAATCATTCAGCAGGTTAGTGCAGTCAGTACAGTTCACCTAAAGGTGCAATTTAAAAAAGCTGCTAGGATAAAATATTTACCCATTTCAAATTGTTAAAGAAGGTGTAGCTACTTTTTAAATAAGTTTCTTTTACAAAACTAAAAAATGTTTGCAAGATTTGTAAATTGTTTGCAGCTAAATTAATATTTGAGTCCAGAACAGCTCAACATGTTTAAAGTCTCCAATAATCAATTTTTTAATCATATTGTTTTTGCTGTATGTCATCTATTTAGTAATATTTGGCGATGAATTTATTGTGTTGGTATTTTGTAAGGTTTTTATTCCTTAAAAAGATAAAAATATTGATCATCTTTGACTGTTGAGAAGTTTATGCAACTGACAATCAGTCCAGTCAGTTTGATTCAATTAAAACTTTCAGTCAGAAAATTTTTAGAATGATTTGCTTTACACTCATCTTAGAAAATCCAACAAGTCAAAAGACTCGTCAGAAAGTGAGGACGATCCACAGGAGCAGTCAACCCCCTCCAAAACCCCAATACAGAGACCACCTGAATCACCGTCACCTCCTCCAAACAAGAAAGTGTAAATAGGACACAGATTATATTCTTTTGATCTCATTTTCTTAAATGGTGATTTGTTTAGAAATGTGACTTTTACTTCTGCTCTACTCAGTAATTCAGGTGACATTGAAGACTGTACTATCTCAGACTCTTCTTTGGACAGCTCGCCCACTGTGTCCTCACGTCCCCCCGTTTCTCACAAGAGGTCCACTCCACACAAAATTACACAGCCCATTTCCAAATGGTAAGGAAAAACCAGCAGTTACTAGTTACATATTTATTATGTAGTAGAATACATTTATGGTAAATATGAGGTGCACTATATCTTAATCATAAATCAGCACATTTTTTATTTAAAAGTAGCTTCTGTTTTCTCAGTAAAACACTGTATACTGAGCAATGACACTTTTTTTACATTCACAGGAAAGATCATGTCAGAAATGCTGTGGAGAGTAAAGACACGTGGAGTGACGATGACTCAGAGCTCAGCTTTGCAAAGAATTCCAGTAATGACTTGTTGATAAATACATTTAATGGTTCTAGTGTTTTGTTGTAAAAATGCTAATCTGATTTAGTAACTTTTTTTCCTTTTTGTCTCAAAGGGTTAAATAAGAGCACCACCTCACATTCACAAAGCAGGAAAAGGGTAAGCAGAAAGTGACAAGTCATGGATTTTGCAGTAAACAAAGGTTTAAAGAGGAAAAAGGAGTCCACCTGTACCTGTTTAGCTACCTTGTTTGAGTTCCTTTTTCTGATGACATGTCAGATTTCTGTCTAAAATGTATGACTTATAATTAAGTGGCATAAATCAAAATGTTCCCACATGGTTATGTGGCGTTTGGTTTGCTACTAACTTACAAAGTTAATTCAGTTAAATTATATATTTTTTCTATAAAATAGGTACCCAACACTGTACTTTGACCACCTTAATAAAAACTATCATTGTTATATAACCTGGTGATAGTATAGAGGTGTTTCAGCACTGTAGTAGCCTTGACAATTTGTTGAGTTTTCAGTGCAGTTAAAAGCTAACAGACCTTTTATGTTTCTGTTGTTGCAGATGTGGAGTGACAGCGAGACACAGAATTTAATAGATGGGGTGAACAGATTTGGAGAGGGAAACTGGAGCAAGATCCTAACATATTACTCCTTCAAAGATCGAACAAATGTCAACCTGAAAGATCGATGGAGAACACTGAAAAAGTTGAAAAGGGTTTAAGTTTTCTTTTTTTGTTTACACGAAGCTGATAGCTTTAGTTTGGTCCTTTCTGTTATGTAAAGCAGGGCTTCCATTTAGTTAAATAGAAGAAAAAAAACATTTCATCAGAGCTGGGCAGATTTAAAGTTACTATTCAGATTTATTTTTCAGAAAATGTAAATCTAAAAACATTGTTTTTCTTTCGTTCTAGCTTTTTACCCTGTTCTTATCCAGACAAATTCCACACATGAGCAAACCTTTGATGACTGTAGAAACTTTGTATCAGAATGGTATCTTACAAAATTTAGGACTTTAGGTTGGTTTACAAGCATTTTACTATCTGCTAAATAAAAAAAAAAAACTGTTTGACACGTAGTTTCTGATCACAAAATTTAAATGATTGAATGACATACACCCTTGGTCAATGTTTGATACAAAAATAAAAATGGTGAATCAATGAGCTCTTAATGTTCCAGAGGTTAACAAGGTAAAGTTTACCAAATTATTTCAGTCTTGAGACTCACATTCTAACAGCTACTGTTTAGACCCTCTTAAAGGTGATTCAATTCAGCCACAAAACTGAGAAGCCGGGTGGACACACTGAACAGCTGCAAAAATCAGTTCTTGGTGTGAATTTATACATATAAAAAAACTGTCCATAAATTATCTTTATGTCAGTGTGTCCTCATTCCTTATGAACTCGCCCACATCAGCCTGGTGGAACACCACAATGGACATGGGATCCACACGCCGACACTCCTGGGTTGACTTGGCTGCCACTCCAAACCCCTGAGGGAAAAAAACAAAACCAAATATTTATAGCTCCTCTTGCATTTTTTTTTTTGTTGAAACTTTTTTTTTTTAATGTAGACCCTCTTTAGAGACAAATGTACATTTTTCCAAACGTACACAATCAAAAGTAGAGTCCAATCTATTATCATTAGGGGGGTCAGTTATACAAGAGGGACAAACTTAAAACTTTGGTCCAAGCCAAGGGTCAACATCTGTCAATATTTATTTTTATTAAATGTTATAACTAATTCTTATTAAAAATACAAATAACCTTTACCAAATTATTTGATGTAACATACACAACCTAATGGATAAAGAAAAACAGATTAATTTCAGAAAGATACATCATTAGCCTTCAATTCTTATACCTTAATCATTTTTTTAATTTATGATTTCCAAGACAAATTTTATCATAATCTAGCAAATCAGGTAAAAAAAAAATCACTAAAAATCCAATTATTTGATTTCAAAATAAGAGAATACAGAAAAAGAATTGATTATCTGTTGCTCTTTCCTTACTAAAATTAAAAAAATCTTTATTCAAATATTTTCTTTGCTTGAAAATTAGCCAACTGTCATTAGAAAAATGTACTAAATGCAAAGGGAAAAAAAGAGAAACCATAAAACTATATTGCATTTAAAGTATTACCTTTGGGGCCTGATAAAATGGTAACAAGGGCCAGATTTGGCCCATGGGTCTTAAGTTTGACAAGTGCTCTAATGTGATGATTTCTTCATTTTTATGGCAACAATCTTGAGTTGCTTTTGGCAGAATGCTTTTACATGTACTATAGAGTGCTCTCCATCTTACCAGCACTAATCAGACAGCATTGAACACTTGAGTCCATTGCTTTGGTTATTTCTGTTACAGAAATCAATAAACACGTGTCAGTTCTATCAGAAGCCATGTGGTCCTAATGGCACTGGCTTTTCCTGTCATTCTGGTACAGGTGGATCTTTCTTCATCTGCCCAAAGAATGCTGTCACTGAACTCGTCTGACTTTTAAAGTAGGGTCTTGACAAACCCTAATTAAACCTGTCTATTCTTCAGGGTTATAAATTATGTATCTAGAACATGGGAAATTGTATTGCCCTATATAAAATGATAAGACAATTCCTAAACTCTTCGTTCTGTTTTGGTAAGTAGCAAGGATGATATTAAATACATAAAAAAAAAAACAAATAAAAAAAATACAGTCCACATTCTAATGTCTGTTACTTACCAAAGGTACGTCAGCCATGGAGTAAACTACCACCCCCTGATATTGCATGGTATTCTCTGTAATACGGCCAAGGCCAGATTTTAGCACATGGTTTCCATACAGGAAAGACTGCTCTGCTCCAGGTTTCACCCACACCTTGAACTAAAGACATGACAGTTACAAGTTATTTATACATGCAGGTAATGTAAATGCATACATTTAAAAGTTGTATAGCAGAACAGAGGGTGTTTGTTTATAAATCTGAGGTCTTCGTATTCCTTAAATATTTGTCTATTTACAGTTCATAAAAATTTTCCATACTACAGTGCCTGCTTGTCATTGACATTAGATTTAAATTAATAAGGCAACTGTGTTGCGTTTCTGCGCAAGGACATTTAGGTGTTAAGCCTCTTAATATTCAGAAAGCCTAACAGCAACAACACAAATGTATCTTCTGCAGATGATCCAATGATGCGGCAGTTATTATTGAAACACCAGTCCAGAAGAGACAGATTGTTGTTGCCTTGTGCAAAAATACAACAAACATACCTTTGCATAGGGCGCCAAGAAATCCAGAGCTGTGATGTGCAGGCGAAACTTCTTGGTTTTTGTGAATTTCCCAAAGCAAGTCCCTACTGAAATTAGCTTATCCCGAGAGAAGTTTGTGGCCAACTTCAGGATTTTATCGCTGTGGACGGAAAATAATGCTGAATGAGATTCAAGATAAACTCTTAATAACCCCATATAATTATTTTAATTACTGTAATAATACCTCATATAATAAACACGGTCCTGATGAAGCCTGAAGCAGTACGTTCCGTCAGGTCGGTCCACGAGAAGCTTTATGTTTTCACCAATGCTTTAAAAAGAGAAAAGATACATGAAATCATACACAACCTAGCACGCATGCTAATACCGTTTTGGTGTAGCTTTAGGCATTTTCGGGGCAATAAGAGCAATTTAGAATCACTTACTACTTCGATAGCTTCTCAAACATTATTTTCGTTTCATCCTCTGTTAATGGTCTCATGTTTAGTTTTTAAAATTCTTCTTTTTAACAGCGTAGTAAGGTTTTCCAGCCCGAGAAAGGTAAAAACGTGGACTTAAACGGAACTCGATGGCAGTAGAAACCGGAAGTTGTTCTACGTAACAAGTCAGTGAAGTTCCTGATTTTTTCGGGGCAATTTTTTCAGTCTTCAGTCGACCGTGTACATTTCCCTCCCGGCCACCTTCTGGTGAGTTTATTCTCTTCAAATATCTACTGAAACACGCGAAAATATGTTTACTGCTCAATTACCCACAGTTTTTCGCGTGTCCACCTGTTTTACGTGTTATCTTTGTTAAATATTGGAGTCTTTGAGCTCGGAAGCGGACTCTGTTAGCTTGGTCGGCTAGCTGTCAGTGAGGAAAACCCAGACCTGCGGTTGCTAACAAGGTTAGCTTTTGAGCTAACTGTAATAACAGCTGACAGATCTAACGCTGGTTCTCTGTAGGAAGGTATTTGTATTTATTTATTTAAGCCTTACAATATGGAATAAATGAAAAGGAATAAATCGAATTTTAATCAAAAACTGCTGCGAGTTCTGACTTTGAAGAAAACGCCAGCCTTTGCCGCAACAGAATGAAGTTATATAAGGCTTGTTTGTAAATACCAGTCACCTTGTGTAATCTAAGTTTAGAGGTAGTGACACTAATCCTTTTAAGGTTTTTATTTGTTTGTGAAGTCAACATTTCTGTGCTCGTTCTCGGCCAGTTGACACTAGTATGGGGTTCTTCTGCAATTGAGGGTACTTCAGTTCAATGTCAGCGATGCGTCAGCTGCAGAGTCAGGAACACAAATTGGGAAGAGCTACTTCGTCAGCGAACACTTTGCATTTGGGGCAATATTTGATCCCCATCACTTCTTGTTTAGCATCAAAATGTCTGATCTCGTTTGTAAATGGTGTGACAGACATCTACGTATAAAATTGCTATCTTAAATGATGTGATCCGACTAATATTTAAATAGATTTTCAAAACTACAAATAAGGAATGTTGGTGTATATGCTAATATTATGAATTACTGTCTATTCCTTATGTTCAATAAAACTTGTTTATCAATGTATTATGTTCTTACCTGCAATTTCCCTCCATGGGATCAATAAAGCATCATTCATTCATCAACACATCACCTCTACACATGCTCACTTGGCTTTTCAAATAAAATTTTAAAAAGTCTTACTTTAGGTCCCTAAAGGCCTTGCCACATTATAACATTTTAGACAACTTGTGAAAATTGTATTGATCTTTAATTTTTAATCTCATGTCAGCTATATATTTGATCTAATTGTTGGCATGACAGTATGTATAGATCCAAAAGAGGCTTTCAGTTGATTGTTTCGATTCCATCTTCCACTTAGATATCTTTGATGTTGGACAAACCTTTCATAAGTTGTCTAAAATATTATAGTGTGACAGGACCTTAACCAGTGGTTTCTATGTAATCTCAACTAAATGATAATCTACAGAATGTTTTTTAAACTTCCTACAAATTAAGTTGCAGCCTTTCCTTTTTTTATGAAACAAGGTGGGATGTTTGTGACTGCCAGGTAAAAGCATTTAATGTTACTTTTAAAAGGTTCCAAAATATATTGACAGGCATGTGGTGCTGCATATTATTAACAACCTGAAACTATGTGTTTGACCACTCAGGACAAACCAGTGTGTTCTGTGATTTTTTTCTTATGCATTTTTCTGGTAACACTGAAACAGCTTGAGGGTGAGCAGGCTTTGTCATAATCTGAGGTATTTCACATCTCCAAAGCTGAAAATGTCAAGGTTCATCATTTGTAAAACACATTACTTTTTATTTTTTGACTAACTTTTTCAGTTTTTTACGTTCTACAATTTTATACTTTATAAAAGTGATAAAAATCAAACTAACATTTTTGCTTGATGTACCTAATTTTCTCCCAGACTTTTAATAATCAAAAAAAATTGAGGGGAGAGGAGCCCAAATTTATATTCACATGTGTACCTTGAAGGGTATGTTGTAGTCACCTAATACAGCATGTTGGATGGTGCTAACAAAGGCATTCTAATTCACTTTGTGTAATTTTCTTCATAAATTTTCAGTTTTTGCATACCCTATTAGATAGGCCTGTTTGATCATTTTAGTTCCTGGGTGGTGTTCATTTGAATGGGTGTCTACTATGCAAACAAAGGCATCTTGAGGAATAGGTAAAAGACAATAAGTGGGTTTATTGTCTTTTTGTTGTGTGCTAAACAGTAATTGAGCTAGTTACCTATTATCTGTTGCAAAAGTACTCACAAGTTCTCATTTTGTATTTGTAGTAATGTCCACTGAAAGATATGTCAATGTTAAATTAAGAGTTTTGTCTTCTTCCTCACCTCAGGGTATTGACAGGTGTGTGCTGCCCGACATTTGTGGAACAGCTCTTGTGCCAACAGTTTACTGCTGAGAAGCCAGTGGCCCATCTGTCAGCAGTTTCCGGTGCGTGTTTGTGACTCTGGCAGCTCTGAACAGGAAGACGGACGCAGAGAGACGTCTGAGCTGAGAAAGGAAACTGTTGTGGCTTGTTCGTCTGCCTCAGAATGACTGAGTTCTGGGTTTGTTTCAGCTGCTGCATTGCAGAGCAGCCACAGCCAGTGAGTATGACGTTTAGTTTGAGGGATCACTGATTTGCATAAACTTTGGTAAAGCTTCCTTGTTTTATGATTATAGTTTAAACATCCATGATTTCAAGAGGAGTATGAATTCATACTATAAGCTGAAAAGTGTTTTCTTTTATTGCATAATGTCCTGTCTAAAATGTTTTCTATGGTGGCTGACACATGAATATGGCTAAGTGCACTGCAAACACGTAAATGAATTCAAACACAAAAAAAAGACAAATGCAACAGAAAAATGCTGCAAATACCAAAAACACTAAAAACCAAACCAAAACAACTGCAAGGAGGAAACTCTTCAAACTCACTCCACAAAGCAGAAGCACACCAGGCCACAAGGGGGATTAGACACCAAGTCAGATGGGACTAGACCCTCAGTAAAAGTATCTTACTTCTGCATTCTGTTAATATTATTTATTTACACACACACATAATCTTCCACTGTATGTTTTCTATTTTAACTGATGTAAGCTCAAAAATGAGTTTCCAGCTCTGGTTTACAACTGAAAAATACTGAATATAATCAGGGTTTGAAAAAATTAATCAAAATGGCTGTACAATACTAAAATGTGATTTTTAAGTTGTTCTTTCTTCTGTAAAAGAGAATAATTCCTCTTCCGGTTCTGCTCTCTGTACTGTTGAAAATGATGGAGATCAGTTCATAGAACAGATAACAGGAGGAGGCAAAATATCCATTTGTCACGTCTAACAAACAGCAAGGACAACAGAATTAACCATGTCAGTGTTTGACACAATTCTTGTTTTATGTGAAGAATTATGCTATCAGAGACTTTTCAGTTATGTTTCTTAATCTGATTCTGTCTGGGCAATGTGATTTATGTTGCATGTGCGATGGAAAAACCTCTCTGTGCTATATATAAAAATAAATTCCAGCATTTCACATAATATATTGATTCAGATTAGCTTAAAATAAAATAATGTTTTATAATGAAATGTTTGTTTCCTGCTATAAAAAATCATCTATCCATCACAGTTTGTCCTCCTTGTTGATCAGGGTCAGGGTGGGGGGCTCAGCTGACTTTGGATGAAGGCAGGGAACACTAGGTCTCCAGTCTATCAGGGACAGAAACAAGGAACTATCCACACTCCCAGTCACAGATACAGCCACACACGAGCTCCATAAGAGATTCAAACTGTGAACTCTGGACTAAGATCCCTCTGCTGCTGCACACACAGAGTGCAAATCACTTATTATTAATAATTAAACATTTATCAAATCTGTAAATTAATATTGATGGTTATTTGACTGCCTAGTTACATTAGGATGTAATCAAACAGTCAATTATTCACGTATATGTAAATGTATTATTAATGCTGCAATTAAAGACAATTCCAATTTATGTTTGAAATAAACAAGTAGCCCATGTTACTCAGTAGCCCTGAAGTAACTCTCGGTTTCAAAAAGGTTAGTGACCCCTGACCTACATTAATTCCCACAACTGCTTTTGGTTTTAGAGATTGTGAGACATTTTATGCTGCTCCTAAAACTTTTGGTTCTTTACTACAAAACCAGCCACCTCTGAGCTACAAGTTAATGTACAACCCTGTGATCAGTGATCAGTCAGTTTTTGCAAAAGATTAGATAGAAATACTTTTTAAATGTCAGCCTTAGTTTCACTAGAACTCCATAAGGAGGTTCAGGAAACAATGTGTCATTAGTTAGTGGTGAATCAGTTCTGTAGGCTTTTTCTTCATCTTCACTGATGCATTTTGTTTGTACATTCAGTATAAACCTATTTGACATCCCATCAAAGTCTTTCTTTTTTTTTCTCTCTTTTTTTTTTTTAAGAAACGACGACGACGAATTGACCGTTCCATGATCGGGGAGCCAACAAACTTTGTTCACACCACACATGTAGGCTCTGGGGACATGGGATTAGCAGCAGTAGGTTTTTTTTATCTCTTTTCAGAAACGTCAAGCATCTGAGAAATTTAGGTTTTCCAATCAAATAATGTTTGCATCCTTTTGTAGGTGGACCTTGTTCAGGCTCAGATGAAATCTAAAGGAGGCTACTCACATGGAGGATCAGAAGGCTCACAGTTGTAACAAGGTGAGAAACACAGAGCAATCCTTGGAGGTAAATGATATCTAACAACCTTAATGTCTCTGTCCTAAAGGAATGGTTTTAGCCTTTTTAAAATATAGTTCTGTGTAAAAGTTATGAACATATCATATCTTACCTGTTGTAGAAAGCTCCTTGAACTATTTCAGTTTGGAGAATTAGTTTAACCAGGTTACAGAGTTAAAAGACTTTTACTCTGCCATCCAATGTGCATTATATGGTTATTTGCGTGATATATGAAATTTCTGCTGGAATAATTTAACACAGTGGAACCTTTTAACTTAGAGTTTGAATACAAATTTTCCCAAATCTGCACTATCAACAAATATGTATTTTTAATTCTGAACATACATTTTTGTCCACTCACAATGTTGTCAGTGAGTAGTCCACCTGCCTCATATGTTGCTACTGCTCTCTTCAAAGAGTTGGATGTTTTACCTTTAATTACATGTTTTTATATTGTTTTAATATTTTCAGTTCCTCTGTGCAAAATTGGCATTATCCATGAAATATCATTTGTCTGAACCGCTATAAAATATTTGAGATTGTAATTATTTTAAGACTTCTGCAATCTACTTTGTATAGACTTTGTCTGAATAAGTGATGTCAGCATGAACTTATTCCTCCAGATTTTTCTTTTCATAGAGCTGTCTTTCACAGGCACAATATTAGTATTGTATTGTAGAATTTTTTCTCTGAACTCACTTCAAATGTCCAAAGTATCTATTTAAAGCCATTCTGGCCCAGTGTAGATATGTTTTAGTTTGTTTAAGGAAAACATAATTAACTTTATGCACAAATCTGCATGCAACAACACAAGAATGTAGTCATTTAAAGTGTGATTTATTAAAGCAGTGCAGCATTCCTGATGAGCAACTTTCATTATTAAATCATGTTTATTGAGTCTGTATTTTTTTCTTTCTTCTGTCATATTGTCTGTTAAATCATTATCTTTAAACCAGCAGAACCGAATTGAATATGTTGCCTCTGGCCTCTAGCTTTAACTCTTTGACAATAATTAATAACACTTTAAGAGTCACAACACAGCCAACATGTATGGCTGAAAGTCTCGGTCTTTCCTCTGCACATCTTGTGTTGAAACAAATACTGACAAACTATGCTTGCATACTGCAGTGAGCTGATATTTGTGTGGCTTTGAGAGGACACTCTGGCATGCTTGTACTGTATATGGTTATGTCTTACCCGGGTGAATTCTGTCCCTGTGAAGCTATGAGCTTTTTTCCTATCGATGAGCTGTTTCGCTGACAACTTCAGATTATCTTGAGCTGCTGTTCATTTAATATCTATTTTATTTTTCCTGGATTGATTAGGCTATGTCATGACATTTTGTGTCTTCAGGCTATCATTACTTCTCACTGACAATGCATCCTGGCTTGTTTTTTTTTTTTTTTTTAACAAGCCAGGATGCAAACTCCCACTAAATGTTGCCATGGTTCCTATTACGTCTGTTAATTTGAGAGCCTGCAGGACTTGAGGGAGTGATCTAATCTCAAATGTGCTTGAAAAGAAAAGAAAAACACCTTTCTGTGGCCAAGAGGTAGCTGTTCAAACTTTTATCTGTCTCAAAAAGTGAAATTAAATAAACAAGCTATTATTTAATAATAAAAAAAAAATCTGATCAGGTTTTGGCTTTAACATAGAAATGTTCAGCCAGTACTACTCAGAATTCTAAAGTTTGTTTCTTTTTTTTCTCCCACAGCTCTTCAGTCTTGTGAAAACTACTGTTGTTGATATAACGAAAAATTTTTGAGAAGTAAAAAGCAGTTCTGTCTGTAAAGGACACAGGACCAAAAGATGAAACTACTGCTTTTTTCATTTTGTTGTATATAATTTTCTTTTCCATTCTTTTTTTTTTTTTTAATGAAAGCACTGCTATCCATTTGCTGCCATATTGTTGCACTGTAAAGAGTACATAAGAGGGTTTAGAGCGCTCATAATTTCAGTCAGATGTATGCTTGTGTGTATGCAAGAGGAAAATATTTTTCCCAAACATTTGCTGTTGTAGCCTGTTGGATGCCTGTAATTTATTTTGTGATTTTTTTAACGGACATCATGGTGGCTGGGCCATACTGGATATTTGGAACATTTAGTTTCATTCTTTATTCTCAGAGGTTTATCAAAGAACAGGTAAAGGTAGCAACGCAAAAAAAAAATCTTATTCTGAGAATTTTAATGATTCTCTTAATTGCTTTCAGGGTTGAAGAATGCTGTTTTCTAAGAAACTTGAAATGAGTGGATACACTGGACCATACATGGTACACTCACTTGGCGTAGGAATTTTTTTCATTGATTTCAGCAAGTTTTTGTTTTAATCTTATTCAGATCAAACCGTATAGAGTTTTATTAAACTATGAACTTCCTTTTTTTGCCTTCTGAAGTAGTGATTATTTGTTTTACTTGTGCGATTTAGAAGCATAATGTTGCAAGTTCAGAGCTTAGCTTTTATAAAACACTCCTGTTTTTATGCATTTTTTTGTTGTTTATAGCTTGTGCACCAACTGTTGACCAATGATTGGAACTTGTCTCAACCAGATCGCAAATGCAAACTCTTCTCTAAAGATTGGTTAGATTTGATACAGTTAGTAGAACTCACAAATATATTCACTTACTGGTTTATACTTGATTATATCTTCCACCAGCACACCTTCCAGTTACAGCTGTTTGACATGCTAACCCATGTTTACTCAGTTACAGCAATGAGGGTTTTGCTCTCCTACAGTTTGTGGTCGTTAACCTGCCATGATTCTTACACTTGGCAGAAGCTAAATGTTCATTTAATATGACCCATCTTTGTAGAGGTGATTTGTAATGTTTTAGTTTAAACAATGATTCATGTGATGTTAGCATTTTGTCATAATTACAGAAAGTATTAATCTCTTGTCTCCTGGGCATAAATTTATCCCCTCTGTTGTTGTCTCGCTTGTTTACTTTTTTTCTCTCTTCAAGCACAAATGTTTTCTCTTTTGAGGGGAAAGTAAATAAATTCAACAGTTTAATTATGCTGGTTGTCATTTATGTCTGTGATCAGGCTGGGGCTTTTGCATTTATGACAGAGACCCTTTTATTGACTTCTTTGTTTTCGTTTAAACCTCTAAACCAGCATTCATCAAGAATTTAAATCGGAGCTTAAAAAAAAAACTATCAGACCTAGATTCTGTGCCGTAGATGTGATTGTGTGTCTCATGTGCACATTTTAAGATTGAATATTTCCACAACAAAATGTATTGAATGTAATTGGTGCAGCATGCTAAAAGTGTATATATACATATATATATATATATATATTTATGGTACAAAAAAACTTGTTTTGATGTTGGTACTGAGCCGCAGAAACACCATGGTCATGTTTAGATTTTTACTCACAGCCTTAACTTTCTTGCATTGTCCATTTATTCACTGACATGTTTAATAAAATTATGCTGGGTCAGGTTAATTCTGCTTTTGGCACATTGATCTGTTTTCTGTTGAGTTACTCTTGTCTAAACACAGATCCATGTATACCTCTATTTTCTTTCTTTTTTTTTTTTTTTCTCCTGTTGGATGTAGGTTGTCATACTAGCATTGCAGTATACATTCTGACCAGCAGGCTGCGCTAGTGGGCTTATTAAATGTGACTTGGTTTTGGGATTTCTGTCATAGGGCTTATTTTATGATGACACTGCAAATGTGTTGTTACAAGAACAGAATCCATGCTGTATTCAGACTCCTGCTTTTTTTTCTTATTTGTCAGTATAACATTACAGGGAAAGAAGAGTTAATCTATTTTTTTCTATTCCCCCAAATATTCAGTTTCATGTAGTTCCCACTTTAAGAGGAAGTTCAATTTTTCTGCATTTTCAGAGTAAATAAATAAATGTTATATGTTGTCTGACCAACTGCATTGTCGTTTGGTTTCTCATATGTATAAGTTAAACTTTTTTGGCAATATAAAGGATCTGTTTGGATTTTTTTTAAAGTAGTTTTGCAAAGTTATTGGTAATATGTAAATTATCTTATTTGGAGTTAATGTCTGATCTGCAAGGCCAGTTATTTAGATTTGTGTTTAAAAGGTTTATAATCTTCAAAATATTGCAGTAAATTGTATCAAAAGTATTTTTTAAACCTTTACACTGCTGTCACATTTCCATTAGATTGCTACTTACAATTAATGTAGACTGTGGTTCATTACCAGTAATATTGTATAAACTATTTTGCAGAACAAAACCAGTTGATCCTAAACAAACAAAATATTTATCTGGCAGAAGTGCTTGAACCACTATGTTTTTTACACAGCATACATTTTGCTACAGACAGTTTTTTTTTTACCTAATCTATTAAGTTGTGCAACACAAGTTTTAATTGTATTGTATTGATCTTTGCATGAACAGTTAAAAAAACATTTAAGTGAGTGTGAAGGGATTTTATTATGACAGGAATCCACAAGATTCTACCTGAGAATTTTTCTCCTGAAAATTCAAATGGATGAGGCTCTGAGCAGTTTCTACTGCAGATAAAATATTTACTATTGATGACATCACATGAAAACACAGAAAATCCTAAGTATTTCTTTTGGTAAAATGGATTAAAGTAAAGAAATGCATCTGTCATTACATATAGAGTGAACGAAATGTAAAATGAGATATGTTTCTTGTCCAATTTCTAGAAGGCATAAATACTTCACTCCAACCTGTGTGAGAAACAAAAATGTTTTTGGAGTATCTGTTGTGTTCCGTAAAAGGACTAATTTGAACATTACTCTGCCTTCTGATTCTCCATCACAGCCACTGAATGCAGGCCTGACAGTGGATGACTGCTGATTCAAAGTGCTCCCTGCGGTGTAAGTGTCTCATTTATGTTGGGAAACCGTCAAAACAAATGAACCATGAGAGGAGTCATTTAACACTCAGAGCCGTAACAGGTTCACACAAACTAAATACATGTGCAGTGAATCTGAGTGTGACACAAATCTATTTAACAGGTTTTTTTTTTTGTTTTTTTTTTAACAATCTGTTCATACATATACATGCAACCTTTGGCAAAATGTACTGAAAATTTTAATATTTTAACACAAAAGTAAGAACTTGTTATAAAAATGTTGCAGAAATAAGCACAAAACAACTTTACAAATCAGAGAAAAGACCAAAACAGAGGCATTTTGGGCTTAAGTTAGCTTCCTGTAAGTTCAAAAAGAGAATGTAAAGTTAGAGCTTTTCTTAAACACTAGTTTACAGATAATTACATATCTTCATTTTTATGTGTTTCAATTTGTTGCATCTTCACTACACACAAATACAAAGTCAAAAAAAGAAGAGTAATGGCTCAATCCTGCTCTCAGACGAAATGATATCCGTTTACCCCGAAAGCTGCAGTGTGAGCTTGGTGTCGTTTGAACGAGTTTGAGTCACTGACCCACAGTGAACGGCACTAACGACCGCAGCAGGAAAGCTTGGCTTGGAACCAGATCCTCATGGCAGCCTTCTCAGCACAGAGGCTGACTGACAGAGCAATATTCTCCGGCCCGCCTGGCTTTTTCCTCTTATTTCTGTCCTTCGTTTAGTCAGCTCAGCAGAAGGAGGGGAAAAATGCTGACATGGGAGTTTCAATCAGAGCCAGCCTTCAATAAAACAAATTTTAAATACTAGAAAATGAATGTTTCCACACAACTACGGCATCAGTGGCTGCTGATGTGTGGACCAGTCAGAGAGATCTTTGGTGTAGTTTGGACCAAACGGGTCACTGTAGTTCTCAGTTTGTACAGAGTACGGGTTTTCATCAGCAGCACCTGGAAAGAATTAAAAACATTCAAATGAAGTCAGTGTTTGGTGGAATCAGTGCTGTCACCAAGCACACTCTTCAAAAAACAATTTAGCTCACAGAAACAAAATGTTATTAATGTTACCATTATATCAAGTTTGGTCCAAAAAATAAATAAATAAAATGCTGTGCCTATCTTTGGCTTCTGTCTCTTTAAGAACCCCCTACTGTTTCAGACACTCCCACTGCAGCACATTTTCAAACAAAGCTCTAATTGGCTACCACAGGAGATTCAATGATTTCTTAAAAACAATGAGTCAAAGCAACACCTTGGGTAAGTTTTTGATGAGGGATATAACATTATAACATGAAAAAAAGTTGATAAAAAGCTCAAAAAAGTCAACGCAAAATCCCCAACCCCACCCCCCAATAGCTAAACTGCTAAAGTGAAGCAGCATTAGTGGCAGTCAGTTAAACTTAAATAAAAAAAAACTATTTTATTCACATTCTTTTTAGTTTCTGTATCTTAACTGTACCAAGGATTAGCGCTGTCATCTGACAGCGGTGAGGCTCCTGCAAACTTGTTCGTCCTGTGCCAGTTTGGGTTAACTCAGGGTGTGTCAGTTTCCATCCACGGTTCAGAAAACAATCACACTAAATGTGTGATACTAATTGTGTCAGTTAGTTTTTCTTAATGTAAAAACCCACAGCACATATAAAGTTGATGTTAATGAACTTTAAATTAATCAGTTAGTGACGCCTTTCTGAACAGACTCAGACCTACTTTTGTATCTTTTGTGTTGGGTACAAAAGCTAAAGTCCAGGTTGGGGAGTGCTTGTATTTTTAAATCTTGAATTTTTAAATTAAAAGTCAATGAGCTGCTCTCTCAAACAAAGATGAGCAAACATAATATCTTACAGTGTGACTGGTCCCACACAGTGTGTGTCCTCCATCCTCTCTGCTCCCATGTCTGGTTCCACAAATCAGAGCCACTTAGATGGTCAATCAGCTGTGGGGTTAAAAAAACACCAGGTCAGCCGAACACATGACTGTGTAACCCTTATAGAACAGTAAAATTAAAAACACCAGTTTACATACAGTTGCTAGGCAGATGTAGCTTGTTTTGTTTAGGGTTCAGTGATAACGATCAGAAAAATGCATTTAGTTCAGTTAAAGGCGGTACCTTGTATACAGACTCGCTGTGTTCCTGTTCCTGTGGTTTGGACTCCCACATTCCTACAAAACAACAAAACTAACAACCATTAGTAGCTGGTGAGTCTAAATACAGCACTTTAACTTAAATTTTAAAAATCCTCTCCTCACCATGCGTCTCTGTGCTGTTAAAGGTATGCTGAACATTTGTTTCCACCTTACAGTGTGGATCAGAAATCTGTCGTGATGTAGGCTGCCAGGTATGTGTGTTGTAAATGTCGTCATTTCTGCTTCCTTGGAAACTAGTCTGCTTCTCTGGAGGACTGCTGAACAACCTCAGACCTGACGGAGGACAGAGCAGAGCCAGGCCGTCACCTGATGTTGTGCTGAGAGTTTTTCTCACCTGTGCATCCAGGTGCTTCGACGTGCTCCTTACCTCTTCGACGTCTGGTTTTTTGAGAGCTGGGCAGCATCCTGTAGACCCTGTAGGCGTTGCTGCCCCTCTTCCGACTGTGCTCCCGCAGCTCACAGATGTCAGGCAGAGAGTTCAGTGCACAGCGGAAGTTTGCCTTCCATGTTTTGGGATCTGGCTTGTCTTTGCCGGGGCGGTACCGACCTAAAGTGGACAAACACAAACATAGACCTTCTTGAATCAGACATATGTAGGTACCTGGATTGTTTTGGCATCATTTGGACTAAATCATCACTATTTGGACATCAACTGAACAAACTAATGGTACAAACTGAGTTTTTACTCATTTTATAAAGAGGAAGCTGGCAACTCACCTCCAAGACCACAAGATGCCTTGGAGGTGATATCTGAAGTTTGATGGTGCTGCAGAGATGCTTGTTTTTTCTAGTAATCTTGAGCTACTTATGCAGAAACATTCTTTTGTTGTGACTAGTTTCCTACAATGAATATTTTCTTTAGGTGGTTTTAAGTATGAGGAAGAATTATGGGAAACACGCGCAATCATTCCAGCTGTCACATCAAAGTTTATTAATTAAATACATTTTGTTTACTCAAAGTCATGCCATGAAAAGCACAATGTTTCTTTATGCACTGAGAGGTCCATCCATCTATTATCTTTACCTGCTCCTTCCTTTCTGGGTCACGGGGGTCACTGTAGGAGTTGGGGGCTCCCTGAATAGGGTTCAAGTCCATCACAGGACCTCATACAGGCAAATGGGAGAAACAACCACTCAAACTTAGCCTGGTAAAAAAGCAGACCCTTGATCTATGCTTTGTTTCATAGAGAGGGGCTGGACCCTCAGCTATTGAGAAACGATTGCTTGCTGGAGGTGTAGACTCTGTTGTTTTACCCAATCACTAACATTTGGCAGCAACATATGTAGTATGCCAGCTCAACTGTGAAAGAAACAAAGCTAAGAATTGTATGCACTGTAAACAATCATCCCCTACTGGGAAGAGAGAAGTCCTGAGCCGAACGAGATGACTATAAATGAGTACTGCAGGCTTTGTGAGACAAATTAAATTTAATCTTGAAGCCTTGTCAAGACGGACTGAATTCGTAGGAAGGCAATTGCCAGGCTAATTCAAACTCACACCAAGGGACAATTTAGAGGTACCAATTAGCCTGTTTTTGGTCTTTGGGGGGAAATCAGAGAACCCGAAGAAAATGCACGGATTCACGGAGAGCGCATGCAAACTCAAAAGGTCCCTGGCAGGGATTTGATACGACAACTTCTTCTTCTAATCCTAACCTTGCCCCGAGATGTGTTGGCCAATGGTTTAAGTGTAAGTTTAAGTGATGATGATAATAATAAAAATAATAATAATAATAATAATGCATCAGTCCTATGTAGTACGTTTTAGGACACTCAAACACTTTACACACTTTACACTTTACATTGTTCTTTCCAATCCAGACTGACAGTTGTGGGGCTGCCATACTGTGCCACAAGCATCTCTGGCCACTATCAGTAGGCAAGGTGGGTGAAATGTCTTGCCCAAGGTCACAGCCACCGAGACACCTAGAACAGGGGATTGAACCAGCAACCCACCCGTTACAGGACCACCCCTCTAACTACCACAGCCACCCTATATAT